>LR812528.1:54498505-54756005 GCA_903798195.1 Danio kyathit | reverse complement strand
TCTATATCTTAAATATTAATAATTAAAAGTGTATAATATAAATATACATTTGACCCCCTCCCCTATAACGGTTCATACCATTGTGAATGCATAATCAAGCCAATCAATGCCATGAAAAGTATCATTCAACAGTCTGAAACTGGCAGTTCTAGAGCACCAAAATAGGTGTTTATATCTGCATGTAGCCTAAAACAAGAAAAAAGATACATCATTTGTATAGTTTGACCTACAGCCACCTCTAAAAGTCACTAAATATCCCTCAAAACGTATACATTTTATTAATAAATGAGATGTAATTTAAATACATTCGTAAGTTGATTCACTGAAGCATGTATTACTAAACTACTACCGAAAAAACACTCCCGATCGTCAATGTATAATTCACACACGGCAGGCAGGTGCGTATATTTGGGCACCGCAACAGAATAATGACATCAGTGTTTTGTAGAGCCCCCTTTAGCTGAAATAACAGCCTGTTAGATGCTTCTTATAGTCAAGGATGAGCTGAACTCCTGCTGAAGGCATTGTGGGCCATTCTTCCTTGCACAATTCCTCCAGTTTAGTCAGGTTTGATGGGTGCCAAGTGTGATTGGCCCTTTACAAATGATCAATCCATACATTTTCAATGATTCTGAAGTCTGGGGACTGGGCTGGCCATTCTAGATCATTGCATCGCGTCTGCGTATGAATTCCTTGGTAGATCTACAGCTGCCGTATCTTCAGCCTCTTGACTGACTCCTGAACATTGTTCTTCAGAATCTGCTGATCCTGGGTGAATCCATGCGACCTTCAGTAGCTGTGCTGGCCACACATCCCCACAGCATGATGGAGCCTCCACCATATCTTACAGTAGGAGCAGGTTCTCCTCCTGATGCTGTGTTCTTCTCCATCATGCAGAGCGCCTGTGGTTGTGGCGTCTGTCCACAGTATATTTCTCCAGAATGATTTAGGCTGGTCCAGATGAGCCTTTGCACAACTCAAACACTCTTCTCATTGGCAGAACACAGAGAGGTCTTCTTCTGCATCACCTTCCATTGAGCTGTTCTGTGTGAAGAGTGTGCTGGACTGTGGAGCGATGTACACTGACATTATCAGCAGTGAGATGTCCTGGAGCTCTGTGGAGGTGGTCTGATCATTCTTACCACTCTTCTCCTTTGCCTTTCAGATGTTTGTCTTGGTCCAGCAAATCTCTCCTTCACCAGATCTGTTCCTGAGGCCTTCCATTATCTTACTACATTCCTGAATGAGGAGAGACTTTAAACCTTTGTGGAAGCTTTTTGCATTCTTCTCCTAACGCATGTTGGTGAATTACACTAGTGTTTAGGTCATCAGGAAGATCTTCTGAGGTTCCCATGCTGCTACTTTCAGGTTCACAATCAGGAGAAGCACTACTAGCCATCAGCTATCTTAAATCTCCTTCTTCATGACTGGTTGCTCCTGTGTTATGATTATTAATGTTCACCGAGTCACTCAAATCAGTGTTGTGTTGGAGTCAATCAGCATTTAGAGACTACAGGTTTAGCAATCCACACAGAGAGGGTGTCCAAACTTCTGCACAGCCTATTGTTCAGTTTCAGTGTAATTTCACACATCTTAATACTGCTACACTGCTGATTTCTGTCTGAATAACATGACATTATCTAGCTCTCTCTACAAAACCAATGGCATTTTACTGTGATCTGTGAAGAAAGAGCACATTATTATGCACAGAGGGGGGCCCAAACTATTGCATAAAACTGTATATGTGTGTGTGAGTGTGTTTGAGAGAGAGTGAGTGTGTGTTTGTATGAGTGTGTTTGTGTATGCATGTGAGTGAGTGTGTGATTATGTATAAGTGTGTTTGTGTGTATATGTACTCTCTCGTATACTATGTGTATATACAGTTGAAGTCAGAATTATTCGCCCCCTTTGAGTTCTTTCTTTTTTAAATATTCCCCAAATGATGTTTAACAGAGCAAGGAAATGTTCACAGTATGTCTGATAATATTTGTTCTTCTGGAGAAAGTCTTATTTGTTTTATTTCGCCTAGAATAAAAGCAGTTTTTAATTTTTTAAACACCATTTTAAGGTCAATATTATTAGCCTCTTTAAGCTATATATTAGTTTTCGATAGTCTACAGAACAAACCATCATTATACAATAACTTGCCTAATTCCCCTAACCTGCCTAGTTACCCTAATTACCCTAGTTAAGCCTTTAAATGTCACTTTAAGCTGTATAGAAGTCTCTTGAAGAATATCTAGTCTAATATTATTTACTGTCATCATGACAAAGAGAAAATAAATCAGTTATTAGAGATGAGTTATTAAAACTATTATGATTAGAAATGTGCTGGAGAAATCTGCTCTCTGTTAAACAGAAACTGGGGAAAAAAAATAAACAGGGGGGCGAATAATTCTGACCTCAACTATATGCATGTGTATGTGTGTGTGTGTGTGTGTGTGTGTGCATTCGGCCCTGTCTTCAGTCACAGAAGATCTGCTGTGTGTCCTGTTTATGTTCATTCCTAATGCCTGAAAGAATGTGTGTGAGAATTCCTGTGGGCAGCATCACATGTGTGTGTGTGTGTGTGTGTGTGTGTGTGTGTGTGTTCCGCTTCCTGTCTAGCAACAAAAAAAAAAAAAACTGCGTTCCAATGGAATACTTGCTTACTACCTAGTGCACACTATCCTCTATATACAGCTATGGCTAGTGAGTCAGCAGGTGTCTGCCATATGAACCACTGCTGTGCTGTCACATGGTTCAGGATGTAACATACCAATATTGAGCTAGAAAATAATTATAATGCTCATTTTGTCCTCCACATCTCCTCCTCCTGTTGTGATGTCTGACTGTTGTATCTGTGTAATAACTCTCATCATTCAGTGGAGTGATATGGAGCTGTGATGCGCTCTACACCTGCCGGAACTACTTTAGCTGTGCCTTTATCTGACAATAACCAAACACCTGAGAGTGACCAGCAGCCAATCAGAATGCAGCGTTCAGCAAATATTAACACACGTATGAGCAGGGTTGGGTAACTCGTACTCTGTAAAAAATGCAACAATAACAACAAACTTTCACATCACGTAATAAATAGCACATTTACATTTGTCTTAAAGGGCACCTATGGTGAAAAATCTACTTTTCAAGCTGTTTGGGCAGACATATGTGTGGGTATAGTGTATTTACTGTCATATTGGGGTGATATAAACACACCCAGTCCTTTTTTTTCAGTTTAACAACATAAAAACGGTGGACCAATTGGAGCGGTTTAGAGACCTACTGCAACTTGACGTAGGAGTGTGGTCCCTCCGTCCACCGAAATGATTGACAGCTGCGTATTAACATGTCTCCGTAGTAACGTGTATAATCATATCAACCACAGGACATGCGCAAACTAAGCAACCGTAAATAAACGTCTGTTCAGTTCACTAGGATCATCAATCATCATCATATGTGATCAAGAGAGAGTTTGACAAGTTTAAAATCTTTTAAAACAGTGCATGTGTGTAATGAATTACAGTGATTTACTTCAGCTTTACTTCATCAGCACAGCTGCATGTCAGAACAATTATAAAAGACGCTTCAATCCCGGTTTGTGGACGTTAAATCAGGTTTATTTTGTACATTAACATAACAGATATCCATACAGCAGTGGAGATTAACCTGTATCCTGTCACATTTGCATGCAAAGACAGTGCAAAGCTAAACGTGCGCTGTGTGTGTGCCTGTCCGCGCTATGTGTGTGTGTATTTGTGTGTGTGCGTGAACTCTGTAACGACATTGTGTGTGACTCATCCTTGCAACTCCACAACATGCATCAAATACTTATTGGTAAGATTCTTATTGTGGTTTTTCTCACAAACGTTACGTGAGATCTTATTCCTTCGTGTTTGTCTGTTGTCTGACGCAGCTGAGGTAGCTGCTGACAGGCACGTGGAAACGGTGGGTGTGAAGGACTAGCCTTAAAGGCGCAGTACACAAAAACCGCTAGTTGAAGCTGAATGCTACAAAAGAGAAACTTATGAAAGGTATAATAAAAAATCTGATGAGTGTTTTGAGCTGAAACTTTACAGACACATTCTGGAGACACAAAAGACTTGAAAAAGTGGTAACCTAGGTGCCCTTTAAATATATTACTCTTCCCCGACACTGATTACAAGGAGGGCGGCACGGTGGCTCAGTGGTTAGCACTGTGGCCTCACAGTAAGAAGGTCTCTGGTTCGAGTCCCGGCTGGGTCAGTTGGTGTTTCTGTGTGGAGTTTGCATGTTCTCCCCGTGTTGGTGTGGGTTTCCTCCAGGTGCTCCGGTTTCCCCCACAGTCCAAACACATGCGCTATAGGGGAATTGATCAACTAAACTGGCCGTAGAGTATGAGTGTGTTTGGTGTTTCCCAGTACTGGGTTGCAGCTGGAATGGCATCCGCTGTGTAAAACATATGCTGGAATAGTTGGCAGTTCATTCCGCTGTGGTGACCCCTGATTAATAAACTCAGCTTAAGAAAAATGAAAGAATGAAAGAATGTATGAATGAATGAATAGTCACTCTTCCCCCAACACTGATTACGAGTGCACAGCAAGTAGAAAACTGCTAATGTTTCATAACTTTTATAGCAGTGGTCATGTGAGTGTGTGTGTGTGTGTGTGTGTGTGTGTGTGTGTGTGTGTGTGTGTGTGTGTGTGTGTTATAACCTCAGTGAGTGAGCTCAGTGTGTGTGTGTGTTATAAGTGTGTTTTAAATGCTGTAAGCAAGCTTAGAGTGTGTTTTGAGTGTTATGTGTGATGTTTTAGTGTGTTTCTGGGCTTGAGCTCTACCTTCCTGCTTCTGGATGTCCTCACACTCAGACAAAAACACACACACACACACACACACACATACACACACACACACCTTCCTGCTTCTGGATGTCCTCCTCCGTCAGTGGACTCTCTCTGATGGACAGATTATTGAGCAGAGTTTTATTCTCCTCCTGCAGCTGAGAGATCTGACCGAGGAGATCCTGAGCTTCACCTCTCCATACATCCTCCACCAGCTCCAGCTCCTGCACACACACACACATAAATAAATGATTAGCATTCACAACACTCATCAGCATCACATCACATACAGCTTGCGGTTCACATCTGCTCTCAGTGACACAGGTCACAGGATGGACTACAGTTTCATCATTTCCTGTCCTGAACTGGAGTTTCCTGTGTCCAGACTTCAGTGTTCTGAGCGCAGCACATGCTCAGAGACGCTTCAGAGATCAGTCTATCCGCTTGTTAAGTGGTGACGTATGAATACTGTTTCCGGGTCCAAGCCACTACTCATTTGAATTGAGAAAATATTCATTTATGAACACTTTTTAGTCATATCACACACTGAAGTGAATTTGATATAAAATCACGGTGTACACATCAGTCTCTGGACTTGCTGCATCACAAATACCAAAAGTTTAACAATTTATAAAAAATAATCACTGTCTGGCCACCTGATATCAGGCATGGATGTATATGTTGTGATCGTGATTTTTGAAAGTATTCCAGTGCTTTGTAAATGTTTATTATAACGTTTATTATTACCATTTGATGAGTCGCGTGATGTCACACTTAACAAGCGCATATCAGTGATCACTTAAACACACAGTGGTGTTCAGTTCAGTTCAGTTCAGTTCAGTAGTGTTTATGATGTTCTGATGAAGAATAAACACAAGAGTTCAGCATTTATCTCAAACATAGAGCTTTCACAGACAATCAGTGTGTGTTTTTAAGATCTATCTATCTATCTATCTATCTATCTATCTATCTATCTATCTATCTATCTATCTATCTATCTATCTATCTATCTATCTATCTATGGTTCTATCTATCTATCTATCTATCTATCTATCTATCTATCTATCTATCTATCTATCTATCTATCTATCTATCTATGGTTCTATCTATCTATCTATCTATCTATCTATCTATCTATCTATCTATCTATCTATCTATCTATCTATCTATCTATGGTTCTATCTATCTATCTATCTATCTATCTATCTATCTATCTATCTATGGTTCTATCTATCTATCTATGGTTCTATCTATCTATCTATCTATGGTTCTATCTATCTATCTATCTATCTATCTATCTATCTATCTATCTATCTATCTATCTATCTATCGTTCTATCGTTCTATCTATCGTTCTATTCTATCGTTCTATTCTATCGTTCTATTCTATCTGTCTATCTATCTATGGTTCTATCTATCTATCTATGGTTCTATCTATCTATCTATCTATCTATTCTATCTATCAGTCTATTGGTTTGTCTATCTATCGGACAGAATGACAGACAGACAGATCGATAAACTGATAGAATGGCAGAATCATGATAGATAAACAAAACAAAAGAATGATAGACAGGAATGATAGAATGACAGAACAAGATAGATATGATAGTAAGAACAATGGATAGATGTATAGACAGACAGAATGATAGATATCATCGATAGAGAGAACGCTAGATAGAACGATAGAACGATAGAACGATAGATAGATAGATAGATAGATAGATAGATAGATAGATAGATAGATAGATAGAATAGAACTGTAGATGAATGGATAGATAGATAGATAGATAGATAGATAGATAGATAGATAGATAGATAGATAGATAGATAGATAGATAGATAGATAGATAGATAGATAGAATAGAACCGTAGATGAATGGATAGATAGATAGATAGATAGATAGATAGATAGATAGATAGATAGATAGATAGATAGATAGATAGATAGATATAGATAGATAGATAGATAGATAGATAGATAGATAGATAGATAGATAGATAGAATAGAACCGTAGATGAATGGATAGATAGATAGATAGATAGATAGATAGATAGATAGATAGATAGATAGATAGATAGATAGATAGATAGATAGATAGATAGATAGATAGATAGATAGACAGATAGATAGAATAGAACCGTAGATGAATGGATAGATAGATAGATAGATAGATAGATAGATAGATAGATAGATAGATAGATAGATAGATAGATAGATAGATAGATAGATAGATAGATAGATAGATAGATAGATAGATAGATAGAATAGAACCGTAGATGAATGGATAGATAGATAGATAGATAGATAGATAGATAGATAGATAGATAGATAGATAGATAGATAGATAGATAGATAGATAGATAGATAGATAGATGTTTGCTAATTAAAGGTGACGTCACTGTGAGCAGAGTTCAGACTAGTGTGAATAGATCAGAGCTGTCTGTAAGTAGTGCTGCTGGTTATAATTACAGTCAGTTAGCACTGGCTCTGGCTATAGTTATGGTCATTTGGTCATAGTTATAGTCAGTTGGCTATAGTTATAATCCGTTGGTTATAGTTCTAGTGAGTCAGTAGTGAATGGCTCTGATTACAGTTACAGTCAGTTTATTTGGTTAGTTATAGACATAGTCAGTCAGCAGTGGCTCTGATTATAGTTCTAGTCCTCTGGTTATAGTTGTTGTCAGTTATGAGAGGTATGAACTAACCTTCTTGTGCTTCTTCTCCTTCTCCAGGCGCTCTAGCCTCTCCAGCCGTAGTCTGTCCAGCTCCAGCCGCAGCTCGTCGGTGTCCGGGCTGCTGGAGCTCCGGCTGACCAGCACCTCCAGCAGCTCCAGCACCCGCACCACTCTCGGCACCAGCCGGGACAGGAGCTCCGCGCCGGTGCGGTCGATGACCCGCTCCAGCTCCAGGCCCAGCGCCGCCGCGATGTCGTACACATCCATGACGCTGAGATCCGCCGCGCTCTTGTCCAGCGCCGCGCCGAGCTGCTGCTCCTCCATGCTGGACACACGAGCGCAGAGAGCCGCTACAAGCCACTGGGGGTCACGCTCATACCGAGATACTATTATTATTAATACTGTTATTATTATTATTAGACGGAAGGGCACACGAATACCCGCTGTCCCATCGCCACCGCGCTCACTTTCCTGCCCTTATTTATTCCTCACAGCGGCGCTGCAGGACACACTGCGCATGCGCGGACATTTGTGACACTTTGAGGTAGGTTTAGAACAGGAGTGTCCAAACTCGGTCCTGGAGGGCCGGTGTCCTGCAGAGTTTACCTCCAACTTGCCTCAACACACCTGACTGGAAGTTTCTAGTATACCAAGATAGCGCTTGATTCGCTGGTTCAGGTGTGTTTAATTGTAGCTGAAGCTAAAATCTGCAGGACACAGGCCCTAACCCTGGTTTAGGGTTTAAAACATTGTATTAAACATAACATGAGATATGATATATAATCCAAAACTTTATTTTTGTGAAAAAGTTGGTGGTATAGAGTTTCTAAAGTGTGACTTTGAGATTAATAAACTCATATTAGGCTTCATAGGCAGGCTCTTTTATATTGGATTTTTCTCCACATAAACAAATAATATGGAGTAATAAAACTGTCAGATATAAGAACAAATCAGTTTTTTATTATAATTGTTGGCTTTAAAGAGATATTTTAATGGTCTCACAGTTATTAAATGATGAATGATATTTAGGGCATCACGGTGGCTCAGTGGGTAGCACTGGTTACCCTGGTTGAGGGTATGGTTTGAGTCTCGGCTGGGTCAGTTGGTGTTTCTGTGTGGAGTTTGCATGCTCTTCCTGTGTTGGCGTGGGTTTCCTCCGGGTGCTCGGGTTTCCCCCACAGACCAAACACATGTAGGTGAATCGGGTAAGCTAAATTGGCCGTAGTGTATGAGTGTGTGTGTGTTTGTGTGTGTGTGTGTGTGTGTGTGTATGGATGCTTCCCAGTGATGGGTTGCAGCTGGAAGGGCATTCGCTATGTAAAACATATGCTGGATAAGTTGGCGGTTCATTCCGCTGTGGTGACCCCTGATTAATAAAGGGACTAAGCCGAAAAGAGAATGAATGAATGAATGATATTTACTTATAGACCATTTCAGTGTGGTCATGTCATTGGCCCATAAACATTTCCTGCTTGTTGTCAGGGCCGGATTAACCAATGGGCATTATGGGCACAGGGGCTCGTGTGCACTTGGGGCCCCTGCCAGGGGGGTTAAATGCCGATTTTGGAGTGACTATTTAGGCGAAGAGCAAATAGCGCACCTCATTGGAATAAACTAGTTGAGTGATTCACGCACATCACCGTTTGATCGACAGAGACAACATAAGTAATGAGCACATCAGGTATCAGCGTGAGTGGCGTAGCCCGTAAAGTGCATGGTGACATGTTTTGACGAGATCGATCATGAACCCGGTTTGAATCCAGCGTCTGATGAACACGTTCTTCTTTTTTTCCCCCACTACATATCAGATATTGCCTACTCTTCATCACGAGGAAGACGAGCAGGAATCATTAATAAGTGTGTATTATGGAGGACTCCATAACTGGATTGGCGAAATATCCAAATCATATGCATTATAAGTTTGTAGAAGTTATACATTAAACATACCATTAAATATACATTTTTAGTAATTCCCAGAGATGGGTTGTGGCTGGAAGGGCATCCGCTGCGTAAAATCGTGCTGGATAAGTTGGTGGTTCATTCCACTGTGGCGACCCTGCAAGGGACAAAGCCGACAAGAAAATGAATGAATGAATGATACATTTTTAGTACTGCTTCAGTGAACTTGAACAAGTATATTACAGTTTTTCTCAGTGGCTTTGGTGTATTTCTCACAACACTATTTACATTTGCACAACAGTTAATGCATTTCTCAAAACAATTAGTCATTTGTGCACATCATAGTAGCAGTTTCTCATTCCTTTCAACAAATTGCAAATGCTTTTGGACATGCATCAATTGCTTTCATACAACTCTTTGCTGTTTGTAACATTATCATTTGCTTATGTCATGTCAGTCAAAATGAAGTAAACTTGCGTCTGCTGAATAGTCATACAATATAAAACTAATAGTCCTCATTTCATTACTTGAGTCATTACATACAAAAATGTTGAACTAGTTGTCAAAATCTGTCAAGCAAATCTTATTTTAAAAATGTTAAATCTTTTTTTTTTTGAAAATGTCTTCTAAATTGAACAATTTGATGAATGATTTACAGAGCTGTGTATGTTGTAGGTTCAGTTCCAATATGTACTGCAGTATTGTTTACAGTTGTGCACAGCTCTACCCAAAGGAAGTTTATGTTTACTGTAAATAAGGCTGTGTTTATTCTTTGCACAATTTTGCTAATTTTGCTAATTTATTTGCACAATGCTGTGAATAAAATAGAATTGCAAAGAGCAAATGCTGTAAAAAATGTGAAACATACATATTCAGTGTCTTGTATTCAGATACCTCACTAATGCAGTGATGTCTAACTTTACTGTAGTTTTCAAATGGCTGTGCTAATAGTATATAGTGCTGTCTGGAGCATTTTCAGGAAGTGTCACCAAAATCTGACTTTATTGCATTGGAAAAAATGTTCAGAGTAAACTGTCATAATGAAAACATGACTAAGCCATTTGACTATCCTGTTCATAAACAATGGTGGCAGGACTCTTCATTTTGATGACACTGACACTTTCATTGACATCAATACTTGCTTTTGAGGAATGAGCTCTCCATTTTGAGCAAGTGACACGCTTTTGCAGGTTATCCACTAGGTTTTGCAGTTTGTACTAATTGTTTTGAGAAATGCATTAACTGTTGTGCAAATGTAAATAGTGTTGTGAGAAATGCACCAAAGCCACTGAGAAAAACTGTAAAAACCATTCATTTTCACTAGTTGTATTAGTATTTTTATTTTCAAAGTGTGCTTTAAATGCCTTAAAAATAAGTTAAATCTTTGTAGACTAGAAATATGTACTGTATATCATTTATTAAATAAACTCATTTCATTACAGTTTTTCTCAGATAGTCAAATGGCTTAGTCATGTTTTCATCATGACACTTTACTCTGTACATTTATTCCAATGCAAAAAAGTCAGATTTTGGTGACACTTCCTGAAAATGCTCCAGACAGCACTATATACTATTTGCACAGCCATTTGAAGACTACAGTAAAGTTAGACATCACTGCATTTAGTGAGGTATCTGAGTACAAGACACTGAATATGTATGTTTCACATGTTTACTGCATTTGCTCTTTACTATTCTAATTTATTCACAGCATTGTGCAAAAGAATAAACACACCCTTTTTTACAACAAACATACTTCCTTTGGGTAGAGCTGTGCACAACTGTAAACAATACTGCAGTACATATTGGAACTGAACCTACAACATACACAGGTCTGTAAATCATTCATGAAATTGTTCAATTTCGAAGACATTTTCAGGAGAAAAAAAAGATTTAAAGTTTTTAAATAAAATGAGCTTGACAGATTTTGACAACTAGTTCAACATTTTAGTATGTAATGACTCAAGTAATGAAATGAGGACTATTAGTTTTATATGGAATGACTATTCAGCAGACGCAAGTTTACTTCATTTTGACTGACATGACATAAGCAAATGATAATGTTACAAACAGCAGAGAGTTGTATGAAAGCAACTGATGCATGTCCAAAAGCATTTGCAATTTGTTGAAAGGAATGAGAAACTGCTACTATGAGGTGCACAAATGACTAATTGTTTTGAGAAATGCATTAACTGTTGTGCAAATGTAAATAATGTTGTGAGAAATGCACCAAAGCGACTGAGAAAAACTGTAAATAAACTAATTTCATTAATGGAGTCATTACATACACAAATGTTGAACTTGTCAAAATCTGTCAAGCTAATTTTATTTTAAAAATGTTAAATCTTTTTTTCCTGAAAATGTCTTCTAAATTGAACAATTTGATGACTGATTTACAGACCTGTGTATGCTGTATGTTAAGTTCCAATATGTACTGCAGTATTGTCTACAGTTGTGCACAGCTCTACCCAAAGAGAGTTTATGTTTGTTGTAAATAAGGGTGTGTTTATTCTTTTGCACAATGTTGTGAATAAATTAGAATTGTAAAGAGCAAATGCAGTAAACATGTGAAACACACATAGTCAGTGTGTTGATACCTCACTAATGCAGTGATGTCTAACTTTACTGTAGTCTTCAAATGGCTGAGCAAATAGTATATAGTGCTGTCTTGAGCATTTTCAGGAAGAGTCACCAAAATCTGACTTTATTGCATTGGAAAAAATGTACAGAGTAAACTGTCATAATGAAAACATGACTAAGCCATTTGACTATCATGTTCATAAACAATGGTGGCAGGACTTTTCATTTTGATGACACTGACACTTTCATTGACATCAATACTTGCTTTTGAGGAATGAGCTCTCCATTTTGAGCAAGTGACACTCTTCTGCAGGTTATCCACTAGGTTTTGCAGTTTGCACTAAATGTTTTGAGAAATACATGAGCTGTTGTGCAAATGTAAATAGTGTTGTGAGAAATGCACCAAAGCCACTGAGAAAAACTGTTAATTACCCAATAAATTGTATTTTTTAACGTCTACCCCTACCCTAACCCTAAACCCAACCATCACAGTACTGTAAAAATATGAATAATTGTTATACAGTATCAGAAAAAAATGCTGCTACATTGATGTGCATATCCCACTTCCGGCCGGCCGTGTGTCCTATAGACTTTTCCAAAAATTAGCCATAGTTTACATCAGAACATCCCTCCATATACTGTATATATTATACTGACAACATGACTATTTGACTGTCTTATGCACTCACAACTCACAAGGACTTGTCAATCTGACGGCACTGAAACCTTCACTGACACACAAATGTAGATTTGAGAGACTGCAGGTCATCCATGGTGTTTTGCTATTTGTACGTGTTGTTTTGAGAAATGCACTTACTGTTTTGCTCATTTCAGTTCTGATCTGAGAAATGTACCACAGCCACTGAGAAAAACTGTCATTTGTGTGTAGTAATTTTGGACTGTAATCTTTATTTATACTGGTGACGCGGTGGTGCAGTAGGTAGTGCTGTTGCCTCACAGCAAGAAGGTCGCTGGTTCGAGCCTCGGCTGGGTCAGTTGGCATTTCTGTGTGGAGTTTGCATGTTCTCCCCGCCTTCGCGTGGGTTTCCTAAGGGTGCTTCGGTTTCCCACACAGTCCAAAGAGAGATGCGGTACAGGTGAATTGGGTAGGCTAAATTGTCCGTAGTGTATGAGTGTGAATGAGTGTGTGTGGATGTTTCCCGCTTCATAAAACATGTGCTGGATAAGTTGGCGGTTCATTCCGCTGTGGCGACCCCTGATTAATAAAGGGACTAAGCTGAAAAGAAAATGAATGAATGAATAGTTCAGTTTTGAATTATCGAATAAAGCTCATTGTGATTCTGACAAGGGTGTAGGATTATTATCATGGACTGAGGGGACGTGTCCCCACCAATAATTTCATCGCCTCCAAAATAAAGTAATGCTTTGTCGAAATTTTCCAGTCAGGCTCACTGTGCAAGACTCACTGACTCACAGCTACATTTTAAAGAAAAATGTCGGTCACTGGAAGTCAAGTTCGCTATAAGACCACCATAATAGTAACCATGGATGTGCAATTAATAAACTTTTTTTTTCAATTTTGTCCTTGATGACGATTATGAAAAAACAACAATCGAGATAAAATGGTTATTGGGTCATATATGCCTCCCACTTTCCACAAGTTATTCCTTGTCAAAGTAAAATCATGTGAATTTACTTTTGCACCATGATACATGCCTGATTTAATGTTGTTTTTATCACTAATTGTATTTGATTTATTTATTTAAGTTTTTTTTAAAGTGTGAATTAGAACATGTGCTGTTTGATTGTACGATCAAAGCAGGAAAAGAACATGGACATGTAAAGTCATTTTTTAGCTTAAAGTGCATAAATGGCATTACTACACTTGCAAAAATGTGTTCAGATGCGGTGGTAAGTGATTATGCACAAATAAGCATTCAGTCAATGGAAGTCTGTATTAAACTTCCTTTTTGTCAGACATTTCTTTAACTTTAGATGTTAAATGTGAAGGTGTCAAATTAGGTCCCCACCAATATCAGAAGCAAATCTACGCCCTTGGATTCTGATAACTGATATTATCAAACTTTTCCAAATAAAATGTTGTAGTCAGTACTCAGATCTGGCCACTAGTGGCCGCTACAGAAGGCAAAACACCCTCCGTTCACATCCATTCATGAATATAAATCCCAAATCTGTCTGTTTTTCTCCAGACTTAAAGAGATAGTTCACCCAAAAATGAAGATTCTGTCTTCATTTACTCATCCTCCACTTATAGCAGATTTGTTTGAGTTTTTTCTTTTTCTGTTGAACACACACACACACATATATATATATATTGAATAATATTGGAAACCGGTTAACCATGACATATATATATGAATTCCTGCAACAATTTTCAACATTAATCAAAATATTTTAGATTGTGTTCAACAGAATAAAAAGAAACGCAAACGAAATTAAAACCTATTATTATTTATTTTTTTGGTGAACGACTTTATGACACCTTAACAAATGTTTTCTGTGTGAACACATTTTAAAGACATAATCATGCTTATTTAGCAACGAAACTCCCTAAAGATCATTTAATAAAGGCGGTTTATCTGCAATAGTTATTTACTCGTTGTTCAGGTGTCCAGTCAGGAGTGAGTGTTTGGGTGCAGCTTTATTGTGCTGATCTGCCTCACCCATCATCATCATCATCATCATCAGTGGCGCACACACACACACCTCTTCATCTCCTCACCACGGAGGAATGCGTGACAGTACAGCGGTTCAGGTAAGAGAAATCAGCACTTTATTCCTCTACATCACCGCTTTGTGTCTCTGACAGGATTT
Source organism: Danio kyathit (assembly GCA_903798195.1). Classification (NCBI taxonomy): domain Eukaryota; kingdom Metazoa; phylum Chordata; class Actinopteri; order Cypriniformes; family Danionidae; genus Danio; species Danio kyathit. The sequence continues at coordinate 54,741,259 of LR812528.1, read as the reverse complement.
AGCTGCTGTGCTAATGTCGGCTAGCGCTCAGTTTGTTGTGACGCGAAAAGTCACAGATCTGAAACACAAACACGCTGGATTTCTAACACAAAACAGACTATTGTGTATTCATGTTAAGCGACATAATGCTAAATTCACAGCCAGTTGTGATGATTGTGGTCCTTATATGGACGTTTGGCTAGTTTTCGTTAGCTCGCTAAAATAATAAACAATAATATTTAGCCATTCCTCCAACAGAGTCCAGATTTAGTGATTATACGATTAATTATTGTTCTTGTTATTTACATGTTATTATTGCTTCTTCCATTGTTATTATTTGTGTTTAGATATTGACTCCAGAAAGTATATTTCAACTGTTCATGTATTATAATAGTGAGTATTATTGTGGTGGAACTGGGCAGTAACAGTAACCACAGATAACGTTATCATGTACTCTTGTGTAACCGTAAGTTTTGTTATTATTAGTTGTATTAAAGTCCGTGTGAAATCAAAATTTACTGTTTATTTTGCTAGCCTACATTCTTATTCTTTAGGTGAACAATTAATCCATATAATTAATTCTCTGAAAAAAATGTTTGTTTTGGTAATCTTTAATCAAATTCTGTGCTTCTGCATTAGCTAATAAAGGGCTGCATGATATTAGAAAAGAACTGACATTGTGATGTTGTGTTTTTCTATGGTATATACTGCGATATTAGGCTATTTCACCACATGAAATGAATAGATCATTCAGAATTAATCCATGATTTAGACACATTATGATAATTTTTGATGACTTTGTAACAGAGTGGATCTGCATAAAATAAACCAATTATAAAATACAATAGACTAACAATGACACAAATAAAAGACACAGAGCTTTATGATTTTCTGGAAGTCTAGCAATATTCAGATACACAAATTTTATAATCAAACGTAAAATAACTCTTTATATTCTTCATCGTATATTTATACAGAAATACAATTAATCTCTCTTAAAGTTGTTGTAATGTGTATTTATATAGCGCATTTATTGTGTATGGCCATACACCCAAAGCACTTTACAATCATGTGAGGGGGGGGGGGTCTGATGATGCGATGGCAACCACAGGACAACGGCGCTAGTGCGCTCACCACACACCAGCTATAGACCTTTTCTTGGCTGCTGCATGGAGGCCGCCATAGCGACCAGCGTCTTCCGGTGAATGGTTAGAACTTCCGTTTACAGTGTTTACAACTGGTAATTTGCGCTCCGAAAATGGGTTTCAATAGTGTTTTGAGTGGATTACGGAGTGATTTGGTGACACACAACTTTGAAAGGTGTGTGTTAAAGCCGTTATAATCTGTCAGATGTGGTTCAAGCGCGAGAGAAAAACGTTCTCCTAGTTCACATGTCTGCCGTCAAAAATACAGTGTGTGTGTGTTTCCCCGGCCTGTCAGCTGTTAGCTCAGCGGCTCTTTAGCACACACACGCATGCAATACTTCACTGCATCATAGAGCAAACCCAGATTACTGGCATTAAACATAACAGGTGTGTAAATCATGCAATTTATAAAAATGACCAATAAAAATCTGTTACTGATACTCTGCTGGCTGATTTGCTGTTCATTCTAATCGCGAGCCGTTTATGTTTCATTAGTGTGTTTTATTTACCACGGTTTGTGTTTTTCTGTCATTTCAAAACGTCACTTTATTTTCACTTTGTCACAGTTATTAAATCAGTGTGTTAGTGGAACTGTACGGCAGGCTACGTGTGTGTTAAACATTTTGGTGAACTATATTTGTTTGGGCTAGACTAGTTATATATCTGAAAGAAAGAGAAACTGTTGACTTTAGCGATGACGAGGCTTCATTTAAACAGCAGAAGATGCCATCTGTCAACGAGAGAAAAATGCCTCAGCCATCGTATTAGATCACATTTTTTAAATGATCAGTCCAGGAGGTGGCGCTGATCGACAACAGTATTAGTTCAAAGATGATAAAAGCAGGTAAAATAGATTAAAACTATCATTTCAAAGCTGTCCAAATGTGACCGTTTACACGCATCAGCTGCCGTCCGGAAGTTCTTAGCATTCTCCTTGCGCATACACGCAAAGCATAATGGGTAATTTGGCGTTCCATGAAAAAGGTCTATAGGTGGAGTGAAGAGACAGTGATAGAGCCAATTCAGTGGATGGGGATGATTAGGAGGCCGTGATGGGTAAGTGTCGATTGAGGGACTTTGGCCAGGACACCAGGGTTACACCCCTACTCTTTACCAGAAGTGTCATGGGATTTTTAATGAGCACAGAGAGTCAGGACCTCGGTTTAACGTCTCATCCGAAAGACGGCGCCCACTGACAGTGTAGTGTCCCCTTCACTTTTACTGGGGCATTAGGACTCACACAGACCACAGGTTGAGCGCACCCTGCTGGCCTCTCTAACACCACTTCCAACAGCAACCTAGCTTTCCCATGTGGTCTCCCATCCAGGTACTGACCAGGCTCAGCCCTGCTTAGCTTCAGTGAGTAACCGGTCTTGGGGTGCAGGGTGATATAGCTGTGTGTGCGTGTGTACTTCAGTGTGAGTGTGTGCTTCATGCTTCTGTCAGTCTATGTCGCTCCTGTCGCTGTTCATCTAAAACTCCACATCTATAATCCTCTTAGTCTATGCTGACATTATCTTCAGCAGCTCAAACACTCTAATGGCTAATGGACAGACGGCTGCTTCTCACTCAGGGCTGCTGTTTATGCTAATGAGATGGGCACTAGTGGGCGGGGCTTTCCCCCTCTGATGACACGTACAAAGGGAGAATGTCAATCAAAGTGTTTCAGCATCAAGTCTGATTAGAAGAAATACAGTTCATTCATGTTTATCATTAGAGAATGGAGATACTCACACACTGCTGACACACAACTGGGTTTATAGAAGAGATTTCTGCATGGTAGCTGCCCTGTAATAGCGGTGTTGTTGTGTTGTTTCTTCTGTCTGCTCAGGGCGGGTTGAGCTTTTTCCAGGCCCTGCAGGAGTAGCACATTCAGCTCCATAAACAGAGAACATGAGTTCGGGGAAACCCAGCGGCATCAAGCCGCCCAGCAAGATCGGTAAACCAGCTGCAGCACCAACCAAAACCTCCCCCACCTCAGGTGAGTCCCGAATGGGTGAAGAAATAAACACAGGTTTAAAAAGAGAAATCGATATGTATTTTAAGTCTTGCAGATCTGAGATTATATCCCAGAATTCTGACTTGACATTTTTACAGCTCTGACTCTTTTTGTAACATCCCAGACTTCAGAGCAACGTCCCGGATCTTAAAAGGAACTTAATTTAATTCTTTTATATTTTTTCCCAGTTTCTGTTTAACAGAGAGCTGATTTTCTCAGCACATTTCTGCACATATAAAAATACATATTATTATTTATATATATATATATTATTATTATTATATATATTATACATAAATAATATTAGACTAGATATTCTTCAAGACACTAGTATTCAGCTTAAAGTGACATTTAAAGGCTTCACTAGGGTAATTAGGGTAAAGTTAGGGTAATTAGGCAAGTCATTGTATAACAGTGGTTTATTCTGGAGACAATCAGAAACTAATATTGCTTAAGGGGGCTAATAATATTGACCTCAAACTGGTGCATTATATCTACCTTAAAATGACCATGCTTTATTTTGTGACGTTTCAATTTGTTATATATTTTATTTTATTCACATCTTGTTTTCTTCTCTGTCTTAAGTGCTCCCATGTACAGCGCGTTGGTTGTTTTTAAATGTGCTTTACAAATAAATATTGCACGGTATTGTAAGTAATCGAGGATTGATGTGTTTATATTTGTTTTACTGCAGCCGGAGCGAAGGCCGTAACCTCCCCGAGTTCGGCTCAGGATGCAGGGTCAGATTTCTCTGTGGGCGAGCGGGTTTGGGTGAACGGAAATAAGCCAGGTCTTGTGCAGTTCGTTGGAGGAACGCAGTTTGCTCCGGGTCAGTGGGCAGGAATCGTTCTGGATGAGCCCATCGGGAAGAATGACGGTTCAGTGTCTGGAGTGCGGTATTTCCAGTGCAAAGACCTGTACGGGATCTTCACTCGACCCTCCAAACTGACCCGCAGCCCAGTGCCAGAGCGGGAGCCCAACGGCACGCAGACGCCCGCTGATAAAACCAGCTGCCCTGTTAAAGGTCTGTCAAGTGCTTTGAAATGTGCATTGTTTATTCAGTGTTTGACGGGATCTGAACTGAAACATGAAGAGAGGGCAGGACTAGGGCTGCACGATAGTGGAGAAAACTGACATTACAATGTTTTCATTATGCGATAAATGCAACTTCAGATGACTTGAATAGCTGGTAAAGAATTGATCATTTTAGCTCGGTTTAGGATTGATTGCTTTAGGGGAGCTTATCTGCATAAAATACAGGCTAATTTAAAAAAAAAACATCAAGCAAAGTTATATACAACAAAGAAAAATTGATTGATTCAAATGATTTCTGATTTTCTGGGTAGTCAAACAGTATTCAAAAGCAGAGATTAAATAATCGCTGTATAATAATAAAAATAACTACAACACTGTGGTTCACAGAGTAAATAATTATATAATGTACACTTAATCTTTAAGTACAAAATGATTAATTTATTGTGCTCAAGTGGCTTAAATTAGCTTGAAATGCATGCATAATCACAGGCATTAATAAACATTTACTCTGAGCTTAAGATCTGAAATGACTGCACGATGTTGTTGACTGTAATGTCTGGTTGGCTTTAATCCCGACTACATTGAAGATCCCTGTGATGTGGCTACTGCGAATTCGTAAAGCAAGCAAAAAACAGAAATGTGCGCACATCTACAAAATCTCGTAGGCAGGTGCTCGATCAAAAATAAAAACTGAAGCAAAAGATCAAAAGAAAATCGGCACACTGCCACTTTAGCTCTCAAAAGTCTTTAATATCACTCACAACGTTTCGACAGACATCATCACCTGATGAAAACCATGTCGGTCGAAACGTTGTGAGTGATATTAAAGACTTTTGAGAGCTAAAGTGGCAGTGTGCTGATTTTCTTTTGATCTTTTGCTACTGCAGATTCGCACATTGTGATATCGATGCTGAAACCATAGGTGGGACATAGAGTAGCTTTGGGCTGGATGATAAATCCATTTCCCTGTGCATTTGCCATAGAAACACACAACCTACATGGCAGCAGGGGAGAACTTGTAGAAATGTTGCGCTTTATGAAAGGAAAGAGCACGTCTGCACAAAACGCCAAAACGTTGCTGTTTCAGGATAAATGACATGATCCGGCCGCAAAGATGCTCAGTACTGTAAATATCATCAAACTGTGGAAAAACTCACTCAGTGCGCTAGTAGTCCACCAGATGCAGCGGCAATAAAATGTGACCCACTAGCCTAGCGTGAGTCATTAATATGAACTGATAAACCTCTGAATGTATGTTTATGTTGAAATAAACTGTACAAACTAAAAGGACAATAAATCATCTTGAAAAAGGTCTACTTTTTAACAATCATTATTTTACTTCTACTGTAATTTAATGAAAGGTTTAATGGATATTATTATTATTGTAAGAATATTGTAAGCAGTGTTAAATAGATCTTGTTAAATTTGATCTTGACAGCTTGCAAGGTTGTTGAGGGAAAGTTTTTTCCTCTTTAGCATTTTTATATCCTATAATTATAAAGTTATGATATGCTTAAGCTAATTATAGGTTAATAACCTTAAACTCCACACACAAAAAAAACAACAATTTAAATCGTAAATCTTTTTTTAAAGAGGCCATTTTGCTGAGCCCTAGTGTAGCTCCGCCTCTTTATTTTAAAAACAGCCAATAGTGTTTAGTTTTTTCAGGAGATTTGAAGTTTGAGGTGACGTGAATAAAACCGTTGATCCATTTAGGCGGAAGTTAGAAACTGCAAAATTTACATGTACTGGTGTGCACTAGCCTTTAGATATCCTAAACGAACAATACTGATACTAACATTGGAAAAACTTTATTTTATTTTGATCGGACCTTTAAAGAGTCCGCCGCCGGCCCGCAGAGCACCAGTGTGAACACCAGGAACTCCTCCAACCTGACCCGCACCGCCAGCGAATCCGCATCCAATCTCTCCGAGACGGATTCAGCCAAGAAGATACAGCGAGAACTGAAGCTGGGGGATCGAGTGCTGGTGAGAGACCTCTCTGCAGCATCTTTACACTCTACTGCCTCCTGGAAGGATGTCTGAGAGAATTACATTTATTTATTTATTTATTTATTTATAAGGGTCCTCTGTTTTTGTGGCTTTGGAACTGAACTTTGGTGGTTGATGATGACGTTACACGAGAAGACAAGAACTCTTAAGAATGCATATTGAGAATCAGCCAGTGCGCTCTCCTACATATAGTTTCTCTGACTGTTTCCATTGTGTTCTTCAGGTCGGTGGAAGCAAAGCGGGAGTTGTGCGATTTCTGGGAGAAACTGACTTTGCGAAAGGAGAATGGTGTGGCGTTGAGCTGGACGAGCCGCTAGGCAAGAATGACGGAGCAGTGGCTGGAGGAAGGTGAGTTAGTGTAAAATACGTTCATACAAGCTGCTGTGTTTTCATTCAGAGATGTAAATTAGACATAAGCACACAACTGTAATATCTCCTAAAATATTAGTGAATAGAGCAGCGTTTCCAGTCGATGAGAAAATCCTCAGTTCCTGCTAAACCTGCACAGATATTTCTGAGAGAAGTGTAGTTTGCTTTAATAAATGAGCTGCCCCTTAGAAGACGAAGACCAAACACGGTGAATGCGGTGTCTTTTGGAGGCGTTAGGCGCTCTGTGGGAGTGCAGACAGATGCTCAAGATTAATATAAGTAGATCATGGCTGTGAGAAACAGAAAACAGCTCATTTGATTTGTAATATTATTTACCATTTTGACTTTATTTATTGTTTTTTTTTGTTTTGTCTTATGCTTGGCTCCTATAGGTATTTTCAGTGCCTCCCAAAGTATGGCCTGTTCGCTCCTACACACAAAGTCACCCGCATCGGGTTTCCATCCACCACTCCTGCCAAATCCAAAGTGTCCAGACGGCGGTCAACCCTAAAGAACAGCCCCAGCGCATCCTCCGTCAGCTCCCTCAGCTCTGTCACCTCTTCAGTCGGAGGAAAACCCAGCCGGGCCGGCCTGGTACTGTAAAACATCTTTCATTCACTGTATATTGAGCTTATTCTTGACATACAAACAGACACAGCCATTGAAATTTTGTCTCGAGACTTCAGCTCTCATTCACTTCCATTGATTTTTAGATGTGAAAAACAGCTCCATCTGCTGCTTGATGTTTGAACTGATCTTTTCTCATTAGATTATTCTACCTTTTGTGTATATTTATAAACACACTTGTTTGTAGAGCGAGTAGTGTGACCGTTTTTTATTCCTAGTCATTTCTTCTATAGGAAACTGAACCGGAAGTACTAAAACAATTGCAAAAAAATGATCTTTTACTTCCGCACTGCAGAATAAGGTCCAGGCCCGTAGCCAGCCTGGTGAAAGGGGTGGTTCTTTTTTCTCTAAAAGTGGACCTTATTTGCAGTTATACGCCTCAGTTTCTGTTTATGAGATTTAAATACTGCATTGTAGTGACATTTTAAGCAGTACTTTTTTTGCTGGATTAGCTAGTCAGATGTCATCATAACCACACTTTTTGATGTACTTTTAAAAATATTTCCTAAAAATTTGCAATAAAGAAAAATTAAAACAAGACAAATTTTTAAATACAAATTTGTTACATCATATATCATTAGGAAAAAATAGGAATCTGTTAAAGTTTAAGAAAAAAAGCTGTAGCCTTATTAGACAAAAAACAAACTGGCCAGCACATTCAACTGTCACAATTTGGCCATTTCAATAACAAAATAATAATTAAAACATAATAATAATAATAATAATCATAATCATAATAATAATTAAACAATAATAATTAATTCTTCAGAATTTTTGGTAAAAAAAAAAGTACATTTGAAAATTCCTGGATATCAACAAGAGCCAAAATATTTTCAAATTAATGTAATATGGTCCGCTTCTGGTGCTTCACACCTTTTTATTCCTCATTTTTTTATTTCAGAAATAAGGTCCCAGATTTAGAGTTTAAGTTAACTGTAAATGTGTTCCCTGTTTAAAAACAATACAGTAGTGAAGAAATACTTCTCTTACATCAGATTATAGTCCCACCGAAGCAACAGCCAACAAAGGATTCTGTTTGCTCTTAAAGCCTTTTTCGATGGATTATTTTCATTATTTATGATGGCATAGCAGTTAAAATAAGACAAATGAGCTCATGTATGGGACAAATTCTGGACCTTTGTCAGTGAGGGGTGGGTCTTCTGAACCACCCCTTGCCTGAAAAGTTAGAACACTTGTTTTATGCTTATAATAAACATATTTTTAATTGCATTTTGGCTGTAAAAGCGCACCTACAGGTGTTTCAGGCGCAGCTCAGATTTTCTCCAGGTCATAATTTATTTTATTTATATTAATTTTGTCTAAAAATTATTAGACCTTTCCAGTTTTATCTGGAATGCATCCCAGATCACCTTCTGAAGTGGTTTGAGCGATCGGATTTATATCCGATCAGAATAAAACGACAGAAGTGATCCAACAGCCGTGACGGGGGGGCGTGACGGGGTTAACTGTTAGCGCATTTTGCTGTGACGTGACATCTGACGGCTGAGGACTCCGCTTGCCATTAAAGACTTTGTTGGACAGTTTTTAAAAAAAAAATAATGTCAAAAATAGGGAAAGGGAGGTCATGGACAAGTCAATAAATGTACAGGACGTCTCGGCTAATGAGGCCAGTTAACCTAGAACCTCATAGATAGGGACAGATTTTCATCTGTTAGGAAGTAAGTAACTTTAGCCTTACCCTGTTTGGCAGTCTTTTTGAACATATGTTCAATATTTTGCGATATTGACGCCGCTGCCTGCCTTTTCTGCCATACTTGCTCTTTTCCACCCATAGCGTTACTCAGTATGGATGTTGCATCAAAGATTCAAATGCTATCACTCAGTAGGTTATGTCCGTGACTCGCTCTTATTGTGACTTTGAGGCTCCATGGGACTCAAGTTACTGGCCATAGTTATTTAAAATGACACTTTATTACAATATATAATAAACATAAATATATTATATTAATTATATAATAAATATATTATAGAATATTCAATTACATAAAATAATTAAAAGGGCAAATTCTGGACCTTTTGGCCGTGGGGGGTGGTTCGTTCGAACCACCCGAACCCCCCCTGGCTACGGGCATGAGGTCAATAGTGCAGATTTAAGCCACGCCCACATGGGGGAGGACCACAATCCAGCCTGCTCTCCAACTCGCGTTCTACTGCTGTCATCAGTGCTGGGGAGAGTTACTTTTGAAAGTAATGCATTACAATATGGAGTTAAGGTTATTGCACACTGAATCCGAAATTTTCGCACGTTTAAAAATAAATTCAACCTCACGTTGTGTGAATCGTATTGACACACTGCCCTCGAAACTTTCATCCATCAAAAATTTGATCTGGGTTTGATTTATTTATTTATTTTTTTTATTTATTTATTTTTTTCATTTGTCGCATCCGAAAAAGCGCTTTAAGAGGTGTTTTGACAGTTCAGAGCCACCGTACAAGCGAACGTCAAATATCAAAATGCCATCACTTGAGCCACAGATAACTTTATGACAAACACAGTGCATAATAAAAGGCATTTGGGAACACCTATATGCTGGATTCAGTGACTGGCGCACTTCTCACCTCCTGCTGTTTGAGGTGTGTGTGTGTGCGTGTCTCTGTGTGTGTCCATACATTTGACGTACTGATCACAGACATTATAATAGAAAGACACATTGTCTGCTTCAGTCTGTTGCTCTGAAATGTCAATGCGTGCACCTATTACTGTATATCGTCTATGCTACTGCCATTCTCGGTTCAGGATTCGTTTACATATGTAATATGTGAAGTATCATAAGCAGTGTATCAGAATTCCACTGATTTCCTGAAATAAACTTTGCATTTGGGGATAATCCAGCGCAGCTCGTTGATAATGAGCTGAACTCTTCTTCTGCTCTATACAGTATCAGATCAACACAATATGTAGCATGTTCAATTCATGTTTATTTCTACAGTATAGCGCTCTTACAGTATAGATTATGTCAAAGCAGCTTCACATAGAAGTTCTAGTAAAGTCCAGTTTTCAGAGCTGGAGTTCAGTTTAGTTAAGTTCAGTGTGGTTTAATCTTCACTGCTGAGAGTCCAAACACTGAAGAGCAAATCCATCCATGCGCAGCTCCACAAGTCCCGAACCAAGCAAGCCAGTGGCGAGGAAAAAAGACTTCACCAACTGACGAAGTGAAGGACAAAAATAGCATATTTCTCTTTCTTTTTCTACTGTGGAGAAGAGAGGAGAACAAAGTGTCACTGCTTGAATTGACTCTGAAATATTTTGCATTTTTTTTCCAAATGGATTCATTAATACGCATCAGACTCAGTGTGCAAGGTTTGTTTATGTGATAATTTTTCGGATATGAATACGAAAAAATGCAACCTTTACTTGATCTTAGCTTGAGCTCTTTCAGAACTTTTTTATTTCTTCTTTTGTTTTAAATAGAGGAGCTCTGCAATGAATAACACACTGTATAATGTGTGTATGTCTGTGAGAGCTGCACATCAGAGCAGAGCTCATTAATATTCAAGATCATTCCAAATATGGTCAATTATGGATCTTCTGAGTCTAGGGGTATATTATGGAGTATTAAATGAGCATATAAAACCGATTGTGGAGATTGAACCAGTGCAGTGTATCGCAACTTTAACTCTCATTAGATAAATTTGACTTGATCTTGACCTTCTTTATTGTCCACAAGTGGAAATGTATGTACGGCTTCACCACACAATCACACCAGCATTCACATCACATTGTAGGGCCTCGCACACGTAATACACAATTATGTAGTGCGTTAACTTTAAATTAGCTCAAAGGGAATATAACAGAACTTAAAGCGGCTCCAAAAGAATCAACTCTCTTGAACTGAACAAACGACTCGTCCAGCGCTCGTTTGAACAGACAGGGCTGTTGACTCCACAATGAATATTACTATTCGAACTAAAGTAAAACACTTTAATATTTAAGCAGGGTAACAAGATCTAGGTATAAGGCATTAGCTTAACAAGTATACACAGGTCACTTTCCTTTCAATACAAAAGAGACTTTATTGACTACAAACAAACTAACAAAAACCCACATACACACATGCATTCATACTGGTTGCAGACAAGGAATAGAAGGAAAGAAGAGTTTAGGAGAGATGTGATGTAAAACCTAACCAAGCGAACCAAATAATCAATTCAACCTTTACTGTTTCTTAGACAGGGTTATCTATCATTTAACATGATTAGCAGATCATACACCAGTTCAGCAATGGATCTGGAGATGTACTTGCGTTCCTTAGTGATGTGGGGGAGTCCTTCTGTGGAGCTAGTTTCCCATTTGAGTTCGCTGTTGGTTGGTTTGGTCGTTGAAGTGACGTCTCTGAGGCTGAAGTGAAGTCCAGTAGTTTAAGTTGGAGACGGCCAAACTGTTGTCGTGTTGACGGGTTTCGCGACGCAACTTAACTTGACTAGACTCTCGCCGGAAAGGAAAGAAAGAAGAGTAAACGGAAGATGGGGAAGTTTGAGGCTGGTCTCAACCCATCTTAATGTCCAAGTCCAGCTGGACTGGACCCGGAGAAGAGTTGTCCTCAACTCACAACAGCTGCTGCTGCTTCGCTGCCTTTCGCCCCTCGCCTTTCTGCCGTTCTGTTCAAAGAATGTTAGGGGAGATGGGTTTTATCACCAATGTTTCCGGCCCCTAATAGAGCTGGATCAATAAGGCATTGTCCGTGGATCTACGTGGTAGTCCCATGTCAGCACATGTACTTTGGCGTGACTTACTCACATGAGCCATGGTGCTCAGACAAATAGCATTAAGCATACATTTATAATATGAACGATACATTTTACATATCTATAATTAAAAAGGAATGAAAGAAAGGGAAAGGATTTCACTCATTCATCTCAAATAACATACACGTAATGATACGTTTGTGATAACTCAAAGCATAATGGGTTATCCATGATTAATGCATTCTTAACATATACAGGATTCAGGTGTCATACCAGAGCAATAACATTACACTTCATTAAAAGTCCGCTATCATCGTTTTGAGGATGATCTGATGAACTTTAATGTTTGGTGATAGTTTTAAATTTCAGAGAGGATTTTGATTCTCTGTTTTGGACCAAAGTCAGTCAATTTTCTGTCTTGGATGGGGGCTGGAAAACCCCATTTCCTGAGGTCAAACACGAGCTCTTTGTTAAGAAAATTGTGTTCTCGTGATCAGTTACCCGTTCGTCTTGAGTTAACTTCATCAGGATAGTGGGTCCGATGACACTTAACTGATGATGATGAACCAGTCATGGGTCCATAGTCGCAGGGCTTCAGCTTCTGATTTTGGTCAGAGACCAAAAATGACTCTCAATCAAGGTGATTCTGATCACAGGTGTCGACTCAGTTATTGGTGTCTGCATCGTCCCCACAACATATATAACACGAATACATTCAATATCATAAATTAAATCACATTAAAACTCAATTAACCCTATGCATACTTAAAACCCAGTATTTAAAATTCTAATGGCAGTCGGCACAAGTGATGTTTTATAAACACATTTCGGGAGAAGCACGATCAGTTTTTGATGAGGCTGATTCATCATTGAATATCATTCTGTTATCCAATCAGCTCAAGACCAAACCCCTATAGTCAAACACATCATACCTCCATTTTCTCTTGACTTCATCATCCCTTCACCACCCCAACTCCACACTATTAAACCCCAATACCCACTTAAATCTGTGGGAAGCATTCTGGTGTCAGGCTAGACACTGCGCTCGGACCCTATCTCTCTCTCTCTCTTTATTTTGATCATGGGAATAACACGAGTTAGGGTGTCTTTCCCAGCTCAGAGCCCTCTGCCCGGACAGCACGCCAAATACACATATACTATTCAGTCAAATATCTGTGAGTGTGAATTCGTGAAATGACATTTGATTCACATTTTTCGTACTTGATGTTGCCTAAAACATCTTTATGATGGCAAAAAAGCTGCAATTTTATATTTAGGGCATGGGAACAATCTTCACTGATGACATGTGCTTTCTGTTTAATTCTCATTAAATGCATTTCATTTAGGTGTCTTTGTGCTTCACCTGCAGTTGCACTGCAGTTTCTCCCTCCTCATCACACTTTTTCTCTGGTCTCTCAGCTCACAGAGACGTCGGTACGGTACGCACGCAAGATTTCAGGAACCACGGCGCTGCAGGAGGCGCTGAAGGAGAAACAGCAGCACATCGAGCAGCTTCTGGCCGAGCGAGACCTGGAGAGAACAGAAGTGGCCCGAGCCACCAGCCACGCCGGAGAGGTGCAGCAGGAGCTGGCGCTGCTCACACAGGCACAGGAACAGGTGATTATATGCATGCAATAATAATGATAATAATAACAATACATTAAATTCAGTGCTACAAGATATACAACAACAAATAAAAAATGCAACCCAAGCCGGAATTTCTGCATAATAGCTGCCCTTTAAAATCGGTGTGTGTGTGTGTGTGTGTGTGTGTGTGTGTGTGTTTACAGTATGCTGTGGAGATGGAGGCCAAGCTGGACCAGTTGCGGAGACTGGTGGAGACCGCAGACAGAGATAAAGTGGAGCTGATGAACCAGCTGGAGGAAGAGAAAAGGTGATCCTGAAGATTTTAACTACTCCCCTGCTGTAGATAAAAGTGTGAGTAAACGTGAGGGTCTGAAGAGTGTGTTTATCCTGCAGAAAAGTGGAGGATCTGCAGTTTCGCGTGGAGGAAGCGTGCATTACCAAAGGAGACCTGGAGGTAAAGAGATCCTGTCATATACATTACATTGAAACTGGATATGAGCAGCGCACACACACACACACACACACACACACACACACACACACACACACACACACACACACACACTGACTGAAACACAACGCTTTGAGATTTTACACATTCATAAATGGATAGGTGTAAGGATGATGATGATGATGGATAAATGATGGAAGGGTTGATGGATAGATAGATGAATGGGTGAATGATGGATGAATGATTGAATGGGTGGATGATTGATGGGTAGACTTGAATAAAAGTGTGAGAGTTGGAAAGAGTTTCAGTGGAGGAGATTCAGCTGTCTGTCCTCAACTGCAGATCATCACTGCTGTTTCAGCTCTTGTTGCTTTCATTCTTTGATGCTTCATTCATTCTCGTTTCTTCACTCGCTCCATTAACTCACTCATTCATTTATTCATTCACTTATTCACTTACTCATTTACTCATTCATTCATTCACTCCATTCACTTACGCACTCATTCATACATTCATACGCATTCACTCGCTCACTCATTCATTTATTCATTCCTACGCATTCACTCCCTCTATTCACTCACTCATTCACGCATTCATTTATATGCATTCACTCACTCCATTGACTCATTCATACGCATACATTCACTCACTCCTTTTACTTATTCATTTGTTCATTCATTCATTCATTCATATGCATTCATTCACTCACTCATTCATACATAAGCATTCACTCGCTCACTCATTCATTCATTCCTACGCATTCATTCACTCACTCACTCACTATTTATTTATTCATTCACTCACTCATTTATTTATTCATTTACTCATTCACTTACTCATTCACTCACTCACTCCATTGACTCATTCATTCATTCATTCATACGCATGCATTCACTCATTCATTCATCCAATAACTCACTCATTTATTCATTCATTTATATGCACTCACTCACTCACTCACTCACTCCATTAACTCATTCATTTATTCATAAGCATGCATTCATTCATTCATTCATCCAATAACTCACTCATTCATTTATTCATTCATACGCATCCAGTCACATTCACTCACTCATTCATTCATATGCATTCACTCACACTCTATTGACTCATTCATTCATTCATACACATTCATTCATTTACTCACTCATTTATTCACTCCCTCACTTACTAATTCATTTATTTATACGCATTCATTTACTCACTCCATTGATTCATTCATACGCATACATTCACTCACTTCTTTTACTTATTCATTCATTTGTTCATTCATTCATTTATATGCATTCATTCACTCATTCGTTCATTCACTCACTCATTCATACATAAGCATTCACTCGCTCACTCATTCATTCATTCATTCCTACGCATTTACTCACTCACTATTCATTCATTCACTCACTCATTTATTTATACATTTACTCATTCACTTACTCATTCACTCACTCACTCCATTGACTCATTCATTCATTCATACGCATGCATTCACTCATTCATTCATCCAATAACTCACTCATTCGTTCATTCATTCATATGCATTCATTCACTCACTCATTCATTAACTCAGTCATTTATTCACTTACTCATTTATTCATTTACTCATTCACTTACTCATTAACTCATTCATTCATATGCATTCACTCACTCACTCACTCACTCACTCACTCCATTAACTCATTCATTTATACATAAGCATGCGTTCACTCATTCATTCATCCAATAACTCACTTGTTCATTTATTCATTCATATGCATTCACTCACTCACTCACTCCATTGACTCGTTCATTTTTCCATACACATGCATTCACTGACTCACTCATTCATTCATTCATACGCATTCACTCACAATAACTTAATCACTCATTCATTCATACGCATTCACTCACATTTACTCACTCACTCATTCATTCATACGCATTCACTCACATTTACTCACTCACTCATTCATTCATATGCATTCACTCACACTCCATTGACTCATTCATTGATTCATTCATACGCATTCATTCATTTACTGACTCCCTCACTCACTCACTCATTCATTCATTCATTCATATGCATTCACTCACTCACTTCATTGACTCGTTCATTTTTTCATACACATGCATTCACTGACTCACTCACTCATTCATTCATACGCATTCACTCACATTTACTCACTCACTCATTCATTCATATGCATTCACTCACACTCCATTGACTCATTCATTGATTCATTCATACGCATTCATTTATTTAATGACTCCCTCACTCACTTACTCACTCATTCATTTATTCATTCATATGCATTCATTCACTCTCTCCATTGGCTCGTTCATTTTTTCATACACATGCATTCACTGACCCACTCACTCATTCATTCATACGCATTCACTCACACTCCATTGGCTCATTCATTAATTCATTCATACGCATTCATTCATTTAATGACTCCCTCACTCATTTACTCACTCATTCATTAATTCGCTCCATACATTTACTCTCACACACTCATTCATTCATTCATACACACTCACTCACTCATTCATTCATATGCATTCATTCACTCACTCCATTCATTAATGCACTCACACTCATTCGTTCATTCATACACACTCACTCACTCACTCATTCACTCAGTCATTCACTTATTCGCTCCATTCATTTACTCATTTATTCACTCACTCTCGTAACTCATTCTCTTTTTCATTCCTCTGTTTTTCATCTTTGATCGCTCTCTTGCCTTTCATTAATTCTTTTGTTACTCACAGCCTCATCCCTCCATCCGCCCAGATCCGTTGCATTAGTTTCACATCTTTGTGTTCTCTCTCTGTGTGTGTGTGTGTGTGTGTGTGTGTGTGTCTTTGTTGTTGTCAATGGATGATGTCATGATCTGCATGAAGCTCTTGGTACTTGGCTTTTGGCTGCACGTGACTCTCGCCCGTTCTCTCTCTCTCTCTCTCTCTCTCTCTCTCTCTCTCTCTCTCTCTCTCTCTCTCTCTCTCTCTCTCTCTCTCTTTCTCTTTCCTCTTGTCTACTAACAGACGCAGACCAAACTGGAGCATGCCCACATTAAGGAGCTCGAACAGAGTCTTCTCTTTGAAAAGACCAAAGCAGATAAACTGCAGAGGGAGTTAGAGGATACTAGGGTAAATCACTCAGCTGCTCATGCACGCTGCACACTCTGCTGCTGCTGCTTTGGGGAAACTGATTATTGTTTTATTCAGTGATGGATTGAGGTAGGTCTGTTTTCACCAGTGCATCATCTCTGAGAGACATTTATTATTGCAACATCAAAACAAGAACTTCTTGACAGCTCTCAAAAGTTCACTGTAATATTGGTGGGAAACTCATGATTAGTGATGGTGCATTTATGTTACTAGTAGTGTAGGTTTGCATTGCTTTGTTTACATTTCTTTTCTGTTAATTTTTATTTAATTTTTTTAATAAATTGCATTTATTCCATCAAAAACTCTAATCAAATAAAAATGCAATAATACTTATAAATATCGTTTCAATTTAAAATTGTAACCAGGATTATTTAATTTAATTCTACTATTAATTTTAATCAATGAAATTGATCTTGAGTGTAGAGGTGATGCTAACTAAAGCACAAAGCAAAAGCATTCAACGTTTAAACTCTGGGTTAATTCTGATTGTTATGATTTCAGTGCATGAGTGTTTAAATTCAGCTTTAGGTTCAGCTACTGGAGAGGCGGGGCTAAAGATAGTAAAGGCCACTTCTGGTTGGTCAGGTTTAGATATACAACCTATGCATGCAACACACCTTTAATGTTGGCACATTCAGTTAATTTACTGCACTTCCCTGAGATATTGATATGGTATATACTAGGAATGGAACAAATTCATGTATTGATGTGTATTCAGTTGTTTATATAAGCATGAAAGAGAACACATGCTGTGTGCTGTTGTGTGTGTGAGTCTCAGAGACGCACACACCTAAAATACATGCCAAAATGTGGCGCTTACTGATTATTCACATTGACCCCCGTATGTTATGAATATAAAGAGTTGAGAATGAAACGGCATGTGAAAGTGAAGGCATAAACAGAACTGCGGCTCTTAAAGCGACAGTACACTATACTCCTGCTGCCGACAGGAATATGTTTTATATGTTTTTATCATTATTAATCAAAAAAATCTCAAATAAAAAAAACTCTTCAAAGCTTTTTAAACCTATGACCCCTCCTTTTAAATAACCATGGTTATAATTACGACCAAAATAATTGTGATTATGATTTGTCCCGTAATCGAGCAGCCCTAGTGTGTGCAGTGTGCTGATAGTGTGTGTGTGTGTGCGCGTGTATAATAGGATTATCGTGATACTGGAATTCGTTACCAATCGTACTGAAATTTCAAAAACGTCCATTCCCTGCTAACATTTGAGTGCTGTTGAGTGCGTTCTTCAACATCGTTGATTTGCCGCTGTGTTCAGCTGCTTAACAGAAATGACTGTGGAAGGTCATCAGTTCACTGAACTCACTGCTGTTTACCCGATCAGATTTCTTGTGGTGCAGGAATAAGTTTCCAGATAAAGTGTGGTAGCGGTCGGTAACTCTGGTGTAATTTGAATGGGAGCAGGAAGGCTAACAATATAGCACTACTGAGTCCTGGAGTTATTTCAGAACAGCATATCTGTAATTTCCTCATTCTTATTGAGCCCCGGTACAGCCAGAGCTCACGACTGTTACACATGATGAACGCTTGACCAGTGCTTTGTTTTTCACTCAGTCTGTGTCCATATTATCTGCATAACGGTCCTCAGGGCGGGTTTTACCAACACAGGAGAGCAAAGTGAAGATGCGCTGTCCTTCAGCTTGCATAAGAAAATGGTCAGTTTACTGTTAGGAAACCTACATCAGCCAAGTCTGGTGTATGGGAGTCTTTTTCATGTGTCATAGACGCAAATTAAAAAAATGACCCTGCTCGATGTGATAATACCTCAGTTTTATCTTTAGCAGTGACAAGACTGGAACCTCAGGTTTGAGGCGGCCCTCATGTCTCATCACAAAGGGGCAAACAACACTGACATTTAAGCCTGGTTTATACTTCTGCGTCAAGTGATCGGCGTGACCCACAGCGCAGGCCTCGTGTGTAGCCGTGCATTGATACTTCTGCGCTGTTTCTGTTTCTCTGCAATACACTTCTGAAACACTAGCTGGCAGTAGGTGTTTATGCTCCTCTGTGTCGAGTTTCTTCGCTGGTGTTTTGTTTTTCTAAACACTTCATTAATGTACAAGTGGCTCAAATTCGCTCATTTTGAGGAGGGAACCGGCAAACGTGCAACAACTTTAATCATGAGGTAAACACAAAACAACAGTCTCCATCCAGAGCTCCTTCATGGGACTCCACACTTGTAAACACTCGCTGCATCAGGCTCGCGCGGCTCTCACCTCCGCCCACACTCGTCAGCGCTACCAAGCCGACCAATCACAGAGCTTGCACGACGTGTACGCGTTACATTTTTTGAGAGGTGCGCGTCAACGTCGCCGATGGCCACGGCGAGGGGCTATGCGTCCGTAGCATACGCGTGCGCTTGACGCAGAAGTATAAATCAGCCTTAAGCCTACAATCCTTGCACAACATACAGTGTTATCTGTTATCTCTCTCTTTTGGTAGTAGCCAATTTAAACGTGAGACTTTGGAAAGCAGATCTAAATATAGCAGGAATGGTCGGGTCGGGTAGAAAACGGGGCAGGTCAGGCAGCGGGTGAACAAAGGCTGAATATACGGGGAGAGCGGTCGGGTGCAGAATAAAACCTTACGAGAGTCAGCGGGAGCAGGACTAATAAATGAGTCCTGCTCAGATCTCTAGTTTAAAGCCATGAAGATCAGCTGGTCTGTTTATAATCTGACATATGAGTGATCCGCTGATGAATCGACTGCTCTTCGCTGCTTCAGTGTTCCTGTATCTGTGGTTACACTCAGTAAACATCGGTGAGTTCAGTGAACTGATGAGCTTCACGGCCAATCATGGTCATTTCTGTTGAGCACATGAACACAATGGCAAATCAGCGCTGCTTTAGAATGCGCTCAACAGCGCTCAAATGTTAGCGGGAAATGGACGTTTTTTAAATTTCTGCATTGTTTTATCAAATTCCAGTATTGTGACAACATGATGTAAAATGTAAACGCAAAATATGTTGATAGTGTGTGTGTGTGTGTGTGTGTGTGTGTGTGTGTGCAGGTGGCCACAGTATCTGAGCGCTCCAGGATTATGGAGCTGGAGAAGGAGGTGTCTGATCTGCACCTTCAGCTCCGCACTCTGCGAGCCGAGACCTCCGGATCTGCATCTCCACCCCTGCAGGACAAAAAGGTCAGATCCCACCCTATGTAGATCATCCTGAACACCAGATTATACAGGAGCACACCTGACCTGCTCAGCACTGCTCACTGGATTTAGATTTATATGCAAAACTGTTAATATGACATAAATCATTAGTGAATAAAGCAGTGTTTCCATCTAATGAGAAACAAACTCCTCTGTTTCTGCTGCACGGTCAGAACTATCACTGAGAGGAGTGGAGTCTGCTGCACTGTTGGGATTCTGCACTGTGGGGTTTGTTCTTCTCTAATAAATGAGTTGCGTCTCAGAAGACCAAGACCAAACGCAGTGAACGCGGTGAATGTGGTGGCTTTTGTAGGCGTGAGACAGATGCTCAAGACAGTTCTGGAGGGAATAATAATAGGAGAAGAATAATACTGAAGCACTGTGATGATGGACTGACGGAGGACTGAGGCCTTTTACAATCAGCACCACATTATTTCACATCTGCAACAATGGAGAGCTGGAAACCAGTGTTAATGAGATCATCTGATCAGCAGAAACTACAGCACTGAAGCGCAGGCGCACACGCACTCACTACATCAGTTTACATCATGGGTGACCAATCCTGTTCCTGGAGATCTACCTTCCTGCAGATTTCAGCTCCAACCCTGATCAAACACACCTGAACCAATTAATTAGAACCTGAGGAGCGCTTGATAATTACAGGCAGGTGTGTTTGATATGAGCTGCAACTGAAAACTGCAGGAAGGTCGATCTCCAGGAATAGGGTTGAGCACCCCTGGGTTACATCATTCACATTTTTTCTTATGAGCTGAAAAGTTTATCCTACTCAGTTGTTTGCACGCATTTTTCATGCACTTTCCCAAAATGCCCATTAAAAACGTGCAGATGTAAACAGCGCTGGTGTGTTGTGTTGCTGTGCAGATTAAAGAGCTGAACTCTGAGCTGGAGACCCGACAGAAGGAGCTGATCTTCCTCCAGCAGAAACTCAACGCTTCAGAAGAGCAGAAAACATCTGTCCAGCAGCAGCTCCACGATCTGGTGCGTCTCTCATACTGTCTACAGCACTGTTTCACTCTAAAACACCACACTTGGGTTCACAATGACTCTTAGGGCGTACTCACACTATGCTATCCAAACCGTGCCCAGGCCCGTTTTCCGGATTGTTTGAGAAGTGCTCTGAATCGGGCTCAGGCACGGTACACTTGGGCTGCCCTGGCCCGGTTGGAAGAGGTGGGCCTGAACGCGGTTCACTTGGGCTCAGGCGCGGTACGCTTGCAGTGTGAGTGCAAGCGTGCCTAAGCCCGAAACTGAAAGTGGGACGTGACTTTTAAGGGACTGTTTGATATGGATTAATTAATCATTCTTACTATTAAATGAACGCAAACTGTTGTAGTTTATTAAAGACGCAGACCCCTCACTGCACGACAGCTGCAGCTTCAGCAAACCTCCTAATTCCTGCAGCACGAGGACTTTATGATTGTTTATGAGCGTCAAAGTGGCTGATCTGTTCAGTGAAATATTTGACTTCGTGTCAAACCACTTAAACCATATAACTAAAGAAATGTCCACTGTGCTGAGCGAGAGGCTTACTGAACAGCGCATCATCGATGGCGTAAGCGTGCCCAGGCCCGAATGTAATGTGAGTGCGGGCCGTCGGGGGAGACGGGAGGGGGGACAAGCTTGCTTTGGCCCGGTTCAGGGCAACTGTACATAGTGTGAGTATGGCCTTAAATGTCCTGTGAAATGAAAATAAAGTGTTTTAGATGTTCGTATAGTCAGTTAGTCTTAAGGATATCTATAATCAGTGACAGTTTTTTTTTGTCGTCTCCTCTTACTTAAGCTTCTCATCAGATCTTCTGGCCAATTAAATGCTCTCTGGTGTCTGACGTGCCCTGCCCCCTTCTTTTCATTGGCTGTTCATTTGATGCTCTTGAGCTCTGTCACTGGCAGAGCTGCGAGAAACAACATGCTATTGGCTGTTTTTTTAAATAAGGGGAGGAGTTACTCTAAGCCCCGCCCTCTCCATGTTTGTTTACCTCAAACATCTAATAAAATATGCACATTTCAAAGCACTTCACAGGACTTTTAGAGAGACAGTTCACCCAAAAATGAACATTTCATCCTCAATTACTCGCACTCTAATGCAGTGGTGGGCAAACTTTTTAGACCCGAGGGCCACATCAAGTTTTGCAAACCAAGTGAAGGGCCACATGTCAAATCCTTCAAAAAATATATTTTATTTATAGTGGCAGTATGCATGGAACATGTAATATCGGACATAAACGTGTCACATTAACACACATTTTTTTAAAGTTATTATTGAGTCATATTTACAAGTCAAATTAATTTGCACTGCTATTTTTATTTACTTATCAATCATCATAAAACAATAAAATAATCCCTTATAAAATATAATAATAATAATAATGTAGTATTTTTTACAGTGGAGAATAGAAAATATATTGTCTGATAAAAAAAATCTCATATTAACACATTAAAAATAATTTGAATGTTTGTGTGAAAAATGCTGACCTAGGTTCCAGTCTTTAAAAACAGCAATACTTTCTTGGCATATTAGACATACTGCTTTTTGTCCGATATTGGTGAAGAAGTGTTTTGTTGTCCATTCTTCCGTAAACACACGACATTCAGAGTCAAATTTCCTTTTTTTTGCCTGACTCATTTTCAGTCATTAAAGTTCGAGTGTATTTTAATATGCGAGAGTGTGTTCTAATTATACTGGTTGCGCTAACTGTACCGCGTGCAATACTGCCATCAAATGGCGTCCACTTGTATTGCATCTACTAATTCTGAAACCAAACCGTTACTCAGAAGCAGCATTTTAAAATTCTCGCGGGCCGGATGAAAGAGTTTAGGGGGCCGCATATGGCCCACGGGCCGTAGTTTGCCCACCTCTGCTCTAATGTTTCTAAACTTTATCAGTGCCTTTCTTCTGTTAAACACAAAAGAAGATATTTTGAAGAATGTTGGAAAGCTGTAAGCATTGACTTCCACAGTATTTATTTTTCATACTATTATTTATTCAATGTATAAATAATATGTTTTATTGTTCGTTTTGCCTGTAGAAGCAGCAGCTCGATGCAGCAGCAGAGGACAATAATAAAGCAACACTGGCCATGCAAGGTGAGCAAAACACCACAGATAGAACCATTTTAATGCTCTATAACTACAACACAACAAGCTTCTTTTTAAAATGAACTAATGTTAAAATAGGATCCCAGCGATTCATGTTTTTATTTTCCCCTTTATATTTCTGCTATTGAACTGCATTATGGGATCTTGATTTTTCCTCCAACAACTTTTAACCTTAAAAAGTGTCTTTTCTACACATGTGTAATAGTGTGCGGTGCTTTACTGTCTGAGTTGGTGTTGTATTATATCCTACAGAAACATGTTCTGTTATTTTACAGACTTATTTCTCTAGATATTATTATATTATTTCAGTCTTCTAAAATGTCAGTAAAAGTCACTTTATTAAACTGTAGAACTGTCCAACTGAGAAGTGGACAGAGCAGAGATCAACATCCCATAATGCAATTCACCACCACAAATAAACACAAAACACAGAAACAGCTCATTAACAGATATTATTTACAGTTTTAACAAGACATTTTCTTTTTTTTATTTCAAATACATCAAGTTTTACTCTTAAACTAAATACTTTGACTGAATAGTAAATAGCTCTGCTTGTTTTGTGTGGATCCAGAAATGGAAATAAAGCTGCAAACAGAGAGAAATCAGCTGGAGGATCAGCAGAGAGAACAGGAGAAAGAGGAGGAGAGAAAACACACACAGGTGACTGACGCAAAACACACACAACACACACACAGCAGATCACACTGATCAACACTGAAGACTGATGCTGGAAATCACAGATATGAATTATACTTTAATATTTACTCATAATTAATACGGCTAGTTTAAAGAGGGTTGTTTTACTGTTTGTACTATATTTACTATATCGAATCATTACACTGTTTATGAGCAGAATAGACCTTCAAATGTGTTCCAAATTTCAGTCCATTTAGACATTTTTGCATCTGAATTGTATTGAAAGAGAAATTGCATTCATTTGCATTCATTTGTATTGTTATGCTTTGAAATTTTTTAAGTAATTTTACAAAATACCATAGTTCGGTTATTGCACATTTTTAGAATTTACAGTAATTATAAAAGACGTATAATTAACTAATGAATAAATTAATATTATTTTTGTTATTACTGTAAAATCTTGAAATGTGCAATAAATTAATTAAATTAAATCAAATTGTGTCACAAGAAATTATTGTGAGATTTACAGTGCTATATATTGCTAATCTCTGGCATAATAGCCAAAATGCCCTGGTATTTTTTGTTAGATTTCTATTGCATTAGATTTATGATTATTATTAGTCGTGCTGCTTCATATTTTTGTGCAAACTCTCATTTCATTTTTTTTTTCCTTCAGCTTAGTCCGTTATTTATCAGGGGTCACAACAGCGGAATGAACCGCCAACTATTCCATCATATGTGGATGCCCTTCCAGCCGCAACCCAGTACTGGGAAACACCCATACACACTCATTCACACACACTCATACACTACGGCCAGTTTAGTTGATCAATTCCCCTATAGTGCATGTGTTTGGACTGTGGGGAAAACCGAAGCACCCAGAGGAAACCCACACCAACATGGGGAGAACATGCAAACTCCACACAGAAATGCCAACTGACCCAGCCGAAACTCAAACCAGCGACCTTCTTGCTGTAAGGACACAGTGATAACCACTGAGCCGCTGTGCTGCCCTTGTGCAAACTCTTAATATATTAAATTTTTCAGAATTCATAGATGAATGAAAAGCTCAGAGGTGCAGCTTTTATTTGAAATAGGAATATTTTGTATTTTCATAATAAAAGTCTTCACTGTCACTTGAGCAAGTTAATGCATATTTGATTAATAACATTAATTAATAATAGCATTCATTTCTTTATGGGATTTAGATGTGTGACAAATGAAACAAACAAAGCTTTTGTCTAAACAAACAAAAATATACATTAAAAATGTGAAAAACAGTTTATTTTAAAACAATATTACTTTATTTTGCTATGTTGATATGTTGACTGCTTTTCTCGTATATTAATGAAGATTTTGGTTAATTTTCTCAAGTTTTGTTAGTTTTTTGGCATAAATCTTATGCCATGGAATTTTTAGAAGAATGAATTCTACTATAAATTCAATTCAAGTTTATTTATATAGCGCTTTTACAATGTAGACTGTGTCAAAGCCGCTTAGGGTGCTTTCACACCTGCCTTATTTAGTTTTGTTGAATCGCACTAGAGTTGGTTTTCCCTCTTGGTGCAGTTCGTTAATGTAGCAATCATACTCGTGTGCGCACCAAAAGCGGACCAAAAAAGCACACTGAGACCTTCTTGAAGAGGAGAATTGTGGTGAGAATATGATCCGAACTAAAACAGACCCAACCGCAAACAGTACTGCACCTTTTTGGACTAATCCAGCTGGCCGATGCGCTGTGCATTATGGAATGTGGAGGAAACATATTTGTTGACAGCGCTTTACCAAAAGAGAGAGGGGGGGAGGGACATTACCTGATGGATCGTTGGTAATGTTTCCGGAAGATGACTATGTCGCAGTTTAGCTAAATTAATTCACGCCTCCTCTTGAAGTGACGTGCAATGTGCCGTCACCGTTTGCAATGCATTGAAACATTGTTTTTCAGCCACAGCTGAAAATATACATCTAAAGTGATGTATACAAACTATATAGTATACTATGAGCAGGGATACTCACGATGGGTTCATAAAACCTAGCTGGTGGTGGTTCATATAACCTGGTGCCAGCGCAGTCGTCCCTCCATAGTAAAAAGTGACATTTTGTGTCTGCCGGTTTGTTTACTTGCTAGAGTTCCATTGGCATTTTCCCGCACGTGAATTCTGACCAATCGATAAGCAGTTTAGGAAATATGTTCAACAACATCTGGCCAATGAGTGATGTGGATTTTGTCACATGACTGCGTTTTGGTTCTTTTCCAATGGTTTGGACCAAAACAATCAGTGTGGTGTGAAAGAGACCCAAAGACGGCAGAAAATTCTACAATGTATCATTTATTGCTCTTGGTCCGGACCAAATGAAGCGAACTACAGATGTGAAAGCACCCTGAAATGCATTGATATCTATGGAGTTTTCTCAATATGTTTGCTCTTTCTGACCTCAGACTTGTGATCAGTGTGTGTTTGAGTAAGTGTGTAACAGTGTTTTTTCTCCCACACAGAATGATGAAAAGCTGAAGCTGACGACGCAGAGGAATGAGGAGTTACAGGAGCAGGTCAGCACTGTTTGCACAACTCTAATAATAAACACTCACCAAGGTGAACAGTGTTTTATGACTCCACGTATCCGCATGAGGATGTCTAAACAGGATCTGGAAGGGTGTGGCTAATGAAGATATTCATTTTCTAAAGATGTAAATTGACTTGTACAGAAGTTGTCACCATATTTGTGTTGCTGGGGTATGATGAGTGGTTGCTATGGTGTCATGAGTGGTTGCTAGATGTCATGAATGGTTGCTAGGTATTATGAATTTTTACTTGTGTACCATGAGTAGTTGCTAGATGTCATTAGTGGTTGCTAGGTATCATGAGTGGTTGCTATGCTTTCATAACCATCATGAGTAGTTGCTAGTGGTTGATAGGTGTCAGTAATGGTTGCTAGGTTGTCATGAGTTTGGGATCTGTAGAGCTGCGCATCGATGGATTTGCTCTTCAGTGTTTGGACTTTCAGTAGTGATTATTAACCCACACTGAACTGAGCTAAACTGAACTGAACTTAATTTCTGAAAACTGAACTGACTCTGTTTCAATTCACTATAATCTTCCATGTGAAGCTGCTTTGACACAATCTACATTGTATAAGCGCTATACAAATAAAGATGAATTGAATTGAATGAGTGGTTGCTAGGTTATATGAATTTTTACTATTGTACGATGAGTAGTTGCTAGACTTCATGAGTGGTTGCTACTGTGTCATGAGTGATTAAAAATGGTTACTAGGTATCATGAGTGGTTGCTATTGTTTCATAACCATCATGAGTGGTTGCTAGGTGTCATTAATGGTCGCTAGGCTGTCATGAGTGGTTGCTACCTGTTATGAATTTTTACTAGTGTACCATGAGTTGTTGCAAGTGGTTGCTAGGTATCATGAGTGGTTGCTATGGTTTCATAACCATCATGAGTGGTTGGTAATGGTTGCTAGGTGTTATGAGTTGTTGTGTGGTGTCATTAATGGTTGCTAGGGTGTCATGAGTAGTTGATAGCTGTTATGGATGGTTGTTAGGGTGGTTGATAGTGGTTTCATTAGTGGTTGCTATGGTTTCATAACCATCGTAAGTGGTTGGTGATGGTTGCTAGGTGTCATGAGTAGTTGCTAGTGGTTGGTAGATGTTATTAATGGTTGCTAGGGTGGCATGAGTGGCTGCTAGCTGTTATGGATGGTTACTAGGGAATCATGAGTGGTTGCTAGGTGTTATGAATGGTTGTTAGGGTGGTTGATAGTGCATTCATTAGTGGTTGCTATGGTTTCATAACCATTGTGAGTGGTTGGTGATGGTTGCTAGGTGTCATTAATGGTTGCTAGGATGTCATGAGTGGTTGCTAGCTGTTATGGATGGTTAATAGGGTATCATGAGTGGTAGCTAGGTGTCATGAATGGTTGTTAGGGGTGTCATGAGTGGTTGATAGTGGTTTCATTAGTGATTGCTATGGTTTCAGAACCATCGTAAGTGGTTGCTAATGGTTACTAGGTGTCATGAGAAGTTGCTAGTGGTTGCTGGGTGTCATTAATGGTTGCTAGGATGTCATGAGTGGTTGCTAGCTGTTATGGATGGTTACTGGGGTATCATGAGTGGTTGCTAGGTGTCATGAATGGTTGTTAGGGTGTCATGAGTGGTTGATAGTGGTTTCATTAGTGGTTGCTATGGTTTCAGAAACATCATAAATGGGTGGTAATGGTTGCTTGTCATGAGTAGTTGCTAGTGGTTGCTAGGTGTCATTAATGGTTGCTAGGATGTCATGAGGGGTTGATTGCTGTTATGGATGATTGTTAGGGTGTCATTAGTGGTTGCTATGGTGTCTTGAGTGGTTGCTAGGGGTCATGAATAGTTACTAGTGGTTGCTAGGTTTTGTGAGTGATATCTATTGGTTTCTAGGTGTTATGAATGGTTGCTAAGATGTCATGAGTAGTTGCTAGGAGTCATGACTGGTTGCTATGTGTTATGAATGGTGCTAGGGTGTTATGAGTGGTTATTACGGAACATGAGTGATTTCTAGGTGTTGTGAATCCTTGCTAGGGTGTCATGAATGGTGGATAGGGGTCCTGAGTGGTTACTAGAGTGTCATGAGTGGTGGATAGTGGTTGTTAGGGTGTCATGACATGAGTGGTTGATATGTGTTATCAATCGTTGCTAGGGTGTCATGAATGGTTGCTAGGCGTCCTGAGTGGTGAATAGTGGTGACATGGTGTCATGACATGAGTGGTTGCTAAGTGAACGCTCGTTGGATGAGTATAAACTGAAAGAAATGGTGTAGTTTGTGTGTGTAAGTGTGTTTAAAGCACACTGAGTGTCTGTAGTGTACGAGCTGGAGGTTCATTTCAGATGTTTCTACAGGCTGTTCCTCATGCATGAGTGAGTCCATCTGAGCACTGCATATAAAGCCTGATCTCCGCACTTACGTAAGCATCTCAGCACTGCTCTGAGCGTGTGTGTGTGTGTGTGTGTGACTCTGGCCTGCAGGCCTTCATGTACAACAGTTAAACACACATTCACCACTTCACAGCATTTTGCTCAACATTAACCTGCAGGTTTTACAGAAATGAAAACAGTGTTAGCAGTTTATAACGGCGTGTTTTGACTGTTTGTGTAGAAGTGATCTTTTTTGTTTTCATTTTTGTTTAAAATAAGTGATTAAAGCAGCAGTATGTAAGATTGACAGCTTGTGGTGGAATTAAGTATAGTCCATATATAGTCCAAAATTAAAACATTGGAGAGGGTTTTTTCAGCCGGCCTCGACACACACAGGCAGGTTGCCAGATTGACATTTTACATTTTTATATTAAATATTGTATTTAATAGAAAGTAATATAATCTTTTTTAAGCAACAAACGAAGGTTGCCAGATTGATGACACACAGCAGCTATTATATGCATTTTAGGAACTCTGAATCTGCGTCTTGTTTCTGCGTCTGCTTTTCTCCTACAGAGGGCGCATTTTCAGCTGCGTCTGCATATGTTTACAGTTTTTATAACTGAAATGAAATACTCAGTTATTCACTATCTGGCAACCCGGAGTGCAGAAATATAATTGGTTAAGGTGCTGTATGTAGGCTTGATCTTCATATTACAGTGCAAATTCAAAACATTGGAGAGTTTTTTTTTTTTTTTTCCAGCCGGCCTCGACACACTTACTCAGGTTGCCAGATTGACAACACAAACAGCAGCGAGCAAGTGATCAAGCCTTAACACCAGGCGTGGAAGAAGCGTCAAGCGAGAGTGATTTACATGTCAAGTCAATGCAAAGGCGCGAATAGACATCCTGCGGCGCGATACGCACAAATGGCGTGGCGCGAATTGAGCGTTTTGCGTGTTTGACGCGTGAATCACTCGAGTTCAAAAATCTGAACTTCAGCGCACATACACGTTCAGGCACTACGTCATAATCACACCCCCACAAGAGCAAGCTCCTGATTGGTTAACGCGGGTTAACCAATCAGGAGCTTGCTCTTGTGGGGGCGTGATTATGACACAGCTCCTGTTGTTGGTGTCCCGGGGGAAAATCCTCCTGCCGACACCGACAACAGTTCATCAAACTGGGCTCGGCTCAGTCAGAAGCACCACTGAAAGCCTCCGTCATCCAGGTGAAGTTTCTGGAGGAGTTTATGAGCTCACAGAGCTGCTGCACCTCTGAAAGTATCTAGTGGACTCAGACACGGCTCCAAATGAATCGGCGCTGTTTTTCAGCCTTCATAAAGCACATAAACACAGCTATTTTATCAATAAAATTCATGTTAGCCATTTAGCAACGAAGCTACAGTCACCAGGCAGACAGAAGCCCTGCCCATCACGCGAATCCACGTCTGTTCTGAAGTGAATTTGACGCGCGAATGATGCAGATTTGATGCGCAAATGAAGCGAGTAAACTCAAATGTTCATGCGGCTATTTACTCGCGAATAGCTGTAAGCTGCTCAGCTAATGTTTACATTTGTAATAATTATATTATTTTGGGATCAGAAACCCCCTCATGTGTATTTTAATTACTCTGAATCTGCACCTCATTTCTGCATCTACTTTTCTCATCCAGAGGGTGCATTTTCAGCTGCATCTGCATACATTTACAGCCTTCATAACTGATATGAAATATGCAGTTTTCTACTATCTGGCAACCCAGAGTGCTGAAATATAATTGGTTAAGATGCAGTATGTAGGATTGATCTACATATTGAAGTGCATATTTAAAACATGGGAGAGTTTTTTTTCCACCCAGCCTCAACACACTTACTCAGGTTGCCAGACTGACAACATAAACAGAAGTGTGTAAGCAGTGTAAGCTGCACAGCTAATGTTTACATTTGTAATATTTGTATTATTTGCTAATTAAAAACCACCTCATGTGTATTTTTATTTTTCGCATACATTGAGAGCCTTCATGACTGAAATGAAATGCGCAGTTTTCCACTATCTGGCAACCTGGAATGCTGAAATATAATTGGTTAAACTGACAGTGGGCGGAGCTACATAGATCAACGCAAAGACACACATTCTAAAACAGAACAAACATTTCAAAGCAGAATAACAGACTTTAGCATTGATTTTCAGATAATTATATTCATTTAACATGATTCTTAAATATCTGCACATATATTAAGATATATTTATCCTTTATTAGAGTCAAAAACGTCTTCAAATGACTCAAATGTACGTTCATTTTTGACTGAACCATCTCTTTAAATGTATTTTTGGTTTCTGTATTGGAAATGAACCTTATTTTGACCTCATTTTGGACTTTTGTGCCCTCAAGGTTTAAAAAAGCAGAGTTAATTTAGGTTAGCCTGAATTTCTTTCTTTTTTTTGTGTCATTGAGAGACGACTGAAGTCTCTGACAGCAGCTTTATCATATACTGTTGAAAAAGACGTCTCTTCTGCATCACACAGCAGCATTTATGACAGAGAATACAGGACAAATTGTAATATATTATTACATATTTGAAATCGCGGTGTCCTTTGCAATATGTAATGTATTTCAATTCAATTCATCTTTATTTGTATAGCGCTTATACAATGTAGATTGTGTCAAAGCAGCTTCACATGGAAGATTATAGTGGATTGAACAGTGTCAGTATTTCTGTGACACAAACGTTTTCAGCATCATTACTCCAGTCTTCAGTGCTTATGATCCTTTAAAAATATGCTTAGAATTATTTATGATTATTGTCAGTTATAAATATATCTTTTTGGAAAAACAAAATAAATGTATTGACAAATCAATATCAAGTTCAAAAGAGTAGCATATATTTGAGTTTTTCTATGAAAATTCATCCGTTCATTCATTTTCCTTCAGCTTAGATCAGGGGTCGCCACAGCGGAATGAACCGCCAACTATTCTAGTATATGTTTTACACAGCGGATGCCCTTCCATCCGCAACCCAGTACTGGGAAACACACATACACACTCATTTACACTCATACACTACGGCCAGTTTAGTTCATATAGCGCATGTGTTTGGACTGTGGGGGAAACCGGAGCACCCGGAGGAAACCCACACCAACACGGGGAGAACATGCAAACTCCACACAGAAACACCAACTGACCCAGCTGAGGCTCAAACCAGAGACCTACTTGCTTCTTGTTATCTGCTGTTTTCTTTTTAACTTTTTAAATATTTTATTTAGCTTAAATTTATTTTTAATTTTTAATTTGTGTCCAGAAACTTTTATTTTGTTGCAGATTTGCCAGAGTTTAGTTTTATATGTATTTTGTTTCAGCTAGTTTAGTAATAGTAGTATTTTAACAACTTTAGAAATAGTAATATTTTCATCATTTCCACCAAAAGTAATACATATTTTACTGACCTTGACAAAAATACTATGATATTATGGCAGTTCAGTAAATAAAGCTGCTAAATAATACAGTAATGACATACTAATTGCTGATATGAGAGTTTGAATTGATGAGATTTAATACATTCATTCATTCATTCATTCATTTTCTGCCGCTTTTCCGGGGCCGGGTCGCGGGGGCAGCAGTTTTAGGAGAGAACCCTAAGACTTCCCTCTCCCCAGATTCTTCCTCCAGCTCCTCCGGGGTGATCCCGAGGCGTTCCCAGGCCAGCTGAGAGACCTAGTCCCTCCAGCGTGTCCCCAAGGCCTCCTCTCAGTAGGACATGCCTGGAACACCTCCCTAGGTAGGCGTCCAGGAGGCATCCAAAACAGATGCCCGAGCCACCTCAGCTGACTTCTCTGGATGTGGAGGAGCAGTGGCTCTACTCCGAGCTCCTCCCAGGTGACAGAGCTCCTCACCCTATCTAGAAGGGTGCGCCCTGCCACCCTGTGAAGGAAACTCATTTCGGCCGAGATCTTGTCCTTTCGGTCATGACCCAAAGCTCTTGACTATAGGTGAGAGTAGGAACGTAGACTGACCGGTAAATTGAGAGTTGCCTTTCAGTTCAGCTCCTTCTTTACCACAACGGACCGATACACTGACCGCATTACTGCTGCACCAATCCGCCTGTCAATCTCACGCTCCATCCTTCCCTCACTCATGAACAAAACCCAGAGATACTTCCTCCACCTGGGGTAAGGACTTTCCTCCAACCCGGAGATGGAAAACCACCTTTTACAGTGAGAATTAATGAGAATTATAATTTAACTTAATTTAATAAATAAACATGACTGTAATTTTTCTGCGTTCAGATTTCAGATGTTTTGAGTTTATAATTAAACTCAATAAAACAACTAATATTCTTTGCTCCAGCAAAGCTCCCGCCCCACTGCTATGCATTACATTATAATAATATATGAATATTTATTGATAAGCAAACACAGATAGATACACATTCACTCATATGTCTTTATATATTGTACATGCACATAAAATGAATCACATTAGGCTTAAAGAAAAACAAAATAAATCAAAATAAAATGAAGAAACAAATAAACAACACAGATAAACAACACAGTTTGGATTTGTTTATTTAGTTTTTGTAAAAATATCAGTCATAGATTTTGTGTTTCTGGACTAAAAATAAATATATTATTTTAAAGAAAAAAGAAAAATAATGAATAAAAAATAATAATAATTAAAAATACAGAAACAAGAAACAAATAATCAACAAAGTCAAGCCCAAATATTAGGCTTGGATCTGTTTAGAATATTTTATATATTACATTTTGTTAATCATTCATAATCAAATTTAATCATTATCAGTTATAAATATAATCTCTGAGAAACCAAGATCAATATCAAGTTCAAAAGAGTAGCGTGTGTTTGAGTTTTTCTAGCACTGTCATGCTAACAATATATTTTTGTAACAAATCATCCTAAAAATGAAGATTAAATAGATGTGATTCATTTCATGCAGATGAATGAGCGCTGAGGGGGCGGAGCCTACAGGGGGACTCAATGTGGGCGGAGATAGTATGAGGGGGTGTTGATGTGGGTGGGGCTTGTCGTCCTTACATAATGAATATGCCCGAGTGCTGCTGCTCAGAGCGTGTGTTTTCTGCAAACGTGAGCAGAGCAGACGCGTGTGTGTATGAGTGTGTGTTTGAGCGCAGGGGGCCGCCGGCCATGCTTTATTGATAGAGCTCATTTGTTTGGAGGAGCAGAAAGGACACACAGCATGGATGTGAACTACACGGTTTATTCCTCGCTCTGTCAGGTACAGCCTCTTCTGCTGGAGATATATTTATTTATTAATACTGTATCTATTGATGCTTCTACTGGAGCTGATTGAGCAGATAAGGGATTGTTTTAGTCAGTTTACAGCATTTCTATAGGTGTGCATGTTTCTGTGGAGGATTGCGCTGGAAAAGCTTGTGTTATTCTTGATTGGAGGTTTAATTTGACTGATGTCTGTTGTGTTTTTTTCTCCACTAATGCATGCATTTATTCATATTATTGTTTTTATTTATTTGTGAAGCTAATTTCTGATTCATATTTTATTTTATCTTAATATGTTTTTAAATATTATATTTTGTTATTTTAAGTGTTGTATTATATTTCATTATATTATATATTTATAAATGAAATCATATATCTATATTTATTATCTATATTTAAATTCTTTCATTTAATGTTATGTTTTATTTAGTTTTCTATTAATTTTGTTATTTAAATGTATAAAAGTAATTTATTTTGTTCATTTTATTATGTTATATTTTATTTGTTTTATATTAATTTTGTTTTATTATTTTAATTATTTTGTTTATTTTATTTTATTTTTTTACTTTATTTAATTTAATTCTATTTTATTTTATTCTATTTTATTTTTAAATTCAATATTATATTTAATTTTATTTAAATATGCTAATTTAATGTTAGATTATATCAATTTGATCTTTTATACATTTTTTATTGTAGTTATTTTGATTATTTTACTTTGATTACAGTATATTACATAATATTTTATTTTTTATTTCAACATTTTATTTTATTCATTTAAATTTATGTATTTAAATTAAAATTTTATTATTTATTATTTTATTGTATTTTATTTTTTGACTTTATTTAATTTTTTTATAAATTAAATTTTCTTTATATGAGCAAATATTTGACTTAATAATTTTGCATTTAAATAAACTCTGCGTCTGAATAAATGTAAGAAAAGGCAATGATTTTCCTACACATTTTAAATATTGTTTGCTTTTTTTAGTCCTTTGATTTAACATAATGTTTGATATTGGAGATAAAATAAACATCATTTTTATCTGTCTCCAAATGCATATGTTTATTTTTGAGTAAAGAAAATCTCAAATGTGTGTGTGTTATTTCTGATTGTCGGATGTTTGATTGATTACTGTCAGTATTATATTGATTGATTATTGGCATTATTAATCCTCCGTCACAGAAGAGTATGTCCATGTAAACTGCATCATCACTGATGTAAATGATGTTAGTAATGGTCTGCTGTGTGTTTGTGCCGCTGACGAGTGTAATTAACACTGTGATGGACTCAATTACAGCTCTTGCAGAAACACACTCTCTGACTGTCTGAAGGCTTTAGTCCCAAATCTGCTTTTAATTTTATTTATTTGTGTTTTATTTTCACTGATTTAATAAAAAAAAAAACTTAATTATTTATTTAATTAATTATTGTTCATTTTGAACTATATATATATATATATAAAACAAAAACATACACACAAAACATATATAAACACAACTATTACATTTTTTATGATAGTTTTCCAGTCATATTCTTGATTAAGCTTATAATCTCAATAGTCTCTTAACGGAAGAACCAGCTGCAATTAAGATCACATGATCATCCGCTGTCATGGCTTTACAATCAATAAATGTGATTATAATGGAAGTAAATGGAGCAAAAGCAGCACCAACATCTCCAAAGGAGAGTCAATCTGGACAGAGTGTACTGGGCATTTTCAAAGCATTTTCCCAAAATATATGTCAGAATAAGATTTGTCAGCAATAATCATCACATTTGCTGAAACGCAGAGAAAGATGAGGCCAAATTAATACTCAGAATCAGCCCAGAGTGGATGAAAACGACCCAACAGCACACGAATGTTAACTGATGTGCATTGTGTCATGTGTCTGTGTGTTTCTGAATGTTTCCTCTGACCCCGGCTCAGTGTAATGTGTGCTTCTGTGTTTCTGTCCATCAGCTGGAGCTCCTGAAGCAGCAGAACACACAGATCCAGGATCAGCTGAGCTCAGAAACGCAGCGGCTCCGACAGCAGATGTGAGTTTCAGTTCAACTGCAGGAAAACATGATTAAAACCACCATTAATAACAACAAGAGAATGTTTAAAACAGTTTTAAAATATATAATAAATAATTGTAAAATATTAACAATAATAATAATAATTATTATTATTAAATAATTATAATAAGTACTTAATAAACTATGAAAAAGTGAATTAATATATAACTAATAAATAATAATTAAATAATTATAAAAAATAAATTATTAAAATGAAATAAAAAATATTTATTGTTGTTATTATTAAATGGTAAACTATTTATAAACTAATAATTAAATAATAAATAATAATAAACTATTATTATAATACAATAAATAATAGTAATTGTAAAATAATAATATTAATAATAATTATTAATATTATTATTATTATTATTATTATTAAGTAAATGCAAGTAAATGACAAAACAATAACTAATAACCTAATTAATAATTAAATAAAGAAGAATCATAATTTAATTATTTTTATAAATAATCAATTATTATAAAAATATAAAAAATAGGTATTATTATAATTATTAATTGTAATAAGTAATAGACAATTTCATACATATATATATATATATATAATTTGTGTATTAATTAAATTGTATAATATAATGCATTTAATATGTACAATAATATTAATGAATTAATACATTTAAAATTATAATAATTATAATAAATGAATAATAAACTTTAAAAAAATAATTGATAATAATAAATGAAATAATCATAGGGCAACATGATGGCTCAGTGGTGTCGCACTGTCAGCTCACAGCAAGAAGGTCTCTGGTTCGAGTCCCGGCTGGGTCAGTGTGTGTTTCTGTGTGGAGTTTGCATGTTCTCCCCGTGTTGGTGTGGGTTTCCTCCGGGTGCTCCGGTTTCCCCCACAGTCCAAACACATGCGCTATAGGGGAATTGATCAACTAAACTGGTCATTGTGTGTGTATGTGTATGTGTGTATGTGTGTGTGTGTGTGTGTGTGTGTGTGTGTGTGTGTGTGTGTGTGTGTGTGTGTGTGTGTGTGTGTGTGTGTGTGTGAGTGAATGAGTGTGTATGGGTGTTTCCCAGTACTGGGTTGCAGCTGGAAGGGCATCCGCTGTAAACATATGCTGGAATAGTTGGCGGTTCATTCCACTGTGTCGACCCCTGATAAATAAGGGATCATTAAATAAATAATACACAGTTTAATAATAATAATTTTAATAAATAAATAGTCTCTGATGAAAGGAATGCTTAAACATGTTGTTAATGAGCTGCTCAGTGATGTGACTGTGAGTCAGTAAATGAGCTCAGCATGTGTTATAATGCTCACGTGTGTGTGTGTGTGTGTGTGTCGTATGCAGTCAATAACATCACATGTATACAGAATAGACCACTGTTGTCCAATAATTACCCTAATTAACCCAGTTAAGCCTTTAAATGTCACTTTAAGCTGAATAGTATGGAAGGTAAATCCTGCCAATTTTAAATAAATCAAATAAACAATGTAAATAAAAATGAAATCCAGATGAACAGTTTCATTATTTGTAATAAATTAATAAATTTCGTAATAAATTTGACTTCAATTGTATATTTTTTTAAATACCAGCCAAACTAAAAAAATAAATAATATAATAGAAATTTATTTTCTTTTTGGCTTAGTCCCTTTATTAATCTGGGGTTGCCACAGCGGAATGAACCACCAACTATTCCAGCATATGTTTTACACAGCAGATGCCCTTCCAGCTGCAACCCAACCCAGGGAAACACCCATACACACTCATTCACACACACACACACTCACACACTCATACACTACGGTCAAGCCGAGGCTCAAACCAGCGACCTTCTTGCTGTGAGGCCACAGTGCTACCCACTGCACCACTGTGCTGCCTATAATATAATAAATACTATTAAAAAATTCCATCACTTGAGAAATATAAAAATGTGGACAGGAGGGCTGATATTTACATGAGTTATAGTTGCTGGTCCAGGATCAGCTGTTATACTGCATGACGTGTGTGTGAGTGCTTCTCCTCAGGGAGTTTTACGTAAGAGTTTCTCCAGCTGCTGATCTCAGAACTGCACGTGATATTTTCACATCGAGATGCTCATGAATATGCAGACGCTCATGAATATGCGTAACACACAATACTGTATTAAGTGCAGTGTTTTCCGTCTGAATGCTCCCTCTGCTTCTGCTGTACTCTTGTTGCTTTTCCGCTGCATGCTCAGGTTTATTCCTGCACCGTAATGCATTCTGGGTAAAAATAGATCCGCTCGTTGCTCACAGCTGAAGGATGACGACGCTCTCGCTGTTTGCTCATGATTTTACTGATTTTTGCAATCAAATGTTTGTGTTTGTATATATTATTAATATCAGCAGAGGAGGAAATCACACTCACACACACACACACACAAACACACACACATCACTCACTTTGATCAATAGTTTATTCATTATTAACTGTCAGTGTGTGCGTGTGCGTGCGTGCGTGCGTGCGTGTGTGTGTGTGTCTGTGCGTTTGTGTGTATGCCTATTTGTGTATGCATGTGTCACTTTGTGAATGTGTGTGTCTCTCTCTCTCTCTCTGTGTGTGTGTGTGTGTGTGTGTGTGTGTGTGTGTGTGTGTGTGTGTGTGTGTGTGTGTGTGCGTGTGTTAGTGAGGAGCTGAAGCTGTCTGCTGTTCAGAGGCAGGCGTCTCTCCAAGAAGAGCAGGGAACACTGACTGAGCAGCTGGACATCACAGAGAGGTAAACAAATACACAGACCCTCACACACACTCACACACATATATATATATATATGTGTGTGTGTGGACTGCGAATATTTATTTAGTACACACACACACACATGTATATATTTGAGCAAATGTTTATTGATATGTGTAATTTAGTATATATGTAGATATATGTGTAAATTAAACATATCTAATACACATTATATATGAATATATATGTCAATATTTTGGTTTATTATTTTAGATATTTTTTATTTCTATATAGACAATATTTATGAGTACACATACATCATGTAAATACTAACTTTTATTTTGGATGCCATTAATAATTTGAGAAAATCCACATTAAACTGGTATATTAGTGATGATTGTAAAGCTCTGTTCATCTTTACTGCACTTAACAGTGTGTGACAGTATTTCTCCATTCATGATTGTTAAACATCGGCAAGATTCTCTGTGGTTATTTATACAGTAGAAGCTCACACTGCGGTTTAATGTTGGTAGTTGTTGAAATGAGAGCCGGATTTAGGTTCACATGCACTCTGGAGGCTTTAATGTCATCTTTTCTCATGGGGAATGAAAAATGCTCGTCTGGACATGTCTACAGATCAGCGTTTGACCATACGCCAAGATCATCCCATCTGTAGAAACAATTCATGCCTCTTACCTACCCTAATTAATAAATGAGGTGTAATTGTGGCCACTAGAGGGCGCATGTTCACAACAAACAAAGGCCTATTTTGAGGATTGAGTGTGGAGTCATGGGACTTGTGTAGAAATGCTCCTGTGGAAATTAAATGTATGAATGATATAAAGTATTTAACACTTATCCGCTTGTTAAGTGTGACGTTACGTGAAGCAGCTTCTGGGTCCCTGCGCTCTATCAAACTGTATGGGGAGACTCAATGAATAGGAATGATAAACGATTACAAAGTTCTGTAATACTTTCAAATATCACGATTACAATATATATAGATATCTATGTCTAATATCAGATGGCCAGAAATGATTAATGTTTTATAAATTGTTCAAATATTGTTGTCTGTGTTGCAGCAAGTCCAGAGACTGTTGTGTACTTGGGGTTGCCAGATAGTGGAAAACTGCGTATTTAATTTCAGTCATGAAGGCTCTCATTGTATGCGGAAAATAAAAATATGTATGAGGTGGCTTTTAATTAGTAAATAATACAAATATTACAAATGTAAACATTAGCTCAGCAGCTTACAGTGTATGGTTTGATCTTCAGGCATGATTCTGTTTGTGTCGTCAATCTGGCAACCTGAGTGTGTGTCGGGGCCGGGTGGAAAAAACTCTCCAATGTTTTGAATTTGCACTTCAATATGTAGATCAATCCTACATACTGCGTCATAACTAATTATATTTCAGCACTCGAGGTTGCCAGATAGTGGAAAACTGAGTATTTAATTTCAGTCATGAAGGCTCTCAATGTATGCGGAAAATAAAAATGCGCATGAGGTGGGTTTTAATTAGCAAATAATACAAATATTACAAATGTAAACATTAGCTGTGCAGCTTACACTGTACGCCTCGATCTTCAGGCACGCTTCTGTTTGTGTCATCAATCTGGCAACCCGAGTAAGTGTGTCGGGGCCAGGTAAAAAAAAAAAAAAAAACTCTCCAATGTTTTGAATTTGCACTGCAATATGCAGATCAGTCCTACAGACTGCATCTTAACCAATTATATTTCAGCACTCTGGGTTGCCAGATAGTGAAAAACTGAGTATTTCCTTTTCATTTCAATCATGAAGGCTCTCAATGTATGCGGAAAATAAAAATGCGCATGGTGTTTTTTAATTAGCAAATAATACAAATATTACCAATGTAAACATTAGCTTTGCAGCTTACAGTGTACGGTTTGATCTTCAGGCACGCTGCTGTTTGTGTCATCAATCTGGCAACCTGAGTAAGTGTGTGTCGGGACCGGTTGGAAAAAAATCTCTCCAATGTTTTGAATTTGCACTTCAATATGTAGATCAATCCTACATACTGCATCTTAACCAATTATATTTCAGCCATTCAGGTTGCCAGATAATGGAAAACTGAGTATTTCCTTTTCGTTTCAGTCATGAAGGCTCTCAATGTATACATAAAATAAAAATATGCATGAGGTGGGTTTTAATTAGCAAATAATGCAAATATTACAAACGTAAACATTAGCTGAGCAGCTTACACTGACCGACTCGATCTTCAGGCACGCTTCTGTTGGCCTCGTCAATCTGGCAACCAGAAAAAATCGAATCGAATTTGCATTGCAATATGTAAATCAAAAAAACTTCTTTGCTTTTCCCGTCTTCTATAAAACCAAACCGGAAATAGAGTGTGTGTGTGTGTGTGTGTGTTCGTGATATTTAGGTCACACACACACTCCATTTCCGGTTTGAAAAAACACTTCATCTCACTAGTTTAAACTGCTTATTTCCCAGTCAGAATGTTTGTGATGATGTAAGTACATAAGTCAGCAAAGTTTATAAAACCGTTCTAGTGCTTTTTAGCTGTTTTATTGAAACTGTCTTACATATTGTGCCTTGAATATCAGCTTTTGGCTCCACATCTTTTGTTTTCCTCCTAGAAACACTCCGCTGGATGAATATTCAGTGTTTCTCATGTTTTTCTGTAAGCTTTTAATCTTCACCGGAGATGATGGATGTTCTGTGAGCTCTGTTTATGGATTTATTAATCAATCTGTGCGCTCTAATCAGACCCTAAAATCTGCCAAATGAGAGTTAAAGTCAGTGTTGGCGAGTGTACACTGTTATTTATCCAGCAGATGGGGAGATGATGCTGTAAATGTGTGCTGCTGTGTTTATGCACATGTGAGCTGCTCATTGGTGTTTCAGTTTCTCTGAACACCAGCCAGATTTGTCATCAGAATTATTAACATTCATGCAAAATTATTTAGAATTATTTATTTATATATTCACTACCTGACGAAAGTCTTGTGGTGGATCTCAGTTGTTAGAGCAACACATATTAACTGGACTTCTAGTTGATGATGTTTAAAAGTGTCAGAAGGTGGATTTCTCCGCTGAATCATCTGTTGATCTTCATCCCAATCATCACCAATACTGCAGAAGACCTACTGGAACCCACATGGAGCCAAGATTCTCACAGAAATCAGTCAAGTTTGGTGAAGGAGAAATCATGGTTTGGGGTTACATTCAGTATGGGGGCGTGCGAGAGATCTGCAGAGTGGATGATCAACATCAACAGCCTGAGGTATCAAGACATTTGTGCTGCCCATTACATTACAAACACAGGAGAGGGACAATTCTCCAGCAGGATAGCGCTCCTACTCATACTTCAGCCTCCACATCAAAGCTCCTGAAAGCAGAGAGTGATCCAGGATTGGCCAGCCCAGTCACCAGACATGAACATTATTGAGCATGATGAAGGAGGAGGCGTTGAAAATGAACACAAAGACTCTTGATGAACTCTGGGAGTCCTGCAAGAACGCTTTCTTCACCATTCCAGATGACTTTATTAATGCGTGATTTGAGTCATTCAGAGATGTATGATGCAGTCCTCCAAGCTCATGATGGAGTCAGACACAATATTCATTCTGTTTCCACTGCAGCATGACTTTATATTCTATACTGGACATTATTGAAGGTTCAGTGATGAGACTTTAGTCTAAGCAGAGTCAGACCTTACTGTCCTAATGAAATCATTCAACATCAAGACATGATCAGATTTTATTGTGCTCAAATAAGCAAAATCTAGAGGCCTTTGCCTTTCATATAAGACACTTCTGACACCAAATCATCAACTAGAAGTCAACTTATTATTTGTGTTCCTAAAACTTGGATAAGCGACAAGACTTTTGTCAGGTAGTGTATATATATATATAAATATATTGCTCAGCATAAATGAGTGCACCCCATTTTTGAAAATGTTTTTTTATTCTCAGTGT
The DNA here is from genome assembly GCA_903798195.1 of Danio kyathit. Classification (NCBI taxonomy): domain Eukaryota; kingdom Metazoa; phylum Chordata; class Actinopteri; order Cypriniformes; family Danionidae; genus Danio; species Danio kyathit. The sequence goes on along the minus strand of LR812528.1, from coordinate 54,698,408 downwards.
ATATAAGTAATATATTTTGGTGCATTTAACAAATGAGTTTTATTAAATAAATCCTTAGTTATATCCATTAAAATAAGAGTCTGGTCACTAAACGTCTTTAGGGAATCGAAAGATCATACATTTACAATCAAACCAGCTATTGCAAAATAAATATAAACTACATCATTTTGTTTTGTGTTTTTAAGTTTTATGTTTCTCTTGATTTTTCATGTATGTTAATATTGTATTTAGTATTTTCCCCAACATATTAATTAGTGTGTAGTGATGTCTGGACGGTGATCTTCAGTGTTGTTGTTAGATGACTTGATCAGTTTTGTCTTTGGTTCTGACTAATCTAATGAATCTGCACACTTATATTACTGTAAATCATCCTGGTGGGAAATATTAAGAAAATTGTGTTAAAATAAACTGTAAATCGCCTGTAGAATTTACTTACAGAAATAACAATTTAAAAGAAATTATAATTATTTGAATAATTATAACAAGCATATTAATCATAGGTCAATATTAACTACTACTTTATTAAAATGCAAAGTTGTGCTTGTTAACATTAGTTAACGCACTGACAGTTAATGAGACCTGACAATGAATGATTTATTTCATTAAATCATAAACACTGTAATGTTCATCATTTGTTCATGCATTAACATTTAACTAATGCAATCTTATTTTAAAGTAATAATGCACACACTGTTTGATTCCTGGTAATTATGTCATTTTTTTTTCTGCTAACACACACAGGGAAAACTCCAATGCACTGATGTCGGATAAAGACAAAGAGCTGGAGATGCTGCGAAACGAGGTACGTCTAATTAAACCTGGGCATTATTCTTCATCCACTGTGATTAATGCTGTTTGTAGATTGGTTTCATACTTCACATATTATTGTTCTATTTTTGTTGGTGCTTAAAGGGCAGCTATTATGCAGACATCACTTTTATAAGGGGTTAACCCCAGTTGTGTGTGTGTGTGTCAGCAGTGTGTGATTATATCCAGCCTCATAAACAGTCTGCTGAAACACTTTGATTGACATTCTCCCTTTGTACGTGTCATCAGAGGGGGAGAGCCCCGCCCACTAGTGCCCATCTCTCCATCTCATTAGCATAAACAGCAGCCCTGAGTGAGAAGCAGCCATCTGTCCATTAGAGTGTTTGAGCTGCTGAAGATAATGTCAGCATAGACTAAGAGGATTATAGATGTGTTGTAGTTGTAGATGAAGCACAAATGAACAGTGACATAGACTGACAGAAGCATGAAGCACACACTCACACTGAAGCACACCTGACCAGCACTGACAACACACACACTGCTGTTTTACATCTGTCTGTATGCTGACGCACAGCCTTCTGTAGCTCCGCCCTCTTTTGAATCTCATTTAAATTTAAAGCGACAGTCACCAAAAAGTATCAAAGCCTAAAAGGGTCAGTTTCAGAGAGCTAGGAAACAATATTAGTGTGCTATTTTCAGCTCAAACTTCACTACACACACACAAACACTCATCAGAGACTTATTTTACATCTTATATAATGAATCACCTGTAATATTGTTGTATAATGATGAATATAAAGCATGTTGTGGTCTCAGATTGCGGCGCTGCGTGGAGAAAACGCCATGGCCAAGACTCTTAAATCAGCCGTAACGTCACTAGAAGAGGATAAAGCAGAGCTGCTGGAGCGAGTGAAGAGTCTGGAGCAGAAGCTGGAGCTCCGACACACACACAGCGGACAGCAGAGCAACACAGGTCTGATTAAACACACACACACCTTATTATACTGTATACTGCAGGGCTGCTGAATGACAGATTCTGATTGGCTGCTGGTCACTCTCAGGTGTTTGGTTATTGTCAGATAAAGGCACAGCTAAAGTAGTTCCGGCAGGTTTAGAGCACATTACAGCTCCATATCACTCCGCTGAATGATTAGAGTTATTACACAGATACAACAGTCAGACATCACAGCAGAAGGACAAACTCAGTCAGAATGAAAATAAAGTGAAGTGTGTGTGTGTGTGTGTGTGTGTGTGTGTGTGTGTGTGTGTGTGTGTGTGTGTGTGTGTGTGTGTGTGTGTGTGTGTTGCGTTGCAGGAGACACAGCTGTTGAGCAGCTGAGAGAAGAAAAGGAGTTTGCTGAAGGACAGGTGAGTGTTTTGTGTGTGTGTGTGTGTGTGTGTGTGTGTGTGTATTAATGCAGTGTGTAAATCATTAATATCTGCTGTGTTCTCCTGCATAAATCAGATCAACTTCCTGAACTCCGTCATCGTGGATCTGCAGAGGAAGAACGAGGAGCTGAAGGTGAAGCTGAAGAAGATGGCGCTGACCGAGTTTAATGGGAACGAGGACAATGACGGGTGAGTTTGCAAACAGCAGCGTTCTGGTGCTCATTATAGTTTGTGTTGATATTTTAAATAATTATGATTTATTTTCCAGGATGATCTGTCTTTCAGATATTTAGTCAGTGTGTTGTTTGTGTCGTTTTCCGTTTTTTTCTGTACAGTTTAATGTATTTATAAATAAGTAAATCTGCAAAGAAATTATTTTAAAAATGATTAATTATGTTAAACTAATCAAGACTCTCAAAATTAACTCTCATTTCCATGGGGAACAGTTTCACCATATTAATATAAACTTCACACATTCATATTCAATAACAAATAATACAATTTAAAAAAATTCTAATTATAATAATAGCAATTATATTAATAACACTTTTACTATTATTTTTATTGTATTTTTTATTTTAATTATTAGTATTATTATTAAGTGTTATTATTATACTAATTATACTTATTATTATAATAACAGTTATAATTATATTAAGGTAATAATTCATCAAAATGAATATTTAAAAATACATGTATATACATTTATATTATGATAAATAATTCAATTCATTTTCTTTTCGGCTTAGTCCCTTTATTAATCTAGGGGGTCGCCACAGCAGAATGAACCGCCAACTTATCCAGCATATGTTTTACGCAGCGGATGCCCTTCCAGCCGCAACCCATCACTGGGAAACACCCATACACATTCACACACACACACACACACACACTCATACACACTACGAACAATTTAGCCTACCCAATTCCCCTATAGCACATGTACACACACACACTCATACACTACGGTCAATTTTAGCATACCCAATTCACCTGTACCGCATGTGTTTGGACTGTGGGGGAAACCGGAGCACTCGGAGGAAACCCACGCCAACATGGGGAGAACATGCAAACTCCACACAGAAACACCAACTGACCCAGCTGAGGCTCAAACCAGAGACCTTCTTGCTGTGAGGCGAACGTGCTACCCACTGCGCCACCGTGTCACCCTCAATTCAATTCATGTTGTTTTATATATTTTATATTTTTACAAGGTAGATTGTGTCAAAGCAGCTCAACATAGTTCTAGTAAAGTCCAGATTTCAGAGTTCAGTTCAGTTTAGTTCAGTAGTGTGGTTTAAATTTCACTGCTGAGAGTCCAAACACTAAAGAGCAAATCCACCGAAACACAGATACAGAGAAACCAGGCTCTGTTTGGCACAACCATTAAATAATTCAAATAGTAATAATATTAATAATAATTATTATTATTGTATTATTATTATTCATTCATTCATTTTCCTTCTGCTTAGTCCCTTTATTCATCAGGGGTCGCCACAGCAGAATGAACCGCCAACTATTCCAGCATATGTTTTACACAGCGGATGCCCTTCCAGCTGCAACCCAGTACTGGAAAACACCCATACACACTCATTTGCGCACACATTCATACACTACCTTATTCTTCAATGCTAAAGTGCGCTCGTTTTTGTGATTGTTTTAGAACTTCTGATTCAGCTGCCTATGGAAGAAATGACTAGGAATAATAAATGTCAGAAAACAGTCAAACTACTCGCTCTACAAACAAGTGTTCGCATGATTATACAGACAAAACTGAGTAATACAATAAGAAAACCTCAGTGTGCAACATCAAGCAGCAGAACGAGCTGTTATTAATGTCTACAAATGAATGGAAGTGAATGAGAGCAGAAGTCTCCAAAAAGATTCAGATGGCTGCGCCCACTCGTATGTGGAGAATAAGGTGAATAGCGCATGTGTTTGGACTGTGGGAAAACCGGAGCACACGGAGGAAACCCACGCCAACACGGGGAGAACATGCAAACTCCACACAGAAACACCAACTGAGCCAGCCAGGACTCGAACCAGCGACCTTCCTGCTGTTAGGCTACAGTGCTAACCACTGAGACACCGTGTCGTCCTATTATTATTATTTTTTTTTTTATTTTATTTTTTTTTTTATTTTAATTATTATTATTTAATTAAGATAATAAAAAAAATTCAAAATGAATATTTAAAAATAGATTCATTTAGGTAATATTAACTAATAATAAGTATTATAAGTATTTTAACTGTTTGTTAGTTTGTTGTTTTGTCTTTAGATTATTTATTTCTTTGGAGGCAAAACAGTCCTGAATGCATTATTATTACAATCAATAACTTTTGCAAATGACCACACACACACACACACACACACACACACACACACACACACACACACACACACACACACACACACACACACACACACACACAGACACTATACATGCACTGCTGTTCTAGCATTTGTTACTGTTATTATTTTACAATGAATCCATTTGATTGTGTTTCCACATTAATGCTATTATTATTATTAAAACAAGTATAATATTAAATTATTAATAAATCTAAATAATTATTACAAAATACATATATTTTAGGTTACTTCTGAATGCAAACAATGTGTTTTTAAGGATCTTATGCATTTAATTTATGCATCTTCAAAAATGGATTTTTTAAGGGCGAAAACAGACGGAATGCATCAATATTATTACAACCAATAACTAGGCCCACACGAAATCTGTGCGCGCAGAAATCTGCAGATTTTTAGCCCATCCTTGATTCTGTTTATTTACTTGAGTAAATGTGTGTAAATTTATATTTAATTTAATAAATTAATTTCAGTATAATTATTGACTAATATGAAAATCTTCATATGATTTATTTACAGTGCAGTGTGTAAAGTCATATTTTCTGTGTTTTAGTAGAGATTTTATATGAGAGACTTGCTTTATTTACCAAATAAGTGGATCTCGATGGATTTGCGTTGTAAACATTAAATAACAGTTATAAAGGTATTATTTTTTATTTAATATATATTAAGTTTTTAGTTATGACACTCCTAAAATAATTCCACATAAATCCACAGATTTTTTTACAAAATTCTGCACAGAAATAGCAAAAAATGTCCACAGATTCTGTCTGGCCCTACTGTTACATCCCGACCAGTCTAGGGTTGGCGGGAACAATAACAAAAGTATAAATAAATAAATAAATGTAACTTTTAAATACTCAATTTAGGGTTTCCCCCTTCTCCTGTCCCAGCTCACAACCAGTTTATCAAGAAATCACAAGGTTTATTTTTTTAACAATAAAGATCTCAGAAGCATCGCTTTGGAAGGGAATCCAGGCCAAAATAACAAACAAAAAGACCGCTAACTTGCGGGAATATAATCCTAACTTACGTGCTAAAATAAAAAGTAACCCAAATAAAATTACAGCAGACTTCCTTTTCTCCCTCGCTGCCACAAACCAGGAGAAAATGTTTTTAAAATAAATGGCGATTCCCAACCTACAGCTTCAATTTAACTAAAAATAATATATAGTTTAAATAAGTGAAAACAAAGCTCACAGGCTCAGAATAAATACGGCGAGCAGACGAAATCAGTCCATCACATCACACTAATTCAACAAACAATCTGGGGCAGGAGATAAGAGACGCTCAGAGCAACATCGGCGGCAAATACCATGGAGGTTTGCGACCTGCAGAAAGATCCGTCCTTTGTTCCTCTCCTCAGCTTATATACGCTCCCACTCGCAACACAGCTGGACCGCAATCAAGCGCAGCTCTAGAAGGAGAGAGAGAGACCTGCGCATGCTCCACAGCGCACAACACAACATCAGCTCCAGATGAATAAACACAAATCTTTGTATATATAATATTTACATATATATAAAATAAATGAACAAATAATTATTACATTCTAAAACGTAACACTACCAATAACTCATGCACACAACCACACACACACTATACATGCATTGCTTTTCTAACAATTGTTACTGTGACCATATTTCGATGAATACATTTGCTTGTGTTTCCACTTTCTCCCCAGTCTGGTTGAGGTGAAGAAGAAGAAGAAAGCGCCGCCGCGAGTGTTCTGCGATATCTGCGACTGTTTCGATCTTCACGACACCGAGGACTGTCCCACGCAAACACAGTCTCCAGACTCTCCTCCGCACAGCTCGTACCGTGGCCGGCGCAGTGACGAGAGGCCGTACTGCGATATCTGCGAGGCCTTCGGACACACCACCGAGTCCTGCAACGACGACCAGACCTTCTGAATCGCTTTAAAACACAGATGAACCATATTTTTATACACAGGGCATACAGCTGAGGGCTAAACTATACACACCCTCCTGTGCAATATTTATTCTCTCAAATATTCCTCATAGTGATGTTGAACAGATTCAGGACTTTTTCACAGTATTTCCTCTAATATTTGTTCTTCTGGAGAAAGTCTTATTTGTTTTATTTCGGCTAGAATAAAAGCAGTTTTTAATAGTTTTAAAGCCAGTTTAAGGTCAATATTATTAGCCCCTTCAGCAATATTAGTTTTGGATTGTCTCCAGAACAAACCACTGTTATACAATGACTTGCCTAATTACCCTAACTTTACCCTAATTACCCTAGTGAAGCCTTTAAATGTCACTTTAAGCTGTATAGAAGTGTCTTGAAGAATATCTAGTCTAATATTATTTACTGTCATCATGACAAAGAGAAAATAAATCAGTTATTAGAGATGAGTTATTAAAACTATTATGATTAGAAATGTGTTGGAGAAATCTGCTCTCTGTTAAACAGAAATTGGGGAAAAATATAAAAGAGTTCAAATGTCACAGGAGACCGAATAATTCAGACTTCAGCTGTATCTATATAATAATTTTAGCTTTGTACATTCCCGGAAACATATCCGTCATGTGAAGGCTAAGGTATGCTGCATTGAAGGAATCTCAGTGTTATGAGTAGGGCTGAGGAAATCAACCTGTGCATTGTGATTGGTGGATTATTTCAGAATGCATCAGAAAACTCTATTAAATGGATTTTGAGCTTAGTTTTGAACAGCAGATGGCGCTCTAGGCTAGTGTTTAACAGCAGAGGACGCTCTAGACTAGTTTTTAAATGTAGATAGAGCTCTAGGCTAGTGTTTAACAGCAGATGGCGCTCTAGACTAGTGTTTAACAGCAGATGGCGCTCTAGACTAGTGTTTAACAGCAGATGGCGCTCTAGGCGAGTTTTAAACAGCAGATGGCGCTCTAGGCTAGTTTTTAAATGCAGATGCGCTCTAGGCTAGTGTTTAACAGCAGATGGCACTCTAGGCGAGTTTTAAACAGCAGATGGCGCTCTAGGCTAGTTTTTAAATGCAGATGGCGCTCTAGGCTAGTTTTTAAATGCAGATGGCGGTCTAGGCTAGTTTTTAAATGCAGATGGCGCTCTAGGCTAGTTTTTAAATGCAGATGGCGGTCTAGGCTAGTTTTTAAATGCAGATGGCGCTCTAGGCGAGTTTTTAAATGCAGATGGCACTCTAGGCTAGTGTTTAACAGCAGATGGCGCTCTAGGCTAGTGTTTAACAGCAGATGGCACTCTAGGCGAGTTTTAAACAGCAGATGGCGCTCTAGGCTAGTTTTTAAATGCAGATGGCACTCTAGGCGAGTTTTTAAATGCAGACGGTGCTCTAAGCTAGTGTTTAACATCAGATGGCGCTCTAGGCTAGTGTTTAACAGCAGATGGCGCTCTAGGCTAGTTTTAAATGCAGATGCGCTCTAGGCTAGTGTTTAACAGCAGATGGCACTCTAGGCGAGTTTTAAACAGCAGATGGCGCTCTAGGCTAGTTTTTAAATGCAGATGGCGGTCTAGGCTAGTTTTTAAATGCAGATGGCGCTCTAGGCGAGTTTTTAAATGCAGATGGTGCTCTAAGCTAGTGTTTAACAGCAGCTGTCGCTCTAGGCTAGTTTTTAAATGCAGATGGCACTCTAGGCTAGTGTTTAACAGCAGATGGCACTCTAGGCGAGTTTTAAACAGCAGATGGCGCTCTAGGCTAGTTTTTAAATGCAGACGGTGCTCTAGGCTAGTGTTTAACAGCAGATGGCGCTCTAGGCTAGTGTTTAACAGCAGATGGCGCTCTAGGCGAGTTTTAAACATCAGATGGCGCTCTAGGCTAGTGTTTAACAGCAGATGGCGCTCTAGACTAGTGTTTAACAGCAGATGGCGCTCTAGACTAGTGTTTAACAGCAGATGGCGCTCTAGGCTAGTGTTTAACAGCAGATGGCACTCTAGGCGAGTTTTAAACAGCAGATGGCGCTCTAGGCTAGTGTTTAACAGCAGATGGCGCTCTAGGCGAGTTTTAAACAGCAGATGGCGCTCTAGGCGAGTTTTTAAATGCAGATGGTGCTCTAGGCGAGTTTTAAACAGCAGATGGCGCTCTAGGCTAGTGTTTAACAGCAGATGGCGCTCTAGGCGAGTTTTAAACAGCAGATGGCGCTCTAAGCGAGTTTTTAAATGGAGATGGCGCTCTAGGCGAGTTTTAAACATCAGATGGCGCTCTAGGCTAGTGTTTAACAGCAGATGGCGCTCTAGGCGAGTTTTAAACAGCAGATGGCGCTCTAGGCGAGTTTTTAAATGCAGATGGCGCTCTAGGCGAGTTTTAAACAGCAGATGGCGCTCTAGGCGAGTTTTAAACAGCAGATGGCGCTCTAGGCGAGTTTTTAAATGCAGATGGCGCTCTAGGCGAGTTTTAAACAGCAGATGGCGCTCTAAGCGAGTTTTTAAATGGAGATGGCGCTCTAGGCGAGTTTTAAAACAGCAGATGGCGCTCTAGGCTAGTGTTTAACAGCAGATGGCGCTCTAGGCGAGTTTTAAACAGCAGATGGCGCTCTAGGCTAGTTTTTAACAGCAGATGGTGCTCTAGACTAGTGTTTAACAGCAGAGGGCGCTCTAGGCGAGTTTTAAACAGCAGATGGCACTCTTGGCGAGTTTTTAAATGCAGATGGCGCTCTAGGCGAGTTTTAAACAGCAGATGGCACTCTAGGCGAGCTTTTAAATGCAGATGGCGCTCTAGGCGAGTTTTAAACAGCAGATGGCACTCTAGGCGAGTTTTTAAATGCAGATGGCGCTCTAGGCGAGTTTTAAACAGCAGATGGCACTCTAGGCGAGTTTTTAAATGCAGATGGCGCTCTAGGCGAGTTTTAAACAGCAGATGGCGCCCTAGGCTAGTGTTTAACAGCAGATGGCGCTCTAGGCGAGTTTTAAACAGCAGATGGCGCTCTAGGCGAGTTTTTAAATGCAGATGGCGCTCTAGGCGAGTTTTAAACAGCAGATGGCGCCCTAGGCTAGTGTTTAACAGCAGATGGCGCTCTAGGCGAGTTTTAAACAGCAGATGGCGCTCTAGGCGAGTTTTTAAATGCAGATGGCGCTCTAGGCGAGTTTTAAACAGCAGATGGCGCTCTAGGCGAGTTTTTAAATGCAGATGGTGCTCTAGGCTAGTGTTTAACAGCAGATGGCGCTCTAGGCGAGTTTTAAACAGCAGATGGCGCTCTAGGCTAGTGTTTAACAGCAGATGGCGCTCTAGGCGAGTTTTAAACAGCAGATGGCGCTCTAGGCTAGTGTTTAACAGCAGATGGCGCTCTAGGCGAGTTTTAAACAGCAGATGGCGCTCTAGGCTAGTTTTTAACAGCAGATGGTGCTCTAGACTAGTGTTTAACAGCAGAGGGCGCTCTAGGCGAGTTTTAAACAGCAGATGGCACTCTTGGCGAGTTTTTAAATGCAGATGGCGCTCTAGGCGAGTTTTAAACAGCAGATGGCACTCTAGGCGAGTTTTTAAATGCAGATGGCGCTCTAGGCGAGTTTTAAACAGCAGATGGCACTCTAGGCGAGTTTTTAAATGCAGATGGCGCTCTAGGCGAGTTTTAAACAGCAGATGGCACTCTAGGCGAGTTTTTAAATGCAGATGGCGCTCTAGGCGAGTTTTAAACAGCAGATGGCGCCCTAGGCTAGTGTTTAACAGCAGATGGCGCTCTAGGCGAGTTTTAAACAGCAGATGGCGCTCTAGGCGAGTTTTTAAATGCAGATGGCGCTCTAGGCGAGTTTTAAACAGCAGATGGCGCTCTAGGCTAGTGTTTAACAGCAGATGGCGCTCTAGGCGAGTTTTAAACAGCAGATGGCGCTCTAGGCGAGTTTTTAAATGCAGATGGCGCTCTAGGCGAGTTTTAAACAGCAGATGGCGCTCTAGGCGAGTTTTTAAATGCAGATGGTGCTCTAGGCGAGTTTTTAAATGCAGATGGCGCTCTAGGCTAGTGTTTAACAGCAGATGGCGCTCTAGGCGAGTTTTAAACAGCAGATGGCGCTCTAGACTAGTGTTTAACAGCAGATGGCGCTCTAGGCTAGTGTTAAACAGCAGATGGCGCTCTAGACTAGTCTTTAACATCAGATGGCGCTCTAGGCGAGTTTTAAACAGCAGATGGCGCTCTAGACTAGTCTTTAACATCAGATGGCGCTCTAGGCGAGTTTTAAACAGCAGATGGCGCTCTAGGCGAGTTTTTAAATGCAGATGGTGCTCTAAGCTAGTGTTTAACAGCAGATGGCGCTCTAGGCGAGTTTTAAACAGCAGACGGTTTAATGACACATTGGGCTAGTTTATAACAGCAGAGGGCGCTCTAGGCTAGTGTTTAACAGCAGAGGGCGCTCTAGGCTAGTGTTTAACAGCAGAGGGCGCTCTAGGCTAGTGTTTAACAGCAGAGGGCGCTCTAGGCTAGTGTTTAACAGCAGACGGTTTAATGACACATTGGGCTAGTGTTTAACAGCAGACGGTTTAATGACACATTGGGCTAGTGTTTAACAGCAGACGGCGCTCTAGGCTAGTGTTTAACAGCAGACGGTTTAATGGCACATTGGGCTAGTTTTTAACAGCAGAGGGCGCTCTGGGTTCCTGTCTGTATAATGGCTCTCTAGTAAAAACTTAAGCTCAGAATCCATTTCAGAGAGAATCAAAAAACCGAAAGCACTGAACGACCTCAGAATCCACACAGAATCATTTCTCAATTTGCGACACATCACAAGTGTATTTCCCCAGCCCTGATGATGAAGGCGAGCGATATGTCTATGTGTTCTTCAGTTTGGTGTGTGTACGTCTTGTGTGGATTGATCGTCCAGTGATAAATGACCAGCAGGTAAATCAGCATCAGTTTAGGGATGTCGTCTATTTAAAGCTGCTGTGTGTAATTTCTACACTCCTACAGGCACAAAATGGAACTGCAAACAAAATAACAAACCGGTTTCCTCTATTCAGCTTCACCAGAAACTCATGCAATTGTTTGATGATGGAGTTAATATTTTAGCAAACGTATTGCAGGTACAGATTTGATCAGCTCTTTATGAATAAATGCTACTCATTATGCAGTGAAAGACAAGAATACGGCAAGACAATATTAATGAAAGCTGATTTGACTAGTGGGACTTGAGAAGAGCACACTATCACCAAATCCCATTATACATTTCACATGTTCACCATGTATTCAGATATTAGACATAATATACAACTATATATTGCTTTGTCTACTGCTTCAACAGTAGTAGTATGGTAGTGTGCTGCTTTAAACACAAGATGTCGCACTTTTTAGTCATTTACTCTATGAAGTCCACATAAAACAAATACTGCAGTAGTTTATAGTAAACCGCATACTGTAGTAAATACCCCAGTATATACTTATCAGTTCATATTACAGTATGCCCAAAGAGCTGCATATACTCTAATATATACAGTGTAATACACATGCTTCAAAACACTAGAGTTTACCATAAATCACTGTAGTATTTTCTTTTAAAGCTGCCTCTGCACATTAACACTCGTGTGCTGTTGGGTCGTTTTCATCCACTTTGGGATGATTCTGAGACTTAATTTAGCCACATCTTTCTCCGTGTTTCAGCAAATGTGATGATTATTACTGACTTTTTTTTGTGGGGGGAAAATGCACTGAAAATGTTCATAACCTCAACAATACTCTGTCCAGATTGACTCTCCTTTGGTGATGTTGGTGCTGTTTTTGCTCCAATGACTTTCATTATAATCACATTTATTGATTGTAAAGCCATGACAGCAGATAATCATGCACAGGCCGATCTAAAGGGTTAATGTTGCCAACTGATGATCAACAGTAAAACTGTCAACTCTTCCTCTTCCCAACAGGGCAAACCAGCAGCAGTCAAGAACACATGATCATCTGCTGGCATGGCTTTACAATCAATAAATGTGATTATAATGGGAGTCAATGGAGCAAAAGCAGCACCAACATCACCAAAGAGGAGTCAATCTGAACAACACGCAAGGGTTAAACCAAAAAGGAAGATTTTAATAGAAATGACATACTTCAGCTTAAGGAACTCGTGATGGACTGTTATTTCAGATAGAAAACAGTATGAGCGATGCACCAAACAGAGCTGAAGCTAACCACTATTAACTTATTGCACTTCTCACTTTAAATGCACACAGCACACCAGTTTAACTGCCATTATTTGGAGTTTGTACTTGTAAATGTCAGACATATACTCATGATTTTGTCATCTGAAAGGTTTTATATGTGTATTTTGATGTTATGTCCTGTAGATGTCAGGCCTGTTCACACCAAGAGTTTCTGGCACAAAAAAACACTTCACTGCAAGATTGTAAAACATGTTTTTTTTTTTTTTTTGTATGCATGTATATAGATATATGAGTTATTTAAATAGACTATGCATCAAACTTTACTGCAAAAAAAAGGATTTGCAAATATTTTATACTTGGATTCCCTCCACCTTGGTGTGAACAGACCTTTACTTAAGCACAACTTTTAAGCACAAGCTCATATTGTATTTAATTATTGATGTACTATTATTAACAAAGTTTATTTAGCAGCCTAATAAACTGCAACAGAGATTATATTATGTATAATATTCTTCATTAATTCCCCTTGTTTAAATGTTTCTACTAAAAAATCTGTTTCTACTGAAATATTGTGACAGTCTTTTAACTATTGTACTGTTTCATGTACTGTATATTCACACCAACACAATACAAACTATGGACATAATGTTTTCTTGTGTCATTGTCTGGAAACACTAAGAATTGATTCTGATGTTGTTTTGTGTTTTTGTCAAATAATTTCAAGTGAACATCACAGATGTATTATTTAAGATGTGGTGTTTGAGTTCATCTGAATGGAAGAATCCCAAATACGTGAGCTGGACAAGACCAATGTGAACTCTGCAAAAATAACCACGAAATATATGAATTTATTTAGTCTTTTTTTATTTAATTTATTTTATTAGTATTTTATTTTATTTAGTTTAATGTATTCATGTTGTTTGCTTATTTAAAGCTGTGCATTTACGACCAGAATATGGCCATTCTTAATGCTTGAGACAAGCAAATAACAAAACAAGATCGCTAACCCTGCTGAAAAAACCAGCATATGCTGGTAAGGTATGTTTTGATGCTGGTCTTGCTGGTTTCAATGATGGTTTTGCTGGTCTCAATGCTGGTCTTGCTGGCCTGAGTGCTGGTCCTGACCAGCATTAAAACCAGCATACCAGCATCAAAACATACCTTACCAGCATATGCTGTTTTTTTTAATCAGAGTTAACAGCTCGGCTTGGTTTAGTATGTCAACAATTGGTCATTATAACAGCCAAAATAAATTTATATTAGACCTATTGTTGTATATTCAAGTTTTTATTTATGTATGTACTGATAACGTAACAGTATGTTGAACGAGCACGTGATCGATCCCGCCGCCCGCGAGTAGAAAAGCGCGCGAACAGGAAGACTGAGGATGAGGAAGACGCCTGCTCTGAGGTAAAGCATTTCTCGACGAATAATCAAAATAATTTTGAAAAAAGATATGGAAAAAGTTAAATAAGTATTGTTGTCGTTGGGTATAATTTCCCCGGGCAAAATTGCTGTGTGTTTACAAGTATAGGCCAATGAAAATTTCGTTTTACAATCTGACACGATTGTTTACGTGCTCACGATGCTCGTGTCAAAATCATTTTACTATGTACATCCGTTATTGTGTTTAGCTTTCAGGGCTGAAGGTTTAATTTGTGCTATGTGGGCTAGAACCATTTTGTAGATTCTTTTTTAACAACAACATCATCAACAAAAATTATGCAAAAAGTTTAAACTACAAACATTATTTTAGCTTGAAGTGTTCAACTCAGTTCATGTTTATTTATATAGCGCTTTTCACAAGGTGGATTGTGTCAAAGCAGCTTAACATAGTTCTAGTAAAGTCCAGTTTTCAGAGTTGAAGTTCAGTTCCGTTTAGTTCAGTGTGGTTTAAATTTCACGGTAACACTTTATTTTGATGGTCCATTTGAGTATTAGTAGACTGTCTGCTTAATATCTGTTGATACTGACATTTAACAGTTCTTCAACAGACATTTAACTGACTATAAGAAACTTTGCAATTACATGTCAACTTACACTAACCCCAACCTAACAGTCTACTTATAATCTAATGATAATTAATTGACATGTAGATGCAATGTAACTTATATTCAACAAACGGACTATTGAAATAAAGTGTGACCAATTTGACTGCTGAAAGTCCAAACACTGAAGAGCAAATCCACTGAAGCGCAGATACACAAGTCACAATTAAGCCTAGCATAAAAGTTTGAAATGCTTAAAGTAAAAAATAAAATAGATTTGAAGCAGATTTATAAACTTGGAAGGCAGTTCTGTCAAGCTAAAAAATAATAAGTTTAAATAACAATTCAATATATTGCCTTCTTCTCAAACCAACATAAAAATACTTCACATTGCTCATTGCTTTAAAAAAGGCTATAGTAATCAACTCAAGAGCCCTCAGTGTGTTCACTCTTTATTAAAACAATTAAAATGTTAAAAACAAACAGTAATGATGGAATAAATAAAATGTTGCCATATCATTTTCTCAAGACAATGCCACGCTGACATTTGTACAGTGTCAACATAACCTCAAGAAAACACGGTCCAAATTTATGTAGAGTGTTTCATTTGTACGTTTCCATCAGATTGAAGTCGGAGTGAATTTATTGTTGACATTATTAAAAAACTGCCAGATTGTTGTGTTCAGTGATGAATCAGATTCATCATTCATTAATCAAGAACTCGCTTCCATATCGACTGGTCTAAAAATGAGGTATACATTAAGTTATTTTGACATGTGACAAAAAACTAGTCCTCCCCTTATGGTTAAAAGCAGTGATACTTTTCAAAATAAATAAATAAAATCATACATCAAGGAGCCAGAAGGCACACAAACCAGTAGAGAGAGTCTATGAATGAACTGTATGCACTAATAGAGTCATTCAATTAATGATAATATACTTAAAACTAAGATGATCACAACAGCAGTCTGTCTTTCATCCTGACGCCTCTATGCGATGCATTCAATCAGCTTACAGTGAAATATGGTTGTGGGTGGAGTCTAATATAGCAAGTTGTGGGTGGAGTCTGATAGAGCGAGTTGTAGGTGGAGTCTGATGGAATGTGGTGGGTGGAGTCTGATGAAATAATATTGTGGGTGGAACCTTATGGAGATTGTGGGTGGAGTCCGATGGAGCGAGGTTGTTGGTGGAGCCTGATGGTACATCCAGCCTGATGTAGGAAATGTTCCTGTATTAATATCTGTGTTGATCCTGGAACAACATTTCAATCAGCCAATCAGACTTCTGAGATACGTTTACCATTTATGTTCAGTGTAGGCTCACGGTTTATGCACTTCTACATGAGTGTTATCCAGCTATTATTCCCCTCTGATTTTGGGAATAGTCTACAGTTCTGGTTGGGTTTAGGGGTAGGGAAATGGTATGGATTACATTTTCCAGCAAAAATGATGTTCCAGGATCACATCGTGCTCGGCAAAATCATAATGTGCGAGATTGTGGGCGGAGCCTGATGGAAAAAAGGTTGTGGGCGGAGCCTGATGGAAAAAGGTTGTGGGTGGAGCCTGATGGAGCAAGATTGTGGATGGAGAATGATGGAGTGAGGTTGTGGGTGGAGCCTGAAGGTGTGAGATTGTGGGTGGAGCCTGATGGAATGAGGTTATGGGTGGAGCCTGATGGTCTGAGATTGTGGGTGGAGCCTGATAGAATGAGGTTGTGGGTGGAGCCTGATATAGTGACGGTGTTGACAGCTTTATTTATTAAAGTCCTGAGAGGAGGAATCCACCTTGCTTTAAAAAAATTAAATCTGCAGATTCCTCTCCGGAACTTGATTTATTACAGAAAACACACACACACACACACACACACACACACACACACACACACACACACACACACACACACACACACACACACACACACACACACACACATTTAATTAATTTATTTGGAATGACTAATACTAATTAAAGCAACACAGCATCCAAATAATAATAAAGAGCCCGTTATGTTCCACAGTACAAGCAGTGAATACAGTCAGTGAGTTTCTTTTTATGTGACAGTATTAAAAACACTCAATCAATTCTGCTCGCGTTAGTGAATAGCTGGATTAAGGATAGAGATGGCATCGTCTTCTCCACACATGCAGACTGCCTATTATAGCAGACACAGAGCAGTATTTAGCTATTTGTTTAGAGTCTTTCTTACTGAGTCCAGCCATTTGTAATCCTCTCACACACAGTTTATGAACGTGTCCAAGGCTACCGTAGATTAAAACAACTAGCTTTATGTTGTAGCCACACAGTTTCAGAGCGTTTACTAATGGTTGATATTTGAGCATGTTTTCTGAATAGCACAGATCCATGTAGGCGTCAAAACAGCAGCCTACTTCCATAATCAGAGTATTCTTCAAGACTTCATCCACAGCGACAGTATCAGGAGTGTTTGGGAGATCTCTGATGACAGCACTCAGAGCATGTGCATTACTGTTCACTGATGGAAACCAGTTCATTCATACAGTCTTGTTAATGTGTAGTGCACTGTGCACACTGACTCTGTCCACCTCTTTAGCTGTAATGTTCACAATGCGATCATGACGTGCGATGTAAAGGCCTTTAAACAGCCGTTCATTATGTGTGCTGTTGATTCCACCATCCTGTCGCTATGCAGTAGACAGAAGGGCTCATGGTGTTTCGGGTACCACACGGACAGATTATACTTTGTAGGCAGTGTTTGTAAACGAGCTCTGATGACGAACTTGAGAATAGTGTGATCAATAGTGGGGTTGTGTAGCGCAGTGTGTGAGACTGTGTGGTCCGCGCTCTGCAGACAGGCCAGTTTGGAGCCGCAGGTGAGTCCAGTAACTGCTCTGCTGTGTGTGAAAGTGCTGGAGAATCTCATACCTGCACGTCCTGCTCTTCAGCTCCTTCTTTACTCTGCCGTTATCTAGAGTTGCTTCAACACATATGTCAGTGTCCATGATCGCCTCATCGCTGACGTTCACCTGCTGTAGGGATGCACCGATGCCGATACTTGGATCGGATATCGGTTCGATATAGCATATTTTTGCTGGATCGGGTATCGGCCCGCTGGTACCGATCCAAATCCGATCTTGCGCGTGCGCTATATTCTGTGTTTATAAGCCAACTAATAGGCTACATGAAGCCTATTTTAAGGCACTAGAACATTGTCATGTAGGCCCACTATATCCGAAATATTCTGAAGCCATTCTACAGTTTAATGTGAAGTACAGATGAATATTAAAGTGTTTAAATTCATGTTCAGTTCAGCGCTTCCCGCCGCTGCGCCCGTCAATCATTCTCCATTCATTCACAATTCAGTCTGCTTGTCGCATTTGACAACAGGAAAAACTTTCTCTAAGACTATTTGTTCCTTTTAGTCTAAATAATTAGTGGAGATATGCATTTAGTTTTGCATTAAATGGGTTCATTTTGACCTGCAGCAGGAGTTCATTTCATTATGTTTGCGCTGCTGTGTGTGTGTTAGATCAGATCGCATTCGCAATACTGGAGTGAAGACGGTTATTACCTGCTCTTCACACACAAAGTAGGCCTACCTGAAATGTTTAATCAGAAAAGCCTCAATAATGCAGTGGACAGATCCTCAACGCACTTATTTCTTCCATTTGAGCTGCTGTTTTGCAAATGTCTGCAGATACCGGAGCGCTGCGCGCTGTCTCCGATGCATCAAGCGCTTTCATTCACGTGCCGGCTGCATGCGCAGAGGCGACGTACGCCGCTCCGTATAAGATTATTCTTACAATGTGTTTGTTCTCCCATCCTTCAGATTGAGTTTATTTTTCTACGGTGAATACTTTAATTGCTGCGACTAGTTTTAAAGTCTGGCCCATTGTGGTCAAAGTAAGTTTATTAAATAAATTAAAGGTGAAACTGACGGGCGCAATATGGATTGTTATTAACAGAAAATGATTTAGCCTAATATAGGCTATTCTGAAACTGTGAACATTTCACTGTAATTTATATATTAATATTTTATTAAACAGACTAGTTTGTGTTTTGGCGCTGAAGCATTTAAGTGGACCTTGTTTTAAACTTTCTCCGTCTTACTCACGGCGAGATATGGAGAGGAATTATTAAGTAAAACTGGCATTAGACGGTTTAGTTTAATCTGCATCAAACCTGCAGGAAAATATCAGGCTGTAATTTAATATAATTAATAAATTTAATAAAAGGCTGATTATTTTACCAACGATGTCAATAGCCTATTGCAGGTATCAAAGAAAAATCTTAATATCAAAATGGAAAGGACAATATCACAAGGAATGCTCAAATAATGTAGCCTAGTTTTACAGAAAGCATGTTTTTAGTTAGATTGTGCCGTCTGTCATGTATACCTATAGGTCTGTTATTTTTTTACTAAAGAAGATGATTTCAGTTTAGCACCAGAGCTATAGAAACTGCTCATTTCGGTTAATTTTGGCTCGTTTACCGAATGTTAACCGCTAACAGATTAATATTAAAATATTAATAAAAAAAAAATTGACGTGCCTATATTTTATTCATTCATTCATTCATTTTCTTGTCGGCTTTGTCCCTTGCGGGGTCGCCACAGCGGAATGAACCGCCAACTTATCCAGCACGATTTTACGCAGCGGATGCCCTTCCAGCCGCAACCCATCTCTGGGAACTTCCACACACACATTCACACTCATACACTATGGACAATTTAGCTTACCCAATTCACCTGTACTGCATGTCTTTGGACTGTGGGGGAAACCGGAGCACCCGGAGGAAACCCACGCGAACCCAGGGAGAACATGCAAACTCCACACAGAAACGCCAACTGACCCAGCCCAGCCGAGGTTCGAACCTGCGACCCAGCGACGTTCTTGCTGTGAGGCAACAGCACTACCTACTGCGCCACTGGGTTGCCCCTATATTTTATATGACACATTAAATATTTTAAAATACTTATTTATTTTAAATGCAAACAGCATACAGAGCATAATATAGCATCTTCACCTGCTGTGTTTTTAGCAGCATATAGAAAAACAGAAACTAAACAAAAGGAATAAAATAAATCCTGCTCTAGATCTTTCCCTTAAATGACAAATTTAAATTACAAAACGAAAACACTGACTGAATACTTTTTAAGAACCGGCAGGCTGTTTGTCCAATCATGTTTTTTTTTCTTCCATCAAATAAAAATATCAGGCTACCTCAAATAGATCGCTCCAAAATATGCATTTAATTAATGTTAATTAATTAATGTTAAATATTACAAATCCCTGTCAACATGTTTAATAGAATTCATTAGTTTAAAGATCATGTCTTTAATTACGATTATGACTTATTTCCGGTCTCATTCGTGGTTAATGTGCGCGCGCTGCGTGTAATGATAGACAATGAACCTAAAGGCTCTATGTTGACTTTTTGTAAAGTATTGGCTACTACATAGCATATAACAATTTTGTTGTTTACATATGATATTGCATTATTTGCATACATGTTGTTTTAAGCTGTAAAATGAAAGCCTCAGTTTGGTGCGAGGTCCATTAGCCTATGCAAAAAAAAAAAAAAAAAAAAACTTTAGATTTGTTTGATTGGTAGATTAGGCTATGTAGGCTATTTAGAAAATTATATTATATAAGAACTATTAATAACTGTAATTTTTCAAATGGAAAAAAGGTTGGTTTGTTAGTTGAACACTAAACCACCAATAGCCTATTTATTGAGTTTATGACACGGCTCTGGCAGCACAGAGGCGATCCACATCAGCGCTGGGTGGTTTGTCAACAATTCTGTGTCAAACTATGAGCAGAAATATCCTTCTTTCATTTTGCTTCTTTGACAAAATATGTAGGCACGTGTGGTTGCACGTTACTGTTACTGCACGCGCTTTTCCATTCCAAAAACGCGAGGCGCACCGCACTGCCTTTATTGATGACAAGATAAAAAGGAGCGCGGTGCTCTTTTTATGTCACTAGGAAACGACTGAATCAGCTGAGCCGTATTGTGCGCGAGTGTTCCTGTTAGTAATTGTAATTTTTAATTGCATTATGATATTCAAGATTTGTAAAGCAGCTTTGAATGACTTGAAACAGCGACCACAGGTCTCTCCTCCATCATTAAAAGCTCGCCGAAGTCGTCTTGACAACACAGACACTGCTGTCACCTCAAAGAAAACCCAACCCCGCCTCTGCTTTCATTTGATTGAAGAATAAAAAAGACGAGACTGACGTAACACGCTTTTTCCGCTCGAGAGCACATAGTGCGCAACGGCAGAACATTAGTAAACCATGCAAAAGATGCACCTATCAGTCTCAACACAAAAAGCGTTGGGGACAACAAAAAAAAAAAAAACGGCACAGTATCGGGATCGGATCGGTATCGATCGATATTCAGAATTTTGGTATCGAGATCGGATCGGTTGGGAAAAAATGGTATCGGTGCATCCCTAACCTGCTGTCCGCTCGTGTTCCTCCAGCTCAGCTGTATGTTATTGCTGCTGCACAAGTCATTCAGGTCCGGCCAGTCTGAGCGCTCTCCACATCCCACAGACGCTGTATCTAGCTTACCGTTGAGTTTCTTTCTGAATCCTAAGAAACTTGGTTCTCCTTCAGTTGCATATGGCTCTTTACGTTTACCAAGATCCAGAAGCAGTGAGCCACGGGCCAGCCTTTGTACCGACGGGTCATCGCTGTTTAACATGTGCAATAGATGGTTTATTCTAGTAGCTGTATATATCCACTCGATATTGGGAAACCCGAGTCCGCCCTCTGTTTTATTAGTGAACAGAACACTTCTTGTTGTGTGTGTGTTGAGATTTAACCATTTTCACACCAGCTGCACAGCCTTGTCATTCAGTTCCTTTAAAGCTTTCTTCGAGATGTGCACGTTAGCAAACAGATGTTGAGTTTTGGAGAGAGCGATCTCACGGCCTGCTTGCAGTTTTAAGCAGACTGGTAAAGGACGGCGATCTATTTTGTCCAGTCTGCTGAGATATTCATTGCAGATATCACTCAGTTGTTCCTGCCATTCTCCAGCTACGTTAAATTTATGTCCAAGGTAGCTATAACATTCATGTCTGGCATAAACTTTGATTGCGTTTCCTGAGATTGTAAACACAGGGGGATGGTCATATTTGGCTCTGTACCACCTGTTGCCGCCGGATCGGCGTTCATAAAACACTGCACATTTGCTGTTCTTCACCTCAAGCCCAGACCACTGCAGAAAGCGGTCAGTGTCTGCCAGCATATTGGTAATGACGTTTTCTTCTCTTGACACTAAGACGACATCATCTGCATAGGCTTGGACGGGATTCGGAGATATTACATCGGGCGGGGCGAGGAGGCAGAGCCGTTTCAGCCATTGGTTTAATGCCAGGATAAAATTTACAGCACTCCATGGACAGCCGGTCTTTATTCCCACTGCAAGCTTATGGGTTTTGTCAATTGTTGTCCACACATTACTTGTATATAAGATTTGTCATAGACATCCTTAATTATCTGTCTGTACTGCTCTGGCAGTCCGATCTCTTCAAGGGAACGAATCATTTCACTATGAGGTAAAGAACCAAAAGCATCGCGAAAGTCAAGAAACACCGCATAAAAGCGGGAGGACTCATGTTTAAAGTCATCAATAGCAGTCTTCAGACAGAACACATGTTCGTTCACTCCTCGCCTCTCTATATGCTTTCTGTTTCGTCGATAGAATACCAGAGTCCACAAGCCAAGGCAGAATACGGTTTAAAATGCATTTGATAAATACCTTGTATATGGAGGGCAGCAGTGATATATCTCTCCAGGTGGAGGGGTCTTCTGGAATATTGTCTGTCTTGGGAATCCTGTGGATGATGGCTCCTTTCCACAATCAGGAACTTTCCCATTGATTAAGCAGACATTGAAAATCTGTGTTAACGTCGTTGCTGTGAAGTGTTTTGTTGCTTTAAGCACTTCATAAGTCACCCTGTCTGCACCACTAGCTGTGTTGTTGGGAAGGCTGTGGAGCACTTCTGTGATTTCATCTGTGGTGAGGTTGGAAGTCCTGGGCTGTGAACTGGCATCAATCGGGCCAGGGGTGCCACACCATGGGGGGCTGGCGCACTGGTGATGCCACACACACACACACACACACACACACACACACACACACACACACACACACACACACACACACACACACACACACACACACACACACACACACACACACATACACACACCTGGCAGATTCACATGCTCAGCCATATTTGACTCAATATTGGGTTAATTTTTGTTAACCCAACACATCCATATTTGACTCAATATTGGGTTAATTATTGTCAGTTAAAATTCAATTTTCAACCGAACAATTCAGTTTGTCCATATTCATCTTAATTTTGGGTTAATTTATTACAATTCAATTTTCAATACAATTTTTAACCCAACAGGTCGATTTGTCCATATTTGACTCAATATTGGTTTACCTTTTGTCAGTTAAATTTTAAATATTTTTTCAACCCAACACATCCATATTTGACTCAATGTTTTAATGTGGATGATAAAATACATTTATTAACCCAACAGTTCAGTCTGAACATATTTGACTCAACATTGGGTTAACTGTTTTGTCAACCAAAAGTTGGGCTTGTCCATATTTGACTCAATATTGACTCCCAGTCTGCGTGCACCATGCGGTGTGTGTGAACTGCTGTGTGTGTGTGGGTGTGTTCTGCCACTTGGGCTAAACACACATGCACACGCAAGGAAAACTCTTCTGTTCTTGTTCCGTGTTCACATTTTTTAATCCTCATTCTATGATTAACTGAGTACAGTATAAAGTAATAGATATGTGATAATACAAATAACAAATAGAAACACAAATAAAAATACAACAATAATTTGTAATAAAATACCTGTGCTTCATCAAACGCAAGGAAAATAGGGCAACATATACTGTAACGTTTATATTTAAAACACACACTGACTATGGTTTACCGAAACATGCAAATATCAAAAATATATTTTATTAAGTAAAATAAAAGCCAGGAAATCATTCAAAATGTATTTTTTGTCATCTAAAGAAGTAGAGTGAATATAAATGAAGACAGGACACGAGAGATGATAGAAGATATCGTCACTTTAATGAAAACACTCATTTCTAAAACAGTAAATATTTACATAAAGTGCTAATATATGCGCATTTTAATTTCTAAATTAACAGACATGGCATTTGTTGAAAAGTTGTTTACGGATCATTTTATATACACACTATAGATGTCAAGGGCTAGAAAATATCACATTTGAACCTTTTATTGTGCAAAAACCCCGACTTATAGTAGCTTCATTTACATAATTAACATATATGGTCACACTTTATTTTAAGGTACATTTCATTGCTTCATTAAACTCCTAATTTGCTGCTTATTAATAGTTATTATGGTATAAGTTGGGTTTAGTTATTGGCAGGATTGGGGATGTAGAATAAGATCATGAAGAATATGGGCTTTATAAATACTAATAAACAGCCAATGTTAAAATAAAACACTAGTTATTAATGAGAATCGACACATAAACCAAAGTACCCAATGCACAGTTGTGAAGTTTTAATTCTTCTTTAAATATTTCCCAAGTGATGTTTAACAGAGAACACATCTTTAGTTTTAATAACTCATTTTTAATCACTAATTTCTGTTGTCTTTGCCATGATGACAGTAGATTGTATTCTACTGCTTATTTTACAAGACAGGTTTCGCGGTGGCTTAGTGGTTAGCACTGTGGCCTCACAGCAAGAAGGTCACTGGTTCGAGTCACGACTGGGTTAGTTGGTGTTTCTGTGTGGAGTTTGCATGTTCTCCCTGTGTTGGCGTAGGTTTCACCCGGGTGCTCCGGTTGCACAGTCCAAACACATGCGCTATAGGGGAATTGATCTTAGTTGATCAATTGGCCGTAGTGTATGACTGTGTGTGAATGAGTGTGTATGGGTGTTTCCCAGTACTGGGTTGCCGCAGGAAGGGCATCCGCTGTGTAAAACATGCTGGATAAGTTGGTGGTTCATTTCACTGTGGCGACCCCTGATTAATACAGGGACTAAGCTGAAGGAAAATGAATGAATGAATGAATGAATTTGCAAGACACTAGTACTCAACTTAATATTTGACTCAATATTGGGTTAATTTTTGTCAGTTCAATTTAAACAACATTCTTTTAACCCAACAGGTCCATATTTGACTCAATATTGGCTTAATTATTGTCAGTTTAATTTAAACAACATTCTTTTAACCCAACAGGTCCATATTTGACTCAATATTGGGTTAATTATTGTCAGTTCAATTTAAACAACATTCTTTTAACCCAACAGGTCCATATTTGACTCAATATTGGCTTAATTATTGTCAGTTTAATTTAAACAACATTCTTTTAACCCAACAGGTCCATATTTGACTCAATATTGGGTTAATTATTGTCAGTTCAATTTAAACAACATTCTTTTAACCCAACATGTCCATATTTGACTCAATATTGGGTTAATTATTGTCAGTTCCATTTAAACAACATTCTTTTAACCCAACATGTCCATATTTGACTCAATATTGGGTTAATTATTGTCAGTTCAATTTAAACAACATTCTTTTAACCCAACATGTCCATATTTGACTCAATATTGGGTTAATTATTGTCAGTTCAATTTAAACAACATTCTTTTAACCCAACAGGTCCATATTTGACTCAATATTGGGTTAATTATTGTAAGTTCCATTTAAACAACATTCTTTTAACCCAACATGTCCATATTTGACTCAATATTGGGTTAATTATTGTCAGTTCAATTTAAACAACATTCTTTTAACCCAACATGTCCATATTTGACTCAATATTGGGTTAATTATTGTCAGTTCAATTTAAACAACATTCTTTTAACCCAACATGTCCATATTTGACTCAATATTGGGTTAATTATTGTCAGTTCAATTTAAAATATTTAAAATATCATTCATTTTCTTTTCAGCTTAGTCCCTTTATTAATCAGGGGTCACCACAGCGGAATGAACCACCAACTTATCCAGCATATGTTTTCCACAGCGGATGCTCTTCCAGCTGCAACCCAACACTGGAACATTACGGACGATTTAGCCTTCCCAATTCCCCTATAGCGCATGTGTTTGGACTGTGGGGGAAACCGGAGCACCCGAGGAAACCCACGTCAACACAGGGAGAACATGCAAACTCCACACAGAAACACCAACAGACCCAGCCGGGACTCGAACCAGCGACCTTTTTGCTGTGAGGCCACAGTGCTAACCACTGAGCCACCGTGCCGCCCTATTACATTACCTCACATTAACTAATACAACCCGATTGTAAAGAGTTACCAAAAATAATTTACAATTTATTTAAAACTTCTCTTATTATAAGTGTTAACATTAAATGTAGTTCTTGTTTAATTTATCCCTTTAAGAGACGTTAGCCGACACTGTAACAGAGCTATGATTATTCTTCTCATGCTCATCCTCAATCTTCTTTCCTAAAATCCTCATATAGATTTTCTTAAAGGATCCGCTGACGGCAGGGCTGGAGAAGTAGTAGACCACAGGATTGAGCACGCTGTTGAAGTACGTAAAGCAGACGGTGATATAAAAAGCCACATTTGCGTCCCGAAAATACTGACATTCATTATGCCAGCTTTTCAGAACCCAAACAGCAATACGAGAAACATTACTGGGGAAGAAGCATATGATGAAAACCAAAGCCACTGCTAACACAAACCGCACAGCTCGTTTTATTTTACCGTGTTTGTCAATTGTTTTGCCCTTCAGCTGCCAGGTTATACACGTCGAGCAATAGATGACGATGAATGTCGGCACGAAAAACTGAATAACGTAAAACGAATTGTGCCAATCAGACAGAGCATTGTGTCCTAAACAGATATTGAAGCTTTCACACTGTGTCCGGTTGTTTCGATAGTAGAAGTGTTTATCGGCGAGCAGATATACGGTCATGGCTATGATGAGCGCCCACAGGCCCACAGACACCCACAGGGCGTAGCGCAGACCCATTTGGTTGATGCGGTTCAGCGGGTGCACGATCTTCAGATATCGGTCCACCGCCACCGCCGTCAGGAAGAAGATACCGGCGGCTCGATTGGCGGCCAGCAGAAACAGCAGCACGCGGCAGAAAGCGTCCCCGTAGACCCAGTGCTTGCCCCGCCGGTAGTAGTCGGCCCGGAACGGAAGGCAGAAAAGCACCAGCGAGTCGGCCAGAGCCAGATGAGCCAGATAGATGGAGTTGGGCTTCCAGGAGTCCCTGTGGAAGAAGAACATGCAGAGGGCCAGACCGTTCCCCATCAGGCCCAGGACGAACTCGCTGAACAGAACAGGGGGTAACACCTCATCCAGAATGGGAGCGTCGAAAGCGCAGCACACCGAGGAGGAGTTGTTCATTATTCTGCTGCTCTTTTTTTGGCTCTGTGGAATAAATGAACATCGCTGCTTTAAAACTCGCAGTTTTATAGTGTGTGCTCTGGAGGGGCGTGGCCTGTCAGTTAGAGTGGGCGAATCAAAAAACAGAGATTGGGTTTTGAGATTATTTCATTGGCTGTTTATAGTCATTTCTGAAGCGCTTTTATGATGTGGATTGTGAAAAATATATATGCACGGTAGGTTATATGGCCGGTGTACTACAGTATAGCAGTCCTCGTTTAATGTGGAGATTAACTTTTATTTGTTGTTTTTTATTAAGAGGAGACATTAGCTTATGTGCATTTATATGCTTTTTCATCTTTCAACTCTAGATCTAACTTTATTGTTGTTGTTTTTATAATTTGGTTGTGTTCATTCTTTAATTTGAGGGACACATTTCATTCAGCTCAGTTGTGCATTCTTATAATTTGTTTATTTTCTGTTCTTGAACTTACAGGATCTTTGTGCTGATTGTGTTTTATTTTGTCAGGTTATGATCTAATGAGTGGCGATGTCATGGTCATGTTTTGCATGAGGGTGAGTTACTCTATGACACATACATTATTTTTTTATTGTATCTATATTTTATATAATGTGTAGGTAGATAGATATGGGATAATAAAAATAACAAATAAACAAATACAACAATTATTTGTAATAAAAATGAATGTGCTTCATCACATGCAATGAAAATAAGGCAACATTAATGTTATAGTTAATTCATGCAGAATAGACATTTTGTTTAGCTCAGTTGTGCATTATTATACTTTATATTTGCTATTGTTGAAATGACAGCATTTTGTGCTGATTGTGTTTTATTTTCTCAGGTTCTGATGTAATAAGTGTAATAATTAATAAGTTAATTTCTGAGAAATACATTATTTTTCTTTAATTGTACATGTTCATTCATTCATTCATTCATAGTCCCTTTATTAATTTGGGGTTGCCACAGCGGAATGAACCGCCAACTTATCCAGCATATGTTTTACTTAGCGGATGCCCTTTCAGCTGCAACCCATCTCTGGGAAACATCCATACACACTCATTCACACTCATACACTACGGCCAATTTAGTTGATCAGTTCCCCTATAGCGCATGTGTTTGGACTGTGAAACCGGAGCACCCGGAGGAAACCCACACCAACACGGGGAGAACATGCAAACTCCACACAGAAACACACACTGACCCAGCTGAGGCTCGAACCAGCAACCTTCTTGCTGTGAGGCGACAGCACTACCTACTGCGCCACTGCAGCGCCATTTGTACATGTTATAATGTTTAATTATGTGTTCTTTTTTAATTGACCAGAAAGGAGTGTGTTATAACTGTAGTGTAAAGTGACAGAAATAAAGACCATGCAACACAAATAATGTAGTTAAACACAAAATGATTAGTCTTTATTTTATTGTATTTTGTTTAATGGAAAAAATGCATTTTTTAACATTTAATAGCTAATTTCTAATAGTTAATTTCTCTTGTTGCCGTGATGACAGCACATAATGTTTGACGCTATTTTGCAGGATACTAGTATTCAGCTTGAAGTGACATTTAAAGACGTAACTAGGTCATTATTGGACAACAGTGGTTTGTTCTGTGGAAAATCTAATTTCTTAGAAGAGCTATTATTAATATTAATAATAACTTTTTAAGGCGGGATGGTGGCTCAGTGGTTAGCACTGTCGCCTCACAGCAAGAAGGTCACTGGTTTGAGTCCCGGCTGGGTCAGTTGGTGTTTCTGTGTGGAGTTTGCATGTTCTCCCTGTGTTGGTGTGGGTTTCCTCCGGGTGCTCCGGTTTCCCCCACAGTCCAAACACATGCGCTATAGGGGAATTGATGAACTAAATTGGTCGTGAATAAGTGTGTATGGGTGTTTCCCAGTACTGGGTTGTGGCTGGAAGGGCATTCACTGCGTAAAACATATGTTGGAGTAGTTGGCGGTTCATTCCCCTTTGGCGACCTCTGAAATAAAAAATAAGAATACTAGAAAATACTGTGAAAAATGTCTCTGTTAAACAGCACTTATTTATATTTGAAAAAGAATACAAATTTCACAGGAGAGCAAATCATTTTGTCTTCAACTGTACATTTCTCCAGTGAAATGTAATGCAATAAAAAAAATCTCATAATTAAAATGCAAAAGCAAAAAATGCTGAGAAATGTGGGCAATTAAATGCAGATTTAACCGGTTATATTTAATGACTTTTTTACATTTAGACATTTATGAAAATAAGCACTTAAATCATGAGAGCAGCAGTATATAAATGCTACGAGAAGTCCAAGTTAATAAATATAGAGTTTAAATGTGTGTGTGTTTGTTTATAATCTCAGGTGTTGTGTTTGCTGAGCTGTTTATCAATGAAAGAAGAGCTGGGTGAGTTCAAAATACAACAGATTACTGATGACTTCTCAATCAAATCAGAGGAAAATGGTTTATTTAGTTAACTCCTGGCTAACGCTTCAGTATAAAAGTGTTATCTTTAAGTCTTTTGTATTGATGTTACCAGTCATCAGTACAGATGATACAGATGAATCTGCACAGCTCTAAATCCGCATCTGCTTGCTGAAACCACAAATGCAAATTTTACTCCTCCCAAAATTAAAAAAATAAGCGTGAGGTCGCCTGTGTCGTGGGCTATAAGAGCGTCAGATATACAAGCACAAATACATAAGTAGTAGAAATGCACAGGGGACCGTTTCAGATGTTTGTTTTGTTTCATTTTAATATTTTTGTTTTCTTGTTTTAGCTTGAAATTATGAAACCAAGATGTTACATTAATATCAGATGAGAGACGCAGCACTGTAGCCTGTGCATCTCTGTGAAACGAAGAATAATAATAGACAAATATACAGTTTCACACATTTACAATGACATGTTGTGTTGTTTTTGACTGAGTATGATGTTATACACTAATGACTGTAAACCCTTTACCGTTACGAATGATGTCCTGCACATGTCTGAATGACCAAAACATCTGTTTAAGTCAGCCTATAGTGACCGTAAACACAGAGCCCTCCGTCTGTGTGTGTGTGTGCTTGTAATAATGTTTTACAGACTACATATAAAATCATTTGAATGTCAAATAAGATATATAGCTGTAAATAATAATATTAATTAAGCAAAATGCAGTGTATCTGACACTTTATTGGACATAACCTAGGAAATATATTCGTTTAGTGGAGACGCATTTATGTGGTCAAATCTAAGATCAGAAAACACACATGAAGTGACCAGCTTACCCAGCGCTGGGTAATAACAACCCAGCATTTCTACAGTGCACGCTCCACAAACACAACTGTGCTTCATAAAGCTCTCCAGGGGCAGGTTTGTCCTCTTATGGGTTTAATAATCTTATGTATCATTAAAAACACTGCTGGTGTTTTTGTCTGCTTGTTTTTATCGCTCAGCTCAACGTTAGTGAGACTAAAGAAATGTATTATGGTAATAAAAATGTACAAACACTCCGCAAACCTTTTAGATATTTAGGTACAGATATTAGCTGTGCATATATGTGCATTTTGGATGTGCGCGTGAAAAAATGGTGGATGGAAACACCAAGATTCCCATAAATTTTGAATAAGAGCATAAAAAACCGTATGCGTATAACTGAGTAGGATAAACTTCTTATTTAATAAGAATAATTCGATGTGCACGGAAACATTTTTACCGAACAAATTCCAGTATGTGCATTAAAGTCATGTGATTTTGTTATAAGAGATCATGTGATTATGAAAACGTGTGTAAACCAGCAGACTGAGCACACTGTAGAACATCTGAAATGTGGTTTTGGTCATTCTAAAACTCTTTAACCATTTCAGTATTAGTGTTATTATATTATTAATGACCTCCAGAATTGACTGTGCTCTGCATCTTGAAACACCACCACGTGTTTATTGCATGTCGTCATCGTCTTCTGAGACACAAGTCATTTATTAAATAAAGAAAAGATTGATGCAGCTTCTCCTACCGCAGCAAATTCGGTTTTTACTGTTGATATTTGGCGCCAGATAATCAGCATGTGACGATTTTGTTCTCTTTGACTCATTGGATGGAAACGCTGCTTCATTCGCACGTCTTTTATGTGATATTCCAGTTTTATGCATACATTCAATTCACATCTTTGGATGGAAACACAGCTTTCAGTTCTCCTATGTTAAACACTCTGCTTGGCACAGTTAGGTTTGTTAAGGAAACTGAGAAGTTTTAATATTGAGAAGGACATTTGGATTGTTCTATATAAATTACTCATTGAATCTGTCCTTACTTTTTAATATTGTTGCCTGGTTTAACTCCCGCTGTGTTTAAAAACGTTCAAGGTTATTAAATATAGCAAGTAAAAGTTAAAAGACAAACACCTCTTACTGGTTTATTTATTGCAGTGTCAAATAGACCTGTCACAACATCAGTTTTTGTTGTAGGATATATTGCACCAAAATATATTACGATCGACGATATTATTATCATTTCAAGACCATTTTATGCCACTCAATATATACTCCCAAAATGACAATATAATATCATCACAATGCAAGTACACTCTTCTAAATAACACATCATATTCATTTTATTTTATATTTATATTATAGGCATTATTATAATCAGGCATTGTAATCAGAATGTGAAAATGCATATCCTAAATAAATAAATAATAATAAATGTTAACAAAAAGTGCAGGTATAGAGTTACAGAGGCTGTGATATCTGCTACCAGATCAATTTTCAGTTGTCAGACACCCACATGAAAATATACTACAGTAATTTATAGTAAATACTACAGTGTTTTTAACCATTCTGACACTGACAGCTCCAATAGAGAGAGACATGCTGCACAATCAGCTAAAGTGTTGAAAGAATTGTTTGTGTATGGGCGATATATATTGCATCACCAGAAATGCTTGAGCTCACGTGTATGTGTTGTGCGATACAGTAAGTCCAGATATTGATTATTGTGACAGGCATAGCATCAAAAAGGAACGCCTTTATTGTGATGAAAGGCTCTTCCCATCCTCTACATGGTTCTTCTCCATCTGGATGACAGTATAACTTTATCGTTGAGAAAAAGGCCAAGTACAAGAACACATTTATTCCCACTATTATTAGTTTTAGACATTTATTCCCACTAATATTGGCTTTAAAATTATTTAAAATTGAAAGTATTTCTGAATGTATTTAGCCTTGTATATTTGTATTTACTTAACTAACCCTAACCCTTTCTGAAAGTGAAATTAAAAAGAGAGAAAGCAAATTTTGCAAGATCTGAGCAAACTTTCGTGACTTTTAACTGTATAGACGACTGATTTACTACTGTAAATATTTGTGTAGGGCAGGGGTGCCCAAACTCGATCCTGGAGGGCCGGTGTCCTGCATAGTTTAGCTCCAACTTTCTTCAGCACACCTGCCTGGAAGTTTTTGTACACCTAGAAAGAGCTTGATTAGCTGCTTCTGGTGTGTTTAATTGGGGTTGTAACTAAAATATGCAGGACACCGGCCCTCCAGGACCGAGTTTGGGCACCCCTGGTGTAGGGCAACACGGTGTCTCAGTGGTTAGCACTGTGGCCTCACAGCAAGGTAACTGGTTTAATTCCTGGCTGGGTCAGTTGGTGTTTCTGTGTGGAGTTTGCATGTTCTCCCCATGTTGGTGTGGGTTTCCTCCGGGTGCTCCGGTGTCCCTCCGTGTCCAAACACATGCGCTATAGGGGAACTGATCAACTAAACTGGCCGTAGTGTATGAGTGTGTGTGTGAATGAGTGTGTATAGATGTTTCCCAGTACTGAGTTGCAGCTGGAAGAGCATCCGCTGCGTAAAACATATGCTGGAATAGTTGGTGGTTCATTCCGTGACCTCTGATAAATAAGGGACGAAGCCAAAGGAAAATAGAATGAATGAATATTTGTGTAGCAGATTAAAAGATTTGATAAATAAGACGGTGACTCTTTGTTATTCAAATTTACAACATGAATCATTTTCTGACGTGTTAAAAACTGTATTTAAGAATTGACCAAAATACTCATTAATTGTCTTCTGAAATCTTTGTTAGATTTTCTTAGACCATTTATTAGTTTCTTAATAATTTCAGACAGAATGACATTTAGTATCCGCTCTCATTCTTTGATTAATTTTCATAAATACAGCTCAGAATACATTTACTTACAGTTGAAGTAAGAATTATTCACCCCCTTTGATTTTTGTTTCTTTTTTAAATATTTCCCAAATGATGTTTAACAGAGCAAGGAAATTTTCACAGTATGTCTGATAATATTTTTTCTTCTGGAGAAAGTCTTATTTGTTTTATTTCGGCTAGAATAAAAGCAGTTTTTAATTTTTTAAACACCATTTTAAGGTCAATATTATTAGCCCCTTTAAGCTATATATTTTCTCGATAGTCTACAGAACAAACCATCATTATACAATAACTTGCCTAATTCCCCTAACCTGCCTAGTTACCCTAATTAACCTAGTTAAGCCTTTAAATGTCACTTTAAGCTGTATAGAAGTGTCTTGAAGAATATCTAGTCTAATATTATTTACTGTCATCATGACAAAGAGAAAATAAATCAGTTATTAGAGATGAGTTATTAAACTATTATGATTAGAAATGTGTTGAAGAAATCTGCTCTCTGTTAAACAGAAATTGGGGAAAAAAATAAAAAGGGGGGCGAATAATTCAGGGGGGCTAATAATTCTGACTTCCACTGTAAGTAATGAAGATTATTTCACACAATTTTGTCTTTTATTTGCACTAGTCATATTTTAAGCCATCAAAGTGGACATTAACTATACCTGCATTAAATATTCTTTATATGTACAGTTGAAGACAATAATTAGACCTCCTGTGAAATTTGTATTATTTTAAAATATTTACTAAAGTGCTGTTTAACAGAGACATTTTAAACATAATAGTTTTATTAACTAATTTCTAAAAACTGCTTTCTTTTGTCTTCGTTATGATGACAGCACCTAATATTTGACAAGATGTTTTCAAGATACATAAAAGATCATTTTAAAGCTTAATTATATTTGAAAAATAACACAGAAGGTTGAATAATTTTGTACATTAAATTTGTTGTTACATTATTTAGGACAGAGTTGAATATTCAGTATCATTTTACAATAATGTTGCATTAGTTCATGTTTGTTAATGTATTTATGAACATAATACATTTATTACAGTATTTATTCATGTAATAATAGTTAATGTCAGAAAATTAATTCATTGTTAGTTCATGTCAACTCACAGTGCATTAACTGATGTTGACAAGCATACATTAGGATTTTAATGATGCATTAGTTGAATTAAAGATAATAAACGCTGTACAAGATTGTTCATTATTAGTTCATGTTAGTAAATACAGTGCTCAGCATAAATGAGTTCACCTCTGCATTTCTCAGTGAATATAGACAATATATTTTGGTGCATTTAAGCAAATCAATTTTATTAAACCATTATATCCATTAAAAAAGGTCACTGAACATCTTTAAGAATAGAAAAAATAATACATTTAAATTACAACCAGTTCTTGTAAAATAAATGACAAACTACAACATTTTATAGATGTTTCTCTTCTTTTTCCCTGTTTAATAAAATTGCATTTCTTATTTTCACTAACATTAATTTGTATGTGTAATGTTTGGACTGTGATCTTCAGTGTTGTTGGATTAGTTGATCAGTTTAGTCTTTGGTACTGACTAATCTAATGCATCTGCACTGATATATTACTGTAGTTTCCTGGAAAAAATATTACTGTAAGAGAGAGATCTGTGAGGCTCATTTATGATCAACACTGTATATTAACTAATGAAACCTTCTTATAAAGTATGACCAAATATTCTACCAAAATCAATAATCACTCCTTAATCTTCTTTCCTAAAATCCTCATATATATTTTCTTAAAGGATCCGCTGACGGCAGGGCTGGAGAAGTAGTAGACCACAGGATTGAGCACGCTGTTGAAGTACGTGAAGCAGACGGTGGTTTTAAACGCATCATTTGCGTCACTAAAATACTGACATTCATTATACCAGAGTTTAAGAACATACATCGAGATTCGAGAGATGTTACTGGGGAAGAAGCATATGATAAAAACCAAAGCCACTGCTAACACAAACCGCACAG
This sequence comes from Danio kyathit, assembly GCA_903798195.1. Taxonomy (NCBI): domain Eukaryota; kingdom Metazoa; phylum Chordata; class Actinopteri; order Cypriniformes; family Danionidae; genus Danio; species Danio kyathit. Next base: position 54,663,323 of record LR812528.1, on the reverse strand, counting down.
CTCTTCTTATTTTACCGTGTTTGTCAATTGTTTTACCCTTCAGCTGCCAGGTTATACACGTCGAGCAATAGATGACGATGAATGTCGGCACGAAAAACTGAATAACGTAAAACACATTATGCCAGGTGAAGCGAGAGTTGCTCCCAAAGCAAATATTGAAGCTTTCACATTGAGTGTGGTTGTTCAGATAGTAGAAGTGTTTATCGGCGAGGAGATATACGGTCATGGCTATGATGAGCACCCACAGGCCCACAGACACCCACAGGGCGTAGCGCAGACCCATTTGGTTGATGCGGTTCAGCGGGTGCACGATCTTCAGATATCGGTCCACCGCCACCGCCGTCAGGAAGAAGATACCGGCGGCTCGATTGGCGGCCAGCAGAAACAGCAGCACGCGGCAGAAAGCGTCCCCGTAGACCCAGTGCTTGCCCCGCCGGTAGTAGTCGGCCCGGAACGGAAGGCAGAAAAGCACCAGCGAGTCGGCCAGAGCCAAATGAGCCAGATAGATGGAGTTGGGCTTCCAAGAGTCCCTGTGGAAGAAGAACATGCAGAGGGCCAGACCGTTCCCCATCAGGCCCAGGACGAACTCGCTGAACAGAACAGGGGGTAGATATGCATCCAGCAGGGGGGTTTCATAAGTGCAGCACAATGAGGAGTTGTTCATGATGCTTCTTAGGAAGTAGACCAAACTTTGGATCTTTTGCTGCTCATATATAAATGATTCCCTGCAGACTTGTTTTTTTAGATGTTTGCTCACATGGACAACACAAACCCAGGTGTGATGGGTAAATGGTCTCTTATGGATTTAATAATCTTGGGATGCTTCGAATGCACCATTAATGCAATAAAATGTAAACAACTCATTGATTCAAATGAGTCAAATTGATTTAAATTATTTGTTCAGAGTGAGCCTCCCGTAAACAACTCACTGATTTAAAAAAAGAAGATTCTTGACTTGATGTTTTATTGTTTGACCCTTAGAGCCAAGGTACGCATTCACCTATAGAATCTCATCTCTGTTCCCAAATGCAATGACTTCAGTTTTCTCTTTGTTTAAGAGTTTATTTCATCAATGCATTGCCCAAATAGATGGTAGGAGATTTGTTTTTTCTCATTATTTGGCTTGGACAGGAGAGGTGCCAGACTTGCCAGAAGTGCCAGAATAGAAACTTGTAGAAACCGTGTATGTCATGGGTGTCCACCTCGACCTATGGTCACCTATACTGACTAACCTCTCCCTTCAAGATAAGATCTGAACCATTTGAGGACCGTCCCAGACAGCCCAACGCAGTTTTCCAGCCTATCCAGAAGTTTGCTGTGATCGACAGTGTCAAATGCAGCACTAAGATCGAGTAATACCAGCACTGTTAGTTTAGATCAGGGCTATTCAATTACTTTGTCACGGGGGCCAGTTCATGACAAGCATCCCAAACGAAGGGCCGGAGAGACATGACTTGCAATATAAATGATGACACAACTGCATATAAGAGCCCATATGTTGTATTTTTGCTCCTTAAGACACCCACGTTGTATTTGTCTACATTAAAATGTTAATATATTGTATTTTGAAACTATATAATATCACTGCATTGTACAAGTTTTTTTAACAAACATTCAAATGTTGTATTTCACAGCACAACAAAATCAGTGTATTGCTGAAGTAGGCTTCTTCTACATTCAGATACGTTCATATGTTCTGTTTTGAACTGCATAACAATATGGATGCAACAATTATAGATTTTGGTTGTACGATTATATAGTGTGAAGAATAATCAGAGTTTCACAGTTATCACGTCTAATGTAAATTTAAGCTTTATATTAGCTAGATTTAGATCTGGACATCCCTAACTAATATTAAAAACCTTTAAAAGGCATTTTCATTAGTAATAGTTTTTATGCTGAAGGTTTTTCTGTGCTTATAGGGCTACACAATTTAATTATGTGTGTGTTTATAGAGAGGAACGGGAGAAAATAATATAATAATAATTGTTATGAAGGTCGGCGCCAATATTTAGATTAACTGTTGTTATCATCTGCGTTCATACATACATAATCATTTTAATAATAGTTCGTCTAACATGTCTTTTGTTTACATTGCACTGAAAGCTAAGCACAACTCTCACCGCTACAGCATGAGATGTTTTCTACTGCGTGCGCCCAGACAGCCGCGAGCGCTGCTCCGCTTGCGCCCGCATATTGGCATATATTCTTACGACAAAACAAACTTGCGCGCGGGAAAGACGTCATCTGGGAACGTCCCGCGGCTATAGTTATTACAGTGTGCGTGCGTATTAGCTTCGGTGGACAAGCTCGGAACTTTAAACTAGCGCACAGTTGGCAACTTGGCGTAACTTTGTTCAGCAGTTTCGTTTCGTGCGGCAGAACAGAAATGCAGAAATGCGGCTTAGAGAAGCCTTTACGATTAATTAACCATGACGAATTAAAGCGCAGTTAATAGTGAAATCGGTTAATCGTTGCATCCTTAACAACAATATCAGTGCATTGTACAAAAGACCTTTTCTACAAACATATTCAAATGTATTCGGCTGCTCTCTCACTATTTGGAGGGCCGGAACAAATTGCCTTGGGGGCCGGGTTCGGCCCGCGGACCGCCAATTGAATAGCCCTGGTTTAGATGAATCTGTATTTAGGCGGATATCATTGATTATCTTTATAAGGGCGGTCTCTGTAATATGTCTCTGTAATATCTCTGTAAAACAACTTTTTCAGTTGTAGTTGCTCAATAGGGTGTTATACAGGTTGCTCTTTTTAAGCGGGGGTTAACAACTGCAGTTTTTAGTAAGTTTGCGAAAGTCCCTGAGAGAAGTGAAGCATTTACCACTTTTAGGAGATCCACTTTTAAAGAGTCTAACAGCATTTTAAAGAACAATGTGGGGAGTGTCACTTTCACATTTAGTTACTTTCACTAGAGTAGTCTCAGATCTACATTTAATATGCACCAGATTTGAATGATTTGCTTTACGCCTTGAAGAGGCCTTTGACTTTGTATCACATAATAAAACAGATATCCTCCAAGAGAAAGCTACAGGCACACTGGTTTCCTGCTTGTTCTGTAAACATTTGATAAGAAGATACTGTTATCTAAGCGGGCACCCGACACACATCACTGAGAGTTGTTTTGTTCACCAGCTGATGACGGGGGGTTTTGGGGCCCCTGGCGCTCTTACAGAGATGGTTGTGGAGCTCCCCGCTTTTTGGTCACCAACTGGGTTTTTGCAGCAATGTGAGAGTTTGTTCCAGCAAACACCAGTTCCTCCATTTTCTTTAAGAAACTCGAAAGAGGGGAGTCTGATGAAATGGAGAGCGTGTCTGGTGACAGAGGCTGTGGCGATACTGGCTACTGAATAATGTTGTCCTGGCTGTTTTCCTGGAGATCATCCATGAGTGCTGAGTCTTGAAACTATTCTGATACATCACAGGCTATCTGCGTTGAACTTAGTGTGCAGGGCGCAGGCGGCAGTGTGTCCATGAGCAGTGGTTGTTGTGGCTGCATGGTGATATGTGTCAGCAACATGCCCACTTAGGTTCTGATTTGAAGTCCTGTGTTCATTTGGACACTCACCAGGTATGTGTGTGCCAGTCCTCCTCTCCTGTTGCATGTTTTCTGCAGCCCTGTATTTAGATTAAGAAACCTTGAAAACATATTAGTTTTTTTTTTTTTTCGCAGAGAATAGTCATCTGTTTCCAAGAGTTCACAGAAATCCATCTTGAGCAGTTCTGACTGCTCTTTTTGAATATCAATCTTCCCCACATGGATGATAATCGTCTTTACAGTCTTGTGCTTCTTCAATATGTTCTCAAGTTCTTTGTTTACAACTGTTGCATTAGGGAAGCAGTATGTCATTGTAGCTTTTCTCATAAAGTTCCTGATTATTGAATATCCAACAATCAGTGTCCTGACCTCGGCTGCGATCGCTGCAGGTTGCTGCTGTCTGCTCAGCCTTGAACCCCTGTCCATTGCAGAATTAGCTGCTAAGTCACGCGATCTCTGTCTGAATGCATTTGGGAATTCTTCACCCACATTACTCAATGCTTCATATCTCATCTGGAGCTGTATTTGGGGTAGAGGATGCTAATGCGTCAGTGTGATTCTCATGATCTGACCCCGCAAGTACCTTTTGGTCTTGCATCTTGTTTTTGGCTTTAGTACCTTTTGGTCTCTTATGGATTTAATAATCTTGCGATGCTGTAGACACACCATTACCATGACTGTCCACTAAATGATTCATTAATTTAAATGATCCATTCAGAGTGTCTCCAATAAACTTGTAAAAGTAGACCTAACTCTGGAGAAGTTTGGATGTTTTGTGCTCATATATAAGTGATTCCCTGCAGACTTGTTTTTTAGATGTTTGCTCACAGGTTTTGGTGTAGCTGTAAGCAAGCACACAGACAACACAAACCCAGGTGTGATGGGTAAATGGTCTCTTATGGATTTAATAATCTTGGGATGCTACGCATGCACCATTAAGGTAATTAAGCGTAAACAACTTACTGATTCAAATGATTTGTTCAGAGCGAGTCTCTGACTTAATAATTCAAATGATTCTTCCAGAATGAGTTTCCAGTAAACAACTCAGTAATTCAAAACATCCATTTAGAATGAAACTGTAGTTAACAACTCACTGATTTAAATGATCTGTTCAGAGTGAGTCTCCAACTCATTAAATCAAATGATTGTTCAGAGTGGAAAACAACTCACTGACTCAACTAATCCATTCAGAGCGAGTCTTTAGTTAACAACTTACTAATTCAAATGATTCGTTCAGAGTGAGTCTCCAGTAAACAACTCACTGATTCAAATGATCCATTTAGAATGAGTCTCCAACTTATTGATTCAAATGATCCATTCAGAGCGAGTCTTTAGTTAACAACTCACTGATTCAAATGATTCATTTAGAATGAGTCTCCAACTTATTGATTCAAATTACCCTTTCAGAGCGAGTCTTTAGTTAACAACTCACTGATTCAAATGATCCATTTAGAATGAGTCTCCAACTTATTGATTCAAATTATCCATTCAGAGCGAGTCTTTAGTTAACAACTCACTGATTCAAATGATCCCTTTAGAATGAGTCTCCAACTTATTGATTCAAATTATCCATTCAGAGCGAGTCTTTAGTTAACAACTCACTGATTCAAATGATCCGTTTAGAGTGAGTCTCCAGTACAACACGCTTGTAAAAGTAGACCTAACTCTGGAGAAGTTTGGATGTTTTGTGCTCATATATAAGTGATTCCCTGCAGACTTGTTTTTTAGATGTTTGCTCACAGGTTTTGGTGTAGCTGTAAGCAAGCACACAGACAACACAAACCCAGGTGTGATGGGTAAATGGTCTCTTATGGATTTAATAATCTTGGGATGCTACGCATGCACCATTAAGGTAATTAAGTGTAAACAACTTACTGATTCAAATGATTTGTTCAGAGCGAGTCTCTGACTTAATGATTCAAATGATTCTTTCAGAATGTCTCCAGTAAACAACTCAGTAATTCAAAACATCCATTTAGAATGAAACTGTAGTTAACAACTCACTGATTTAAATGATCTGTTCAGAATGAGTCTCCAGTAAACAACTCACTGATTCAAATGATCCATTTAGAATGAGTCTCCAACTTATTGATTCAAATGATCCATTCAGAGCGAGTCTTTAGTTAACAACTCACTGATTCAAATGATCCATTTAGAATGAGTCTCCAACTTATTGATTCAAATGATCCATTCAGAGCGAGTCTTTAGTTAACAACTCACTAATTCAAATGATCCGTTTAGAGTGAGTCTCCAACTTATTGATTCAAATGATCCATTCAGAGCGAGTCTTTAGTTAACAACTCACTAATTCAAATGATCCGTTTAGAGTTAGTAGGTGCGTTCGACATTAAGCACAGCTGCAGCCGGTGATCAACGAGATTAGCCGAGCGCAGGCAGGGGCGGAGTTGAAAACGGAGCCGTCAAGCCGGCCACTTCGGGGACTCAAGTTGCTGCAGTCATGATTACCGATCACATGGCGTGATCATTTATTTATTTATTTATTTATTTATTTATTTATTGAAATAACAACAAAAGATATAAAGTACAAATAAAATCAAAATACAGTCTCTACAAACTTCATTTTAAACAGTAAGAGAATTATGAATTAAAATTAAGTAGCCTACATACAAATGCATCAGAAATAAGGGGGAAATAAGGGCACATAAAAATGAAATAAATATCCACGAATAGGATTATTTTGAATAATGAAGGCATTTTTAAAAAAGCCCTTTAATCCAAAAAGATTGAACAAAATGACCAAAATAAATGAGCTACACTTTCAGTAGAAATTTCCCAGAAAGATCAGGTACATCAATGACACTTTTAACTTTTATTTCTGCGTAATATGGTTTGACAGAAAATAAAATATTTTAGAATCATATTTTTATATTACATATTTTTATATAACTTAATTTGCTAAGAAATCGTCAGGATCAATGATGATAATTATTGTATTACAAGTCTGTAAGACTTATTTGAGTTAATATTTAAGTTATTTACTAAAATATATCATTTATATCGTTTATGGAGCTAAATACAGTAGTCTGTATAAAAAAGGCAGAATAAACCTGTGCAAACAATCTAGTCAGTATGAACAAATTATTTAACAAAAGATGATGCTGCTGTAAAATATCTGTAGTCTTTTAAGCATGATGTGTACAAGATAGAGAGGGTTTGAACAACAGTTAATTGTTTGTTTTGAAATTTGTGAGACGGATGTTGTCCAATAATAAACCTGAATCACACGTGGTTGTTGTCATGCGGTGAACTTGGCCAATCGTATTATATTGGTGTCGTCATCAGAGTTCATGCAGGCGCTCTTCAGTTGCTGCGCGGGCTGAGTCAGTTGTCTGATCTCGAAGCGCTGTCGCGGTACTTTGATGCCACATGTGACAGTCACATGCCGTCGGCGCAGCATCAATCAAAATTTCTAACCAGCATGCACCGCTTTAAGACAGACTTCGATCGATCTGCGCAGCGCTGCATGAAGTCGAACGCACCTAGTCTCTAACTTATTGATTCAAATTATCCATTCAGAGCGAGTCTTTAGTTAACAACTCACTGATTCAAATGATCCGTTTAGAGTGAGTCTCTAACTTATTGATTCAAATTATCCATTCAGAGCGAGTCTTTAGTTAACAACTCACTGATTCAAATGATCCATTTAGAATTAGTCTTCAACTTATTGATTCAAATGATCCATTCAGAGCGAGTCTTTAGTTAACAACTCACTGATTCAAATGATTCATTTAAAATGAGTCTCCAACTTATTGATTCAAATGATCCATTCAGAGCGAGTCTTTAGTTAACAACTCACTGATTCAAATGATTCATTTAAAATGAGTCTCCAACTTATTGATTCAAATGATCCATTCAGAGCGAGTCTTTAGTTAACAACTCACTGATTCAAATGATCCATTTAGAATGAGTCTCCAACTTATTGATTCAAATGATCCATTCAGAGCGAGTCTTTAGTTAACAACTCACTGATTCAAATGATCCATTTAGAATTAGTCTTCAACTTATTGATTCAAATGATCCATTCAGAGCGAGTCTTTAGTTAACAACTCACTGATTCAAATGATTCATTTAAAATGAGTCTCCAACTTATTGATTCAAATGATCCATTCAGAGCGAGTCTTTAGTTAACAACTCACTGATTCAAATGATTCATTTAAAATGAGTCTCCAACTTATTGATTCAAATGATCCATTCAGAGCGAGTCTTTAGTTAACAACTCACTGATTCAAATGATCCATTTAGAATGAGTCTCCAACTTATTGATTCAAATGATCCATTCAGAGCGAGTCTTTAGTTAACAACTCACTGATTCAAATGATTCATTTAAAATGAGTCTCCAACTTATTGATTCAAATGATCCTTTCAGAGCGAGTCTTTAGTTAACAACTCACTGATTCAAATGATCCGTTTAGAGTGAGTCTCCAGTACAACACGCTTGTAAAAGTAGACCTAACTCTGGAGAAGTTTGGATGTTTTGTGCTCATATATAAGTGATTCCCTGCAGACTTGTTTTTTAGATGTTTGCTCACAGGTTTTGGTGTAGCTGTAAGCAAGCACACAGACAACACAAACCCAGGTGTGATGGGTAAATGGTCTCTTATGGATTTAATAATCGCAGCGCTCTGCATCTTGGGATGCTACAGACGCACCATTAACACGATTATGGAGGATAGTTTACACTTGGGTGAAAAATTGAACAATGCAATTAACTTCTTGTTTTTGTTGGACATGATTATGCATGTTCTGTTGCTGGTGTGAGATTCATCCAAACACCTCTATTAAGAAATGCAAGGGTTATACACTACAAAAAGCGATTACAAATTGTATTTTTTCCTCTTAGTGTGGAAGTCAATGGCAACCAATTTTGAACATCAAAAAATGTAGAATTTTATTCAACATTAAAAAGAAACTCATTTGATGGTGTGTAAATGGTAAAACATTTGATTTATGGATGAGGTGTCCCTTTAAAATGGCATTGTAAAAAATTAAAAAAAGATATTGAATATTTTGTTCTTTTGGGCTGAAATCTAGTTTAAAATAAGATTTCTTTGTATGATAGCAATGCAAATCAGTTTTTTCTCCAATTTATGCTGTTACATTCTGACATCAAAGTAATAATAAAAGTCTTCCATAACCACTAGACAAGAAATATTAGAGGCAGAAAATAAAAATACAGTAAAACTGGAACATTGCATTGTTGACTAAATGAAAGTTTTTTGTTGTAAAGGTGGGAGGAAATCTGATGAAGATGCAGAGCAGGATTGAAGGACGCTGCGCTGATGTTTTCCATGAAGGACACGGTGAGTAAATTAAATTAAATGACATCTGAAAGTTTAAAGATGAAGCAGATCACAAGTGACTACTACTAGTGCTGCATGTGCATGTGGACTAGGAGAAATGTGGTTCAGGGGTCTTTTTTATCTTCTCTTTAATTTTGGCATATTATTTTAGATGCAAATTATAAGATAAGATAATTCCATTAATTAATCATCCATTACATTTCTTTCTGTTTTGCAATAAAAAAATAAAGCCATACAGGTTAGTAATAAATGAAAGGGTAAGTAAATGATAAGTAACAGACACAACTCACTCAATTAAATAATGCGTTCAGATTTAAATGATGTATACAAAGCGAGTCTCTAACTCACTGATTCAAATGATCCATTCCGAGTGAGTTAAATTTCTAATAGCTGATGTCTTTTCTCTTTATCATGATGACGGCACATAATATTAGACTAGATATTCTTCAAGACACTAGTATTCAGCTTAAAGTGACATTTAAAGGCTTCACTAGGGTAATTAGGGTAAAGTTAGGGTATTTAGGCAAGTCATTGTATAACAGTGGTTTATTCTGGAGACAATCCAAAACTAATATTGCTGAAGGGGCTAATAATATTGAGCTTAACATGGGTTTAAAACAATTAAAAACTGCTTTTATTAATTTATTAAATAAAACAAATAAGACTTTCTCTAGAAGAACAAATATTATAGGAAATATTGTGAAAAATTCCTGAATCTGTTCAACATCATTTGGAAAATATTTGACAAAGAGGGCTAATAATTTTGCCTTCAACTGTACATTTAATTTTATTTATTTACTTAATAATTTTATGACTATTATAATTACTTTAATAAATTATGATTATAGATGTATATTATTAAGTTTGTTTTCAGCATGGTTCAAATGGTCATTGTCTGTTGGTTTGTTGTAATGCGTTTTGTGATTAACAGTTAAAATGTTATAAAAAAAGATGCAAAAAAACACAAGAGACAACAGGAGTGTGTCGAATGAGACCCAAATTTATTAGTCTACTGTTTAATGAGTGAAATGCTTTAAGTCACATCATTCCAGACCTTTGGCAACCGAGAGAGAAAGCAGCTATCGAGAACTGAAACCCCCCCCAGGATCAGGCCAAGTCCACGGAAGTTCTATACAGTAAATAAAATAGATATAAAAGGGGTGTTGTTGATGTGTGTGTGTGTGGATGTGTACATTTGGCGGTGTTGTGTCGCATCCGTTTCTCAGTAAAAGTGCATACGGGCTTCACTTCTTGACCTCTCCCAGATCATCGATGCTGTCATCGTCCACCTGTGCATTAGAAAACACTTCATTAATTACATGTTTATTTTTACTGTTATCTGAGGTTTTTTACACTACACTACCTGACAAGAGTCTTGTCATCTATGCAAGTTTTAGGAACAATAATAACTTGACTTCTAGTTGATGATTTGGTATCAGAAGTGTCTCTATGAAAGGCAAAGGCCTCTAGATTTTGCTTATTTGAGCACAATAAAATCTGATCATGTCTTGATGTTGAATGATTTCATTAGGACAGTAAGGTCTGACTCTGCTTAGACTAAAGTCTCATCACTGAACCTTCAATAATGTCCAGTATAGAATATAAAGTCATGCTGCAGTGGAAACAGAATGAATATTGTGTCTGACTCCATCATGAGCTTGGAGGACTGCATCATACATCTCTGAATGACTCAAATCACGCATTAATAAAGTCATCTGGAATGGCAAAGAAAGCGTTCCTGCAGGACTCCCAGAGTTCATCAAGAGTCTTTGGGTTCATCTTCAACACCTCCTCCATCATCATGCTCAATAATGTTCATGTCTGGTGACTGGGCTGGCCAATCCTGGAGCAGCTTGACCTTCTCTGCTTTCAGGAGCTTTGATGTGGAGGCTGAAGTCTGAGAAGGAGCGCTATCCTGCTGGAGAATTGTCCCTCTCCTGTGTTTATAATGTAATGGGCAGCACAAATGTCTTGATACCTCAGGCTGTTGATGTTGATCATCCACTCTGCAGATCTCTCGCACGCCCCCATACTGAATATAACCCCAAACCATGATTTCTCCTTCACCAAACTTGACTGATTTCTGTGAGAATCTTGGCTCTATGCTGGTTCCAGTAGGTCTTCTGCAGTATTGGTGATGATTGATGCAGATCAACAGATGATTCAGCAGAGAAATTCACCTTCTGACACTTTTACACATGATCAACTAGAAGTCCAGTTATTATTTGCTGCTCTTACAACTGAGATCCACCACAAGACTTTTGTCAGGTAGTGTAGAACAGTCACGAGGTAAATTTGACATCATTACACAACAGAACTTCTGTGTCATTTACAATTCGCAGATAATAACGGCTAAACCAGATTAAAAACACAGGGCATTTATATCTAGAAGTGAAACCTATTACTAATTTAACTTCATATTTTACTGTCTGGTTGTACATTAATCAAAAATATATATATTTTAATACCATTTCAAACTAACGTGCATAGTCCTAAAAATCCAATGCAAATGCATTATAACACAACACATTACTTTGCTTAAAAAAGTAACTATGAAATGCATTTATTTATTTAAACCTTTATTTTACCAGGAAATATCTCATTTATTTACTTTTAGGACATTTAATTACATTTATTTACTTTATTTTTTAGGACATTTAATTATATTATTTTAGGACATTTTGTTACCTTTTTAAAGAAGTAATATATCATTGTAATTACTAAATTACTGAAATGTTTTTTATCAAATGATAATTTTTTTATTTTAATTATTATTAATATTTTATTATTAATATAATTTTTATTAAATGAATAATTTATAAAGTGGTAACGCACGATTATAATGCATTACTGTTTTAAATGAGTAAATGTAGTTGTGTTTTTCTGACCTCGGGCCACTTCTCCTGGATGACGTCGATTATATCGTCTGTAAAGTCTCCCTGAATGATGATTTCGTCTTCTGCTGTCACGGAGGCACCGCAGGAGAATTTCTGCGCAAAAAACCTCTGTGCTTCTTTAAGCTCAATGTCTGATGCAGAAAACACAAATATAATAATAATAATGATGATGAGATTTAATGAAAGATATAGCGTAGAAGAGGAAAACATTAGGAAAAGCAGCTTTACCGAACGTGGCCAGCCCACACACTCTCGTCACGTATTTCTTTTTGGCTCTGGGGATTTTTGCTATCGTGACTTTTTGAGGGACGGTCTTCTTTTTCTGTTTGATTTGACCTCTTCCACCTGCAAAAACAGAGAACATTCTCTACATTAAATCATCCATATTACATGTGCTATTATTACTTATGAATACTAAAAGCAAAACTATTAAAGGGATAACGAAAACACTCGTCTACTTTAAACCTTTATGATTTATTTTGGAATTCTTAAATTATTAGATAAATAAAACCTTTCATTTATTTATTTTTATAAATTTTTATTATTGAATATTTAATAATATAACACTCTTGTAATACACTCTCTGCTATAAACAGTAGTTAATATAAATAAATGTTCATTTTTAGCTTGTACAGTTCCAATAATAGTTCAGTTATTTACTGCTGTCAGTCATTAAAAGAAACTAATGAACAGCAGGACTCCTTGTGTTTGTGCCTGGGTCTGTCTGAACAGCCGCGGCGCACCCCAAAACTGTAAACCTAGGGGAAACACTGTATAATTTACAAACATAACAGTTTCTTAATCATTCACGGTACAGAAAATACACAAATACAAATGACTAATAAAGTCACATAAGTTGTTTGATCAGTAATAAATATTGTAAAATTCCTCCAGAAAACACATTTCCACATTTAAACACAATAAAAATGCTTCTAATGAAGAAATAGAAATGCTCATTACGAGCACTATAGTTTATTTATGTATACACACAGACACACACATGTATAAATGTTATTATTTATATATATATAGGTTTTTCAGTTATATTTGCTTTATTGTTTTCTAAAAAAAATACATTAAAATTACTTGCAAATTATTTTAATGTCTATTTTTGGAATACAATTTGTCACCTAACATACATTTTTTTTAATCTTTATTTGAATATGCCAACATAATAGCTCACTTTTACCAAGTTACCATGAATAATTATGACACAGACTCCACCCCCTCCCGCACCCCCTCAGCCAATCACTCTATGTATAGTAATGAGAATGCTGACATCACACTTAAGCCTGGTTTATACTTCTGTGTTGAGTGATTGGCATGACCCACGGGGCATGCCTCGCGAGTTGCCATGCATTTATACTTCTGTGCGTTGTTTGTGTTCCTCTGCAATAACACTTCTGAAACACTAGCTGGCAGTAGGTGTTTATGTTCCTCTGTGTCGAGTTTCTTCGCTGGTGTTTTGTTTTTTCTGAACACTTTCTTACTGTACAAGTGGCTCAAACTCGCTCATTTTGAGGCAGGAACTGGTGCACATGCAACAACTTTAACCATAAGGTAAACACAAAACAAAACTTTTCAGCTGGAGCTCCTTCACCGGCCTCAACACTTGTAAACACTTGCTCCAACCGATGTGCGCCTCTCGGTCCCGCCCACACTCGTCAGCGCTAAGTCGACCAATCACAGAGCTTTTGCTATACGTCATTGTGACATTTAGTTACATTTTTTGAGAGGTGCGTGTCAGCGTCGCCGATGGCGAGGGCTATGTGACCATGCGTAGGCTGCACCGGAGCATACACATGCGCTTGATGCAGAAGTATAAATCAGCCTTTAGACCCGCCCTCACGCTCAGCTTCAGACTTATTTATTTTCCTCTTAAGATCAAATATTTTGTGAATACAGGCCCAGATTTATTATTGTGCGTGTGTGTAAGCTGTAGTGTTTGTAAATGTAAAGTAAATGTAACCTCTCTTCTGTTTCTTCTTCTCCTCCTCCTCTCCAGCAGGGGGCGCCTCACCTCTTCCTCTGCCTCCACCACCGTCTTCTCCTCCTCCACCTCCTTTGCTCTCCTGTTTGGGTGCTGTACCTGCAGGACAGGTAAACACAGGTGCTGTCAAGCGTTTCTGAACAATACTCCAATATCAAACACAGTATGACTTACCAAGAGTCAGTTTGGCAAACACATCTGGAAAGTTCTTCTCAAGCCACTGTTTGCATTTGGCCGGCTCAGGCATGTACTCGCAGTACTAGCGAAACAGCAGAAACACTCCAGTTATTTACATTCTCCTACCATACTAGAAAACTACATTACCCATAATGCTGTGCTGGAAATTCCACCAATCAGAGAGCCTCAGCAAGAAAAATGCATCAAAGGAGCTTTATAGCTCCGCCCACTCCCATCAAGCTCTCAAAATATATTCATATACTGCATATTTTGCAGATTCAGTTTCTTTAGACACCACATTTTCTAAATTAACAGTTCTGTAATTTTGCTGTTTTTAATTGGATTGCCATGTGCATTGATTCATGGGATTGTAGTTCTCTCATATGAAAATATCAACACTATATTAATGTATATTCAGACCCCCTAGCTTTTTGCGTTTCCACAATCGCTAAATCCAATGCAAAAATCTACGCAAAGTTTTGCGATTCTGCAATATTCTTAATTTAAACGCAAAATAATCGCAAAAATACTCATAAAACATCCAATTCCAACGCATTTAATCAAATTATATTTATCTCAGTTTGCAATTAACTGTTTTAGATGGAGTTGCATATGCAGTGCACGTGATGTATTTAAGGCCGTACTCACACTATGTACAGTTGCCCTGAACCGGGCCAAAGCATGCTTGTCCCCCCTCTCGTCTCCCCCTTTAGTTATATTATTTAAGTGGTTTGATATGCGGTGACACGCAGTCTAATATTACACTGAACAGATCAGCCACTTTTGACGCTCATAAACAATCATAAAGTCCTGGTGCTGCAGGAATTAGGAGGTTTGCTGAAGCTGCAGCTGTGGTGCAGTGAGGGGTTTGAGTCTTTAATAAACTATGACAATTTTGCATTCATTGAACAGCACGAATGATTAATTAATCCATATGAAACAGTCCCTTAAAAGTCACGTCTCGCTTTCAGTTTCGGGCTCAACTGAACCGCGCTCTGGCCCACCTCTTCCAACCGGGCCAGGGCCGGCCAAGTGAACTGTGCCTGAGCCCGATTCAGAGCACTCACACTTCTCAAACTATCCGGGAAACAGGCCTGGGCACGGTTCGGATAGCATAGTGTGAGTACGCCCTGAGTGTCTCTCGAAAAACGACATCTCACCTGCGCCCTCACAATCATTACATTACATGAGAGTGGGGCAGAATGTTTTGCAGCCTGTGCAGTAAGCAGACACAGATAAAGCACAAGTGATTTACATGTGAAGTCAATGTAAAGATGCGATTAGACATCCTGTGGCGCGAATTTGGCGTTTTGTGTTTGACGCGCTTCAGACAGCAAAACAAAGCAGGAAACAAACAAACAAACAGAGCAATGGAACAGACAGAACAGCAAGCAGCTTGCAATGATGGAAATTGGTTTAAGGATGACGGCCACTGGATGTGACTTAATTGAAAGACATTATTTGTGCTTTACATGTATGGCTGGTATTATGGTGTGCATAAAAATGATAAATGTTTTCATTTAACTCTTTTCCTGTATTTTATGAGACAAAACGCTTCCCTGCCATTGTCGAGTTTTAAAGCAGTCTGTGTTTTAGGTGTATTATAGTAGGGAAAGCCCTAACACATGTCCTGAGTGAGGTACATGTCAGATGCTTCAGGGAGTGAAATCTGAGAGAAAGTAAGATGGTGATAAAAATAAGAATTATACAAACACTTTTATTTATATATATATATATATATATATATATATATATATATATATATATATATATATATATATATATATATATATATAAATATATAAATAAATAATAATTGTTCGCACATTTCTTGCAATCACCACAAAATCAGTCATTTTTATCACAAAAAAAAAAATCATGAAAAACTAGGAGGTCTGTATAGTAAACACTACAGTGGTTTTGAACCATAACTACAACAATAACTAAAGTAATTGTTCTGATGTAGTGATTCTATAGTTGCTATGGTAACAATTATAGTATTTTATCTGTTGTGGTAATTCTATAGTTACTATGGTAACAACCACTAAAGTAACTGATCCGTTGTGGTATTCTATAGTTGCTATGATAACACAACAACTAAAGTAATTGATCTATTGTAGTGATTCTATAGTTGCTATGGTAACACAACAACTACAGTAATTGTTCTGTTGTGATAATTCTACAGTTGCTATGGTAACACAACAACTTAAGTAACTGATCTATTGTGGGGATTCTATAGTTGCTATGGTAACACAACAACTAAAGTAATTGTTCTGTTGTGATAATTCTACAGTTGCTATGGTAACATAACCACTAAAGTAATTGATCTGTTGTGGTAATTCTACAGTTGCTATGGTAACACAACATCTATAGTAATATAAACAAATGGGCCAGACGGAATCTGCGGACGTTTTTTGCTATTTCTGCGGAGAATTTTGGTAAAATTCTGCGGATTTCTGCGGAATTATTTTGGGAGTATCATAACTAAAACCTTAATATGTTAAATAAAAAATTATATCTTTTTAACTTGTATTTAATGTTTAAAATGCAAATCCAATTAGATTAACTGTAAATAGTTAACCAAGTAAATAAACAGAATTAATGATGGGCTAAAAATCTGTGGAAATCTGCGGAAAACTGCGGAAAATCTGCGGAATTCTGCGCGCGCAGATTCCGTGTGGGTCTACCCATGACTGTAGTTTTCTACAACTATAGGATACATTATACTACATTACACCACAGTTCACTATAGTTTATACTACAGTATGCTCAAAGAGTTGTTAATACTATAATATATATATATATATATATATACAGTATAATACTCTTCCCTATAGTATGCTTCAAACACACAGACATTTTTTTACTATAAATTACTATAGTATTTTTTCCTGTGGGCATTCTGCAAATAAAATACAGTTGTTTTGATTTTTCAGATACTTCTGAGCTTCACACCAGTGTTTATAATGTCAGCTATCTGTACACTAAACACTTGTTACACACAAAGATAAGAAACATTTTCAACTTTACTTTCAATGTATTATAGTTTTCAGTCATATACTCAAGTTAGAATATGTGAGGTGTTAGGTTAATCCAATGTTTATATATATTTCTCTGTGGCTGCTTGGTTTATGATTTTAATGTGTTCCCAAATGCTCAATTTAACTCTGTAAATCCTGATTGGAATAATACCTCCAGAAGCAGCATTTCTAAACATGTGGAAAAGTAATACTGTACTCTATAACATTATGAATGATCATATTCTGTATAAACTCACCTCTGCAGGCAGGGAACACACTGTAGGCAAAGAACAGAAACATTAGTCCAACATCATACTTTCATATACATACCATAGAATAAACTCTTAAAGGTGACCTATTATGCCCATTTATAAAATGAGTCTCTGCTGTCTCTAGTGTGTAGTGAAGTTTCAGCTCCAAATAATGTTCTCTAGCTCTCTGAAACTGACCCTTTTACGCTTTGATCCCAATTGAGGCGTTTTGGTGACTCGCTTTAAATTCAAATGAGATTCAAAAAGAGGGCGGAGCTACAGACGCCTGTGTGTCACCATAGCGACAGATGTAAAACAGCACTAGCTCTGTTGTCAGTGCTGGGCTGGTCTGCATGTTGTCGTTGGTCAGTGTGTGCTTCATGCTTCTGTCAGTCTATGTCGCTCCTGTCTCTGTTCATCTAAAACTCCACATCTATAATCCTCTTAGTCTATGCTGACATTATCTTCAGCAGCTCAAACACTCTGATTGCTAATGGACAGACGGCTGCTTCTCACTCAGGGCTGCTGTTTATGCTAATGAGGGAAAGATAATGGGCGGGGCTTTCTCCCTCTGATGACACGTACAAAGGGAGAATGTCAATCAAAGTGTTTCTGCAGACTGTTTCCATCAAGTCTGATTAAAACAAACACAATTAATTCATGTTGACCATTACAGGCTGCTGGAGATACTCACACAGTGCTGACACACAACTGGAGATTTATTTATTTATTGCCATATCAGCATCTTATGGCTATTTCATGGCAAGATGAATATACATAAAAAATATTACATGATAAAAACAAATTCATATTACAATAAAAAATTACTTAGATAAATATATAAAATATAATAAAATAAAATTTATACAAAAATATATTCAAAAAGTTAAATATGATTTTTCATTTCAATTTTTGATAAATAATTTAAGTATCTTCCTGGTGGTACGGTTTTAAAAATGTCCATCAAAGTACTCTCTTTATAAAAATTGTGTCTAATTGTACTCAAACTTCCACATTCCAACAAAACATGTTTGATAGTAAGAGCAGCCTGGCAGTAATTACATTTAGGTGGGTCTTCGTTATTGAGTAAATACAAATGAGTCAATCTAGATCAGGGGTGCTCAACCCTATTCCTGGCGATCGACCTTCCTGCAGTTTTCAGTTGCAGCCCTTATCAAACACACCTGCCTGTAATTATCCAGTGCTCCTCACGTTCTAATTAATTGGTTCAGGTGTGTTTGATCAGGGTTGGAGCTGAAATCAGCTGGAAGGTCGATCGCCAGGAACAGGGTTGAGCACCCCGGATCTAGAACGTCCAATTCGACATCTAGTGTAGACAGTTTGATCACGTCTGCTTTCAAAATAATAATTTGCTAAATGTCTTTCATTTATTTTCGGGTTAATTTCATGTAATTTATTAGTTATGCAGTTGTCCCATTCCCTTTGCCATGTTTTATGTACAAATTAATAGTGGGTTTTAAGTCCTCAGGAGGAATTAAACATTCTGTTACTTTCAAGGAGATAGCCTGTTTTGCTGCTTTATCTGCCAGTTCATTTCCATGTAGTCCCATATGGCCTGGAACCCAACAGAAGATGATGTTGAACTGCTTATTTTCTAGTGTTGTCATTTTCTTTACAATCAGGGAAATTATGGGGTGATCACACTTCGAAGCTTCAAGTGCTTGAAGACAGGATTTGGAGTCTGTGCAGATTAAGAAGTTACGGTACTGTGTCCTTTCCATTTGTTCTAAAGCCATATTTATTGCATACGCTTCTGCTGTGTAAATTGAGCTTTCTCCTGAAATTCGGGTACCAAAGACATCATCTTTAAAAACGACTGCTGCAGTTACTCCTTTGTCTGTTTTCGATCCATCTCACAACTGGAGATAAACCCCACATAAAAGTCACTTTTGCATAATAGGTCCCCTTTAATATTATATGAAAATAATAATAATAAGTGGTATAATGTACATCCAGTCAGTTGTTATTGTAGAATAAACCCTTCAGTCATAATTAATAAACTCTGTCAGATTTATTCTGCGAAAACAACCGTCTAGATCAGGGGTCTCAAACTCAAATTATGTGACAGACAAACGATGAGGGCCGTTGTAATGTCCGTGGTTTGATGCTTGAGGAGCCAGAGGGAGGAGGAGGGCGGGCGGTAAGTGGCCTGCGGGCCTGCAGTTTGAGACCCTTGGTCTAGATGTAAATTATCCCTTATTATCATTTTATATCGTCTCACCTCCACAGTAGAGCACTTTCAGTGGGTATTTTGCATCTGGGTCAGCTCGATCCACTTTATTTTCTGGTGAACCTGACTCTGCGTTCTCAGTAGTAGCCATATTTCATTAATCTACACAAATAAACAAAGTAACATGGGTTACTTTAGACCACCAGATAACACTGCTTTCTTTACAAATCTGTATCGGGTTTACTCCCATCATATTTACAGAAATACATTTGGAAAAAACATGTCCTTAGCTATGGCCTTCGGTCTCAGGATATGTATTTACTGTCTGTTCCTTAAGTGCGGACTGAGATGGGGAAAAAGGTTTTAAAATATGCAGGACCTTTTGCATGGAAATATCTACAAACTAAGTTGCAGTTTAAAGAATTGATTTCACTAAATGCTTTTAAAAGAGTATAAATGATTTAGAAATTGAAACACAGGCTTGTAGAAGTGTTGAATAGTTTGTTTGTCAATGTGTGATTTTATGTGTTTGTTGTCTGTTATACCAATGTGACATGTATACTGCCTAATCTTGGCCAGGATCTTGTGTCTTTCCTGGTAAAATAAATGTTATAATAATAATAATAATAATAATAATAATAATAATAATAATAACTGCTTATGGCACATTTTACCAGAAACATACATTTTCACTTATAAAAAATGTGACAGGGCCTGACTTAAGGTTGTCTTCCTCAAACAAATCATACAAAAACAAGCATAAAATCATACAATTCAATGATAGAACGTGTCAGCCTTGATCACTGTCAGCTTCTCCTTCAAATGATGTCACTTACTCTGAGCCATAGTCTTAAACGTGTATTGCACGCATTTTAGGCATGGGCCGGTATAAGATTCTGACGGTATGATAACCTTGGATAAAAACAGCGCAGTTTCACAGTGATTATTGCTCTAAAATAAGCTCTTTTTAAATGTTAAAAAACTAAAACTGTTTCCCCTTTGAACACAATATGTTTTATTTTAAAAACATTTATAATATTTTGGAGCATAAACATGTTGGGCTAAATAACTCAAATGAATCATTGACTTTTGCTGTCTTTATTTGTTTTAAAAACACAGATTTCTTTACATTTTAAAACAGCATCTTTGTATATCTTTTCTGCCGGAGATACTGTTGTCCTAAAAAACAAAAAAAATAAATAAAACAATCTTACACATACCGTAAGGTACAGCAGAAAATGTTGGCGGTTTTAAAACCTTGACTTTTCACAATTCACTAGGTGTGTGTTTGCTGGACAGTCTTTCACTAACAAATACAGCAAAAGCGGTTTCACTGCGATTGAGAAAATGAAAGTAAACTCCATTTCTCTCTCACTGTGTCCTGTTTGACCTGCTGGCGTGACTTTTCCTCTCCTCTCGGCTGTTATAGCGATACTTTGTGGATCGCCACTGACGTTTATCAGTGTCACTCATCGATCTACAGCGCCAGAGCGTTGAGCGTGTGACCAATCATAGGGGTGCAAGAACTCGCTCGACAGGGCTCATAAAGCGAGCGGGATATTTACATTTGTTTATTTGCTATAAATGCTCGTTGTTCTGTGCATGTACTTGAGTATTTAAAGGCGCAGTTCTGACTGCTTGTATTTAAGGACAAAATTGTATTAAAAATATATTTATAAATTTTTCTTGTGTTGTGAAGTAAATTATAAAACTGTGTATGGAAAGCACTGTCAATGCACTGTGGTATTGAACCGCATTGATGGCATGATTATCGTAACCGAACCGTGAGACCAGTGTAGGTTCACACCTCTAGTAATAATGGTTTATTCTTTATAATAAAAATATATTTGTAGAGCAACCCATGTTCTGTTGTCATTAATATTTTAATGAACTATAATAGGTAAAACTGTCCGGGATATGAGCAAAAACAAGTGATGCAACAAAGTTTGATTAAAAAAAAATCTTGATTATAAAACTCTTTATAATCATTAAAATAATTTATAAAAATAATTAGTTTAAAAATCTTGAGCGATATTAATGATATGACGTAGTTCCAGAAACTTCCTACTTGTTTATCCGTCTGATTTTACGACTGGTTTCTTTTGACTGCCCCCTGTCGTTTTAAAGGATATCACAATGCCGAATGTGTCAAGTATAAAAGCCTCGTCTGTATTGTGAGGTGCACGCGCAGTCAGCGGAGGTGTGCACCAGGCGAAAGTATAAATCAGGCTTAAAGTTAAAGGACACTTTACACACTGACTCAACAGTCACAGCTTTGCTCACGTAGTGGAAGGTAGGCATGGGACGATAACAGTTTTCAAGGTATACCGCGGTTTGGAAAAGTCAAGGTTTTAAAACCGCCGACATTTTGGGTAATACCATTCCTAAGGTATGTGTACGATTTTTTTTTAAAATTTATTTATTTTTTTAGTATCTCCAGCAGAAAAGATATCTAAAAATGCGGTTTAAATGATAAAGAAATCTGTGTTTGTAAAACACATGAAGACAGCAAAAGTCAATAATTTACTAATTATTTAGCCTGATATGTTTACCGTTCCAAAACATTTTAAATGTTTCCCAAAATAAAATAGTGTAAAATATATTGTACATAAGAACATATTTTAGAGCAGTAATCACAATACCGTGATATTTTTATCCAAGATTATCATACCGTCAGAATCTTATACAGGCCCATGCCTAGTGTAAGGAGCGGAGCTATTGGTCGCACATGTTGGATAACTTATTTATTTTGAATTGTGAAAGCAAAATTCTGTAACAAGAGTGATTATAGCGCCACCCGATGGTGAATGCAGTTAAACTCATGGCAGGTATTATTTAGTAGTTTGGTTATTTGTTTCACTAATTTGGCGACCCTCAAACATCATCTGCGAAATGGTTTGAATTACCACTTAGTAAAAAAACATTAGTGTTCCATTTGGGACAACACTACATGCATACACTACACTGTTGAGTGTGTACGTGCATAAGCACATAGTGTATAGTGTGCCATTTGGGACGCAGCTACAGGCTTCTCCCAAAACATATTAAGACGATGTACAAGAGGCATCATTGTGGAAAATTTGCCAGGGGTATGAAGAATTTCAGGCTCTATATATTGTACTCAACTAATTCCTCACATTAATTAAGTACTAATAATTCCTGGCATTCATATAGCGCTTTTGTAGATACTCAAAGCACTTTACAAGTAGGGCTGGGTCGATAAACATTAATGTTCATAACAATGATAAGCTCTGGACTTTTTTACTCTATATTGATATAAGAGCCAATCACACAGCATGCAAATATGCAGCAATGGGAATCTAGAACTGTGTTGATATTGGAGATGTACCAAATTTTTGGCCGCCAAAGACTTATCGGTAGGCCCACACGGAATCTGCGCGCGCAGAATTCCGCAGATTTTTAGCCCATCATTAATTCTGTTTATTTACTTGAGTAAATGTGTGTAAATCTGAATTTATTCAGTTTTTAAATTAAACATATTTCATATATTAAGGTTTTAGTTATGAGACTCCCAAAAGAATTCCGCAGATTTTTACCAAAATTCTCCGCAGAAATTGCAAAAAACGTCCGCAGATTCCGTCTGGCCCTACTTATCGGTCGAAAATATGTTATGCCATTTAATGGACCCTCTAATTTTTGTGGCTTCAGTCATTGTTGGGGTACTCTATTAAATCTGGAAGCATTAACAACTTGTATTGAAATTAGGGATGCACCGATCCTGATATGTGGTTCAGATATCGGTTCGATACCGCATATTTTTGCTGGATCAGGTTATTGGCCAGCTGGTACAGATCCAAATCCAATCTTTCGCTATATTCTGTGTAATTTATAAGCCAACAAAAGCCATGAAGGTAGCCTATTATAAGGTACTAACTAGAAGGTTGTCATGTGGGCCTACTATATCCCAAATGTTCTGAAGCCATTCTATAATGTGAAGCACAGAAGAATATTCATGTGGTTAAATTCATGTCCAGTTCAGCACTTCCCGCTGCTGCTCCTTTCAATCATTCTCCATTCATTCATAATTCAAACTGTGTGTTGAGTTCATGACAACATGAAAAACTAATACTTAAATAACTTTAAAAAACTTAATATAAGTAATTAGTGGAGAAATGGATTTAGTTTTGCATGAAATGGGTTAATTTTGACCTGCAACAAGGAGTTCATTGCTGTTTCTAAATCATGTTGCGCTGCATCTATTATCAGAAGAATGCATTCACAACACTAGAGTAGAGGGTTATTACCTGCTCTTCACACACAGAGTAGGCCTACCTGAAACTTTAAATTAGAAAAGACTCAATAATACACTGGACAGATCATTGGACACGACGTGCGCCGCTCTGTAAAATGAATCTGTAATATTAAAAGTTTCTGTTCTCTCATCCTTCCGACTGAGTTTATTCTTCCGAGGGGAATACTTTCAGCGAATAGTTTGTAAAGCCTGGCTCATTGTGGTCAAAATAGTTGATTAAATTAATAAAAGTAAAACTGACGGGCGCAATATGGATTGTCATTAACAGAAAATTATTTAGCTACAGGCTACTCTGATACTGAATATTTTACTGTAATCTTATTTATTTCAATATTTTATTTAACAGACCAGTTTGTGTTTTGACTAGGGTCAATAGTGGTAGCCTATTGCAGATTATAATGCAGTAAATCTTAATATTAAAAAGGGAAACAAGCTGGAGCACATCAGATCAATGTCATTAGGAATAATGCAGCCTAGTTTACAGCACAAATCATGTTTTTAGTTAGATTGTGTTGTCTGTCATAAACAGCAGGCCTATAGGTCTGTTATTTTGACTAAAGAAGATATATTATTTGAGTTTATCACAAGAACTATAGAAACTGTATTATGCTTAAAACAAAGGCACAGTATCGGGATCAGGTGAGCAGTGCCAGCGTTATGGATGTGACGTTTACAGTAAAACCTCAAAACATAAATTCACATAGAAAGTTTACATTAACATTATATTGACACATCTGTTTATATTTTCCAAAACAACTGACCACAGAGTTATGGGACCACAAAAATATCAATCTGTAAACATTTTTATACTTTCAATGAGGAAAATAAACATGCGTTATGGATGTGACAAAAACAATGTGTGAGTTTACAGTCTACAACATACTTTGTAGAAATTCTGTCAATTAGGGTGCTTTCACATATGTGGTTCGGTTCATTTGGTCCGGACTAAAGGTAACAAATGATACATTGCAGCATTTTTCTGCCGTTTTGGGTCCCTTTCACACCACACTGATTGCTTTGGTCCGAACCAGCTGAAACGAACCAAAATGCAGTCATGTGACAAAATCTACATCACTCACTGGCCAGATGGTATTGAACATATTTCCTAAACTGCTTTTCAATTGGTCAGAATTCACGTGGAACTACCGCAAATAAACAAACCGGCAGACACACAATGTCGCTGCTCTGGCTGACGCAGTATCCCTGCTCATAGTATACTATGTAGTTTGTATGCATCACTTTAGACAAACTATACATTTCGAGAATGAAGGGCGGCTGGGGCTGGAAAACAATGTTTTAATGCATTGCAATCGGCGAAAGCATTAGGAGAAGGCGTGAAATGATTTAGCTAAACTGCGACATGGTCATCTTTCGGAAATATCACCAATGATCCATCAGGTAATGTTTCTCCCTCCCTCTCTCTCTCTCTCTCTCTGTTTAAAACTGTTGGTAAAGCGCTGTCAACAAATATTTTTCCTTCAAACCCCATAAGATAGACAGCGCATCGCACTACGGCAGCTGGATTAGTCCAAAAAGGCGCAGTACTTTTTGCGGTTGGGTCTGTTTTAGTTTGGATCACGTTCTCACCACAAACGAACCGCTCCAGGGTTCGTTTGAAAGCGTACCGAGACCACCTCTTCAAGCAGGTCTCGGTACGCTTTTTTGGTGCGCTTTTGGTGCACACCCGAGTGCGATTGCTACGTTCTCACCTGCCCAAACGAACCGCACCAATAGGGAAAACGAACTCTAGTGCGATTCAACCCAACTAAATAAGGCAGGTGTGAAAGCACCCTTAAACTACACAACCCAAAAGAAACAATGCTAATCAAAAGAATAAGAGTCGGCTCACTAGAGAACAAAAATCATTGATTTTATTTTATTTGACATTTTTGCATTTATGAGGAAAAAGTGTCATTATGGATGTGACATCTCTCCGTTATGGATGTGACAGATGTGAAAGTGCCACTCGTGTGACTTTGGTAAATCAAATATAATACTTTGAAAACTCCATAGACTGTAAAAGATATGGACGTAGTATCCGTGACGTCACCCATAAGTTTATGAAGAACCCAAAAGAAGCTACTAGAAGGCGTGGCCGACCGTCGCCATTTTGTTCGCGCGTCATCGCACCTAGCTGTCACTCAAGTGGCCACGCCCTTAATTATGCAAACTTAATATAACCTAATATAAAGGAAATGGATGAGTTATAAAAAAATTCACCCCCCTCACAGTTGTCACGAGGGGGAATAGTAGCTATATGAACCAAAATCGTTCTTTGTACCAGGCTGTAAACACCTTTTTTTATGCTGTAAAGTCGGCCATTCTAACAGTGGGCTCAATAGAAATGTGCTCTATTATGGAGCCAGGACTAGCGGAATTTCGATGAATTGCAGTTTCAGTTACTTCCGTATTGGCTTCCCGAGAGAGAGCGGGAGGTTGCCGCTTGGAAAACTCTGACAGAGACATTTTGGAGCATTTTTAAAGCACTATTGGCTCTTCCACTGAATTGGCTCTATCACTGTCTCTTCACTCCACCAATAGCTGGTGTGTGGTGAGCGCACTGGCGCCGTTGTTCTGTGGCTGCCGTCACATCATCCAAGTGGATGCTACACACTGGTGGTGGTGTGGAGAGACCCCCCTCATGATTGTGAAGCACTTTAGGTGTATGGCCATACACAATACATGCGCTATATAAATACACATTACATACAAAATACTTGCTTACACATAAAATGTAGAAATGGTTTCTCTATTTTGGTGAAAACTTAATTTTGTTCATGGCAAGGTTGACATTTGCTTTGAATTTTGGTATCGACTATCGAGATTGGATCGGTTCCAAAAAAATTGGTATGGTGCATCCCTAATTGAAATATATATTGTATCGTTCAATATGGAAAATGGGTGCCATATCACCCAGCCCTATCTACAAGCATCAGAGCACTTTAAAAAAAAGCTGTTGAGCCTTTTGTTTCTTATTAAGAATGATGTTTTATCTTTCCATCTGTCAAAATAGCACAAGATGATCCTGCTTCAATATATGCCACATACAATAGGCGTTAGCACAAAAGTAATCCAAATGTAATCCAAAAGTAGTCCGGTTACATTACCATGAATGTGTTCTCTAAAAGAACATATGAAGTCTACAAATGTTGTCATGTAACTTGTTATTAGTATCTGTTTACAATTTCATTAGTTATCATCTAGATCTGTGTATCATCATCTTCGTCACCCTTATGGAAATAATCATATGAGCTCATTCAATCTGAACACAGCGTAATAAAGAGTCAGGAACACATTAGCGGTGCTTCACAAAACACAGACAGCATTTCTGACCACTGCTGTATTATAAAAATAGCGATACTAAAGCTAATAATGTTGATTATGATGATGATAATGCGATATAATGTGAGAGTTGCTGATCGCACACGCGGAGCTACATTAGCGGCTCTGCTAACCGCGGCGGCCGCTGCAGATGCACACTCACCCGGGCGATCTGATCTCAGTACAGCTGCTGCTTCTGTGACCCTGCGATCATTATTCCTCAAATTATGAAGTAAAGAAAATCTGAAAAAGTGAAGCAAGAGTTTCACTGCTGCTCTGCACACCTTCACGGTCTGCTACGGGTCCTGATAGCGCCCTTCGCACGCACAGAAACAACGCCGTCTGCGCCTG
The DNA here is from genome assembly GCA_903798195.1 of Danio kyathit. Classification (NCBI taxonomy): domain Eukaryota; kingdom Metazoa; phylum Chordata; class Actinopteri; order Cypriniformes; family Danionidae; genus Danio; species Danio kyathit. The sequence goes on along the minus strand of LR812528.1, from coordinate 54,635,978 downwards.
CGCCGCGTCCCCCACACACTTCATAAATCAATATATGCGTGAAATATAGAGGTGGCGTTTTTAACAAGCACGAGATGTGTTTATTGACAAAATATTGTATGCTATTTGAGTTAGTAAGTTGTGTGGAGTGATTATTGAAGGAATTATTTCGATCAGGCATCGCGTCGGCCGACCTCGTTTAGCGCGGATCACAACATGCAGTTTGAGAATTTAGAAATAATCAACGGCTTCAGCGTTCCTCTCTCAGTTAAACACAGCACATTTAACGCGTTTATATCAGCTAATCCTGATTTAAATGAGCATTTGGAGTGCTCACATTTAACCGTTTTGAATTACGATGGTGTTTGTTTATATTTAAACTGTGCGTTTTTAAAAACAATCAAGCAGAAGTCAGTAATGTTGATTTTATCATGACGCGCTCGTGTGGATTATTGATTATATTCAGTCAGATGTGATGTAAAGTCAGTGTTATTATTATTATAGTATGTTCAGAGGGAGTTATAATGATGGAGGAGCTCAGAGACAGAAGAAATGGCAAAACTCCTGCAAGTTTCTCCTCATTGAAAGGTGATAAACATAACAATCATCATTCATATATTAAAACTCAACGCATTATTATTATTATTAATGCTGATCAATGATTTTTCAGAACATCCAGTGGAGCCCTGGCACAGCACCCCTGTGAAAAAGGTATTTTACTAAGTATAAACTCATGTGTGGGTAGTAATGTGGGCAGGAAAAAGGGGTTTTCAAGCTTTAAAACGAAATATAATAGTTTTATTTTTTCATGCGTCAGAATATGTGCTGGTTAGTTAATGTCAGAGCTAAACATGATTGGTTTTTAATACACTGTATTCTCTATATTTGCATGGGTTTTCCTCCGGGTGCTCCGGTTTCCCCCACAGTCTAAAGCAGGGGTGCTCAATCCTGTTCCTGGAGATCTACCTTCCTGCATAGTTCAGCTCCAACCCTGATCAAACACACCTGAACCAATTAATTAGGACCTGAACAGCACTTGATAATTACAGGCAGGTGTGTTTGATATGGGTCGCAACAGAAATGTGCAGGAAGGGAGATCTCCAGGAACAGGATTGAGCACCCCTGGTCCAAAGACATGTGGTATAGGTCAGGGGTGCCCACACTCAGTCCTGGAGGGCCGGTGTCCTGCATATTTTAGTTCCAACCCCAATTAAACACACCTGAACCAGCTAATCAAGCTCTTTCTAGGTATACAAAAACTTCCAGGCAGGTGTGTTGAAGGGAGTTGGAGCTAAACTATGCAGGACACCGGCCCTACAGGACTGAGTTTGGACACCCCTGGTATAGGTGAACTGAATAAGCCAGGGGTGTCCAAACTCAGTTCTGGAGGGCCGGTGTCCTGCTGAGTTTAGCTCCAACTTGCTTTAACACACCTGCCAGGAAGTTTCTAGTATATGTAGTAAGAGCTTGATCAGCTGCTTCAGGTGTGTTTGATTAGGGTTGGAGTTAAACTCTCTAGGACACCGGCCCTCGAGGACCGAGTTTGGACACCCCTGGAATAAGCTAAATTGGCCATAGTGTGTCTGTGTGAATGTGAGAGTCAGGGTTCGTACGGGTGCTGGAAATCCTGGAAAATGCTTGATTTTTAATATAGTGTTTTCAAGGTTAGAAAAGTGCTTGGATTTTGGACAAAGTGCTCGAACCTGCTTAAAGCCGCGGTCACACTGGACTTTTCTCCCCATAGACTTCTATTCATACGCACGCGAATGCGTCAGACCGGAAACGCAGGGTCATGCGTCAGATTTCGCAGGTTGCTGCGGTGCAAAGTTCAAACTTGGTGAACTCTGACCTGCGAAATCGCATCACTAGACTGCGTGAGACCAATCCAGGATCAAAACATGACCTCTCTGAACAGAAATTTAAAACATGGAGCAATCGTTCGCTTTTTTTAATATCTAATCATCTTGTTTAATCCCGCCCCTTTTCGCAGCGCCGTACGACAGAATTTTGCAAGCTCAAACTCTAGTGTGACTTCGGCTTAAATTTGAAATTGCAGGGCTCGAAATTGGACCATTTTGGTTGCATATGCAGCCAAAAATGTATCTATGCGAGCTCAAAATATATTTTGGAGCATTTGTGCAAGTACATGAAATTGTTGCTGTGCGACCAGTTTTCACAAAATGTTCACAACATGCTTATATTTGAGAGACATTCACGCAGAATGCATATCTGCACCTAAAAACGCCAAATGCATAGCTCAGAAATTGTTAAAAACAGCTGACATGTCAACATGCTGCGGTAAACAAAACCCGCAATGCCTGCACCGCCTTAACGCTCTTCTGGTTGGCCCACTGCTCTTGAACTGAACACGAATGGATTGGTTAATATCAGCTGTCAATCACTCAGTCAATGCCTTCCTCCAAATGAGCTACAGCTGTGAAAATGTAAAGGTTTGGAAATGAGCAAATGAAAACAACACTGACAGATTTAGTTTCAGAAACCACCTAAAGTTACAATCATGGGCGTTGCTAGGCCTATTTTCGGGGGGCTGTAGCCCCCCTATATTTCTGCTCAGCCCCCCTAAAACATTTGCTATTAGCTCATAAACTGTACACTAAATAATCTCCTCAGTCCCCTTTAAAACGGCGGCAGAATTCGGTTCCTCTTCGTCTTTTGTTTTTCATTTGATCATCAAACCACAGCCGTAAACAGCGAGAGAACGAGGTGTGTGTTTATCGATAAATTGTTGTAATATCTGCTTATTTGGAGTTCTTTGATATAGATAACCTTGCATCACCTGTATCCCAATGTCACGGAGGAGCAGTCGGGTTTTCTCAGCGTTCACCTCATAAGCACAGCTGTTTCCTCCAGCAAAAAAGTAACTCTTAACGAACATTTCGCTATTTTTATTTCAAAATGAACTACCAATATTAAACGCTTCACAGCTCGTGTGGCGTTAATTATACCATACAGTCCTGCACAGAAAGGATTAAACACAGTGACAGAATGGCTTAGAGAATGTACTCGATATAAATGTCACTGAGTCACTGACAGAGATAAAAACATCAAGTGTTGTCTAGTATTAAACAAATACTTCTTATTTATTATGATCAAGATCGTGAATTATGTGAATTAGCCTGTATGTTTAAAAATATTTATGTATATGTATGTGATTTAATTAGGAAAGTGGCAGCTTATTTATTTAATACATGCAAACAAAAAATGCACTTGAGTATAGAAAGTGGTTTTTATTACAGTAAACAGGGGCGTTGAGTGTATTTGGCATATTTAGAACTCAAATGGCTATGCCTGTCTATGTAATAAAGTGGAATACTAGTATAAAACCCATATTAAACAAACATTTTTAAGTGTATTATTATTAAATTACTATATATATATATATATATATATATATATATATATATATATATATATATATATATATATATATATAATTTTTTTTTTTTGCTTTATAAGGAGCTGAGCCCCCCTAAAATGAAAATCCTAAAATCGCCCCTGGTTACAATTAATGGCAGATCTGATCAGTGATCATGTGCTGAATGTTAATCCACCATAAACACTTTTGCACGAGTGGATGAAAGACTTCCGGCATAGCACAATGGATTTAAATGTGAGAAAGTACATACAGCATATATAAATGTCATTTTTCCTGGTTGTTAGGTGCTGGAAAAGCATAAAATGCACCTTGAAAGTGCTTGAAAAGTGCTGGAATTTGAAGTTGAAAAAGGTGTAAGAACCCTGGAGGGTGTATGGGTGTTTCCCAGTGTTGGGTTGCAGCTAAAAGGACATCCTCTGTGTAAAACTTATGCTGGATAATTTGGCGGTTCATTCCGCTGTGGCGACCCCTGATTAATAAAGAGACTAAGCTGAAAATAAAATGAATGAATGAATTCTGTATATAATTATTTTCAGGTTGTACGTTTAAAAAAAATAATACATAAAGGTAAATAAAATGTCATGCCTGAAGGGATCTGTCATCATTTACTCATCCTTTACTTGTTTTAAACCTGAGTTTCTTTTTTGTTGAACACAAAATAAGTTATTTTAAAGAATGCTGAAAACCGGTAACCATTGGCTTCCATTTGTTTTTCTTACTATAGAAGTAAATGGTTAAAGGTTTTTAGCATTCTTCAAAATATCTTCTTTAGTGTTCAACAGAAGAAAGAAACTCATAAAAGTTTACAACCAGTTGAGGGAGAGTAAATAGTGAGTAAATCTCCATTCTTTAATGTAATGTTACTTTGAGTGTTTTTTTATACAGATGTTTGTGTTTATTGCAATGTGAACATGATCGTTTGTATTTTCACATTCACTCAAGCATTTACTGACAGCAAGACATGTGACTGTATCTAATGTCATTTTTCTAATGCTCATCAATTCTTCAGAATCTTTTTGATTCTCATGAGACTCCAGAAGTTTCCTTCAGTAAACACAGAGATGAAGCCAGAGTGAGACCTGCACTGCTGAATCTGCACGACCTCTCCAAACCAGCGTCCTCTTTCACTTTCACACAGGATTCACAGGTAACTCTATGGGCCCTGTTATACACCCTGCACAAGTTTGCTAGTTTCAGCCTGACGCAGGTGTCATTTTCAACTTTTTTAAACAGTAAATGCATTTGAGTGCTTATGGGGCAGTGTTGGGGGAAGCGCATTAAAAGTAACACAAATTACATAATAAGATTTCTTTTATTGGAAACGAGTGAAGTAACGCATTACTTAAAAATAATGTAATTAATCAAATTGAATTGTTTAATCTAATTTAATTGAGTTGAATTAAATTGAGTTGATTTCAATCGAATTGAATCAAATTGGTTGAATTGAATTGAGTTGTTGAATTCAGTTGTATTTAATCTAATCAAATCTAATTGAATTGAGTTCAGTTGAATTTAATAAAACTGAGTTGAGTTGAATTCAATTCATTTTAATTTAATCTAATCTAATTGAGTTGAGTTGAATTTAATCAAATCAAATCCAGTTAAATTTAGTTGAATTGAATTTAATAAAATTGAGTTGAGCTGAATTTAATTTAATCGAATTGAGTTTAGATTAATTTAATCAAGTTGCGTTGAGTTCTATCTAATTTAATCCAATTAAATTAAATTCAATCAAATTGAATTGAGTTGTTTAATTTAATTTATTTGAGTTTAACCCAGTTAAGTTGAATTTAATAAAGCTGATTTGAATTGACTCAATTAGAATTTTATCTAATTGAAATAAATAGTTGAGTTGAATTCAATCTAATAAAATTGAGTTAAATTTAATAGAATCAAATCCAATTGAATTTAGTTCAGTCGAATTGAATCAAATTGAGATGAATTGAACTTAGTTGAATTGAACTGAATCCAATTGAGTTTTTGAGTTCAATTTAATTGAATTAAATTTAGTTTATTGAGTTGAGTTGAATTTGGCGGTTCATTCCGCTGTGGCGACCCTAGATTAATAAAGGGACTAAGTCGAAAAGAAAATGAATGAATTGAGTTGAGTTGAATTCTATCAAATTTAATTGGATCAAATTGAATTTATTTCAGTTGAATTAAATTTAATCAAATTAAGTTTAATTGAATTTAATCTATGGCGACACAATGGCACAGTAGGTAGTGCTGTTGCCTCACAGCAAGAAGGTCACTGGGTCGCAGGTTTGAGCCTCTGCTGGGTCAGTTGGTGTTTCTGTGTGGAGTTTGCATGTTCTCCCTGCGTTCGCGTGGGTTTCCTCCAGGTGCTCCGGTTCCCCCACAGTCCAAACACATGCGGTATAGGTGAATTGGGTAGGCTAAATTGTCCATAGTGTATGAGTGTGAATGAGTTGTATGAGTGTGAATGAGTGTGTGTTAATGTTTCCCAGAGATGGGTTGCGGCTGGAAGGGCATCCGCTGCGTAAAACACATGCTGGATAAGTTGGCGGTTCATTCCACTGTGATTACTCCTGATTAATAAAGGGACTAAGCCGAAAAGAAAATGAATGAATGAATGAATGAATTTAATCAAATTGAATTTTAATTAATCAAATAGAATTGAATTGTTTAATTGAGTTTAATTGAGTTGAGTTGAATTGACTCATAATTTGAATGTTATTGAATTGAATCAAATAGAGTTGAGTTGAGTGATGATGTGTTGTGTGTTAGCCTGCAGGCAGTGGTGTGGAGGTGTCCACAGTGCAGCGGCAGCGTCTGGAGCTGCAGCTCCTCATAGCAGAGCTGAAGGACAGAGATCAGGAGCTCAACACTATGGCTGCAGCTCATCACAAGCAGATGCTGATCTGGGAACAGGAGCGGCAGAGGGTGCTGATCCTGGAGCAGAGATCTGCCCGACTGGAGGGTGAGAAACCAAAGCAAAACTATGGCTGTGTACCAAGTCACATGCTATACGCCCTACAAAGTGTTTCAAAATAGAGTTAGTGTGTGTCAAATCATTAGCGTATTCCAGAGTTTTCCAGATGTTCTACTATTGTCATGTTTTTATATTCTACTATTTCCTGTAGAACAAGTGCAGATCCATGCATACTAATGCAATACTTAATGGCTAGTATATATAAATCTTCAGTCTGCCTGATTGTCTGTGTTTGTCCTTCAGACGAGCTGCAGAAGCGTAATGATGTGATCCGGGCTCTGAGCAGGCGTCTGCAGCTGGCGGAGGCCAGAGAGAAGCACTCAGAGCGGGAGCTGAACAGCACACAGCAGCAGCTGCAGGAGCTCAGCCAGAGGCAGATCAACACCAGCAGACACGAGCAGGACCTGGAGGTCAGTAACACAGCAGCACTGGCCATACATTACAGTAGATTAGAGTATTGCCAGTGTGATGAGATGCAGTTAAAATCTAACCAGAAGTGCCAATAAGATAAGTATAAAAATATGCAGTGTTGTGAATAGTGTTTGCCCCTTTCTGATTTTGTCCTTTTTTTGCATGTTTGTCTCACTTTAATCTTTCAGATCATCAAACAAATTAGTCAAAGATAACAGAAGTGAAATAAAGTATTTGCCCCCTAACCCTAATAACTGGCTAGACCACCCTTAAGGCCGATTTATACTTCTGCGTCAAGCTCACGCGTATGCTACGGTGCAGCCTACGCGTGGACGCATAGCCCCTCGCCGTGGCCGTCTGCGTCATTGACGTGCACCTTTCAAAAAATGTAACGCGTACACGTAGCGCAAGCTCTGTGATTGGTCGGCTTGGTAGCGCTGACGAGTGTGGGGGGAGGTGACAGCCGCGCATCCGATGCAGCGAGTGTTTACAAGTGTGGAGTCCCGTGAAGAAGCTCCGGATGGAGACTGTTGTTTGGTGTTTTGATTAAAGGTATTTAATTTGTGTTTTGATTAAAGTTGTTGCACGTCCGCCGGTTCCCTCCTCAAAATGAGCGAGTTTGAGCCACTTGTACATTAAGGAAGTGTTCAGAAGAAACAAAACACCAGTGAAGAAACTCGACACAGAGAAACATAAACACCTACTGCCAGCTAGCGTTTCAGAAGTGTATTGCAGAGAAACAGAAACAGCACAGAAGTATAAATGCACGGCTACGCACGAGGCCTGCGCTGTGGGTCACGCTGATCACTTGACGCAGAAGTATAAACCAGGCTTTAGCAGCAACAACTGCAATCGAGTGTTTTCCATAACCTGCAATGAGTCAGTTACAGCACTGAGGAGGAATTTTGGAATGAACCAATTTTCTAAGGCGATGCCACACCATCTTAATTGGATTCAGATCAGGACTTTGACTAGGCCACTCCAAAGTCTTCATTATGTTTTTCTTCATCCATTCTGAAATGGATTTGCTGGTGTGCTTTGGATTATTGCCGTTGACCTTTCGAGATCATCAATATGCTTTCCTGCAAAACTGAGATGAGCCTTTATTTTCTTTCTGCTCTGCAGTGGTTTTCCTTTTGGAACTCTGCCATGCAAACCATTCGTTTTTATCTTATGGTGGCGTCATGAACACTCGCCTTAACTGAGACCTGCAGTTCAGTGGATGTTGCTGTGGGTTTTTCTGTCCTCTTGGATGAGTTGTCACTGTGCTCCTGGGGTAGTTTTGGTCGTTCAGCCACTCATGTGAAGGTTCTCCACTGTTCTATGTTTCTCTCATGTGTAGATAATGGCTCTCACTGTGGTTCGCTGCAGTCCTGAAGCTTTAGAAAAGGCTTTATAACCTTTTCTAGACTAGTAGATCTCAATTATTTTCTTTCTCATTTGTTTTTAATCTTGGCATGATGTCTATCTTTTGAGGATCTTTTGGTCTACTTCACTTTGTCTGGTGGGTCCTATTTAAGTGATTTCTGGATTATGAACTGTTGATTATGAACAGTAATCAGGCTTGGGTGTGGTTGGAGAAACTTTTTCACACAGGGCTCTGTAGTTTTCATCCCAAAACTGCATGATGTGTTTCCTTGTGTTATCTTTGACTATTGTTTACATTAGTTTGATGATCTGAAACATTAAAGTGTGACAAACATGCAAAAAATCTGTAAGGGGGCAAACACTTTTTCACACCACTGTAAATTAATAAAAATCAGTGTTGGGCAAAGATTCATTGCGATTAATCACATCCAAAATAAAAGCCTGTTTTGACATCATACAGGGAGTGCAGAATTATTAGGCAAGTTGTATTTTTGAGGATTCATTTTATTATTGAACAACATCCATGTTCTCAATGAACCCAAAAAACTCATTAATATCAAAGCTGAATATTTGTGGAAGTAGTTTTTAGTTTGTTTTTAGTTTGAGCTATTTTAGGAGGATATCTGTGTGTGCAGGTCACTATTACTGTGCAGAATTATTAGGCAACTTAACAAAAGACAAATATATCCCCATTTCAATGATTTATTTTCACCAGTGAAACCAATATAACATCTCAACATTCACAAATATACATTTCTGACATTCAAAAACAAAACAAAAACAAATCAGTGACCAATATAGCCACCTTTCTTTGCAAGGACACTCAAAAGCCTGCCATCCATGGATTCTGTCAGTGTTTTGATCTGTTCACCATCAACATTGCGTGCAGCAGCAACCACAGCCTCCCAGACGCTGTTCAGAGAGGTGTACTGTTTTCCCTCCTTGTAAATCTCACATTTGATGATGGACCACAGGTTCTCTATGGGGTTCAGTCAGGTGAACAAGGAGGCCATGTCATTAGTTTTTCTTCTTTTAGACCCTTTCTTGCCAGCCACGCTGTGGAGTACTTGGACGCGTGTGATGGAGCATTGTCCTGCATGAAGATCATGTTTTTCTTGAAGGATGCAGACTTCTTCCTGTACCACTGCTTGAAGGTGTCTTCCAGAAACTGGCAGTAGGACTGGGAGTTGAGCTTGACTCCATCCTCAACCCGAAAAGGCCCCACAAGCTCATCTTTGATGATACCAGCCCAAACCAGTACTCCACCTCCACCTTGCTGGCGTCTGAGTCGGACTGGAGCTCTCTGCCCTTTACCGATCCAGCCACGGGCCCATCAAGACTCACTCTCATTTCATCAGTCCATAAAACCTTAGAAAAATCAGTCTTGAGATATTTCTTGGCCCAGTCTTGACGTTTCAGCTTGTGTGTCTTGTTCAGTGGTGGTGGTTTTTCAGCCTTTCTTACCTTGGCCATGTCTCTGAGTATTGCACACCTTGTGCTTTTGGGCACTCCAGTGATGTTGCAGCTCTGAAATATGGCAAAACTGGTGGCAAGTGGCATCTTGGCAGCTGCACGCTTGACTTTTCTCAGTTCATGGGCAGTTTATTTTGCGCCTTGGTTTTTCCAGACGCTTCTTGTGACCCTGTTGACTATTTTGAATGAAACGCTTGATTGTTGGATGATCACGCTTCAGAAGCTTGGCAATTTTAAGAGTGCTGCATCCCTCTGCAAGATATCTCACTATTTTTGACTTTTCGGAGCCTGTCAAGTCCTTCTTTTGACCCATTTTGCCAAAGGAAAGGAAGTTGCCTAATAATTATGCACACCTGATATAGGGTGTTGATGTCATTAGACCACACCCCTTCTCATTACAGAGATGCACATCAGCTAATATGCTTCATTGGTAGTAGGCTTTCGAGTCTATAAAGCTTGGAGTAAGACAACATGCATAAAGAGGATGATGTGGTCAGAATACTCATTTGCCTAATAATTCTGCACTCCCTGTATATATATATATATATATATATATATGTGTGTTACATATATTGTATTATGTATATGTGATACACATGCATACATACAAACAAAACAATGTAAATAATGTTACACACACCAGAGAGAGTAAGTGTGTGTGTGTGTGTGTGTGTGTGTGTGTGTGTGTGTGTGTGTGTGTGTGTGTGTGTGTGTGTGTGTGTGTGTGTGTGTGTGTGTGTGTGTGTGTGTGTGTGTGTGTGTGTGTGGCTGAATGTGTGTGTGGCTGAATGTGTGTTTCTCCACAGGACAGGAATGAGAGTCTGAAGTCGACAGTTCTGATGCTGTCAACTCAGGTGGGTCAACTACAGGTGCGAGAGGAGGAGCTCAGCTCAATGCTCAAACTCAAGGTACACACACACACACACACACCCACACACACCCACACATCTCAGCTCTGGGTCAGGGTCAGTAATATCAGCACATGTTCTTCTATAAGGATAAAGACGTGATCGAAGCCACGAACCACATCCTGGAGCTGTCGGGCCGTGTGTGTGAGCTGGAGAAAACCCTGGAGGATCTGCGCACGCGAGACGGCAAGACACAGCGAGACGCAGAGGAGCACAAACAGCGCTTCAGAGAGAGTCGTTACCAGAACACACAGCTCAAAGGTGTGTTTGCACCATCTGTGTGTTCTGTTTACACACTGCGTCCTCATGATGCATTCATTTGAGCAGAAATGTTTAGGATACACTAGTCTCTTTACATAGCCAGAGCTGATGGGTTAACCCTTGTGTATTGTTCAAATTAACCCTTTGGTTATGTTGGTGCTGTTTTTGCTTCATTGACTTTGATTATAATCACATTTTATTGATTGCAAAGCCATGACAGCAGATAGTCATGCATTCTTGATTGCCGTTGGGGTCCCTGTTGGGAAATGTAATGTGTCTTTTTTTACTGGATTCTTAGCCCTAAACCCTTCAGTCTTCTGCAGCAGTGCTGTTCTTCACATCAGGCTGCTGATAAACCTGTCGGCCTTTATACTAAGATAACAACCGTCCTATATATTTTTTTATTACTAATGTATCACCAGTATGGCTGTGGAAGAAACTGAACACAGATGTAAATGCACATCCTCTGTAAACAAATAAAGATTTCTGCTGTTTGTTGTGTTTCCAGCTGAGCTTCAGGAGAAGACCATCGAGAGCAACAGCCAGAGAGAAGAGCTGATCCGCTTGAAGCAGGAGAACCAGCTGCTGAGGAAGGAGATCAGCGCTGTGGAGCTGCAGATGATCAGTACGACGCTGATAATACACACTTTAAACACTAAACTCTCACTCCAACACAGATGTGAAAATCACACACACGTACAACTTAATGATTGTCAAAGAAATGAGAAAACATGAGTATATACTGATGTAGTGAGTGAAGTGTGTGCATGTGCTTGATCAGTATATGCTGGTCTGCAGCTCTCCATTGTTGCAGATGTGAAATGTTGTTGTGCTGATTGTAAAAGGCCTCAGCCCTCCGTCAGTCCGTCATCACAGTGCTTCACTATTATTCTTCTATTAATTAATCCCTACAGAACTGTCTTGAGCATCTGTCTGCGCTCCCGTCTCACATATGCGCATAATTCACATCTTCAGATGGAAACACAGCTACTGTCATTGTCAGAAAGTAAATTTCTGAGTTAGTCTTTTTAAGGTGTTTGTGCTTCATTATTGTGTGTGCAGATGAAGATAAGAGCTGGAGGGATGAGCTGCTGGAGTTATCCCGATCTAAGCAGACCCGCGCTGACTCTGAGCTGCTCTGTTTGCGGCAGGTGAACAATTCTTTTATTCAGTCACAGACAGTTTCACACACACCTCCGTCATCTGTGCTGCTTTTCCGGTTTTTCCACAAGCGTATAGACTTGGTCGGCGTTCGGGTTATAACTGGGGGCGTGGCCTGGGGGTGGAGTCAGCATGTGGGAAATCATTCCTTCTTCCATTATTGGAAATGTATAGCAGTAACCATATTGATGTTGTTAGCTCATGTTCTAGTTTTGTGCTGAACAGTTCATCTGTGCATGACATTAAGAACAAAACAATAGTTTGCTCTTGTAATTTTTAATTGAGATCTGTGTGTGTCAGGTGTGTGAGAACCAGCAGAATGACCTGCAGTTGCTGAAGCTGAACCTGGAGAGCGCCAGAGAAGCCCTGCGGCACCACGAGGGTCAAAGGTCACACGACAGGTGACAACAACAGCACAGACCAGGATTATTATTCATTTATTTTAATTGGCTTTCATTCTTAGATTTTCCATGTAAACATTTCAGCTTATTTCTAACAAATAATTATAACTTAATTGAAATTAAACTCTCAAATTGTAAAGCTAAAAGAATTTTTTGGCTGGCACTTGTAATAAAATAAATGAAATTATTTACCTTATTTTACATAACTAAAATTAGAATTACATTTAAAAAATACTATAACATTATAAAAAAGTCTATAAATATTACAGTTAAAGACAAAATGATTAATTATTATAAGATTTTTATTTTATATATGATTTTTATAAGATTTACTATTTTAATAACTGATGTATTTTCTCTTTGTCATGATGACAGTAAATAATATTAGACTAGATATTCTTCAAGACACTTCTATACAGCTTAAAGTGACATTTAAAACCTTAACTAGGTTAATTAGGTTAACTAGGCAGGTTGGAGTAATTAGGCAAGTTATTGTATAATGATGGTTTGTTCTGGAGACTATCGAGAAAAAATATATAGCTTAAGGGGGCTAATAATATTGACCTTAAAATGTTTTTTAAAGAAGTTAAAAACTGCTTTTATTCTAGCCGAAATAAAACAAATAAGACTTTCTCCAGAAGAAAAAATATTATCAGACATGCTGTGAACATTTCCTTGCTCTGTTAAACATCATTTGGGAAATATTGAAAAAAGAAAATAAATTCAAAGGGGGCGAATAAATCTGACTTCAACTGTATGTCTCCAACATTTACTAGATGTGCTAGGAATATTTATGAATGTGTCCAGTAGACCTACAGAGCGGCATTAATGCGTCCTGAAGTAAAGTGAAACGGCTATAAACTCCAGCAAGATAAAGTCATTGTATGCAGAACCACAGACCTTTATCTATAAAGTATAATTATTAGGGGTGTCAAAATTAATCGTTTCTTCGGTGCACCGCGATGCAGACGCGGACAATTCGGTATCGGTTCAGTAATAATCATAACCGGTTATTATATACTGACGTCATTTATCTCACATGCGCTATGTCGCCGTAGCTTACTATGGCGAGGGAGGCGAGCGCGAGTACAACGCTGTAACTATGTAAAAACTCTAAAACTGTGCACAATTTCACTGCGTGTGTGTTTGCTGAACACTGTTTCACTGACACTTACAGCAAAAGCCCCTATTTCACGGCGATTAAGAGAATGAAAGTAATCTCCATTTCTGTCTCACTGTGGCCCATGAGTGCAGCTGTGAAGAGCACCAGTGTGTAAGAGCCAATCACAGCCCTTTCTGTTGAGCGCGTGACCAATCAAAGGGGTGTAAGAAAGAACTTGGTAGTTGGTAGACAAGGCTCAGAAAGCGAGCGGGATATTTATATTTGTTTATTTGCTATAAATGCTCGTGTTGCTTAAAGGTACAGTTTATATATCTGAAGATAGAGGTAAAGTTGGTTTTATATTGGGATATTCAGACATTCTCCTTAATAATATAATTTCAGAAAAGTATTATTTGCAAATTCTAAATAGGGAAATCATATTAGCAGCCAATGACTATCAAGGTACAACATTGTTCACAGTCAATTAGATAGTGTTAATGTTGTTTGTTACTTGTATGCTAATTCCAATCGAATATTGAAAGTAACATGATAAACAATATAGAGACTTCTAAATGAACGAATGTGTGAAGATAAAACCAACTTTACCTTTATTCTGACTGTTGGTATTAAAGGACAAAATTGTTAGTAGTATATAAATATATTTATACGATTTAATACAAGAATTGCTGTGCCGTGAAGAAAATATAAAACTGTGTATGGAAAGAATCGTCAATGCACCGTGATGCACCGAGATATCGAATTGAACCGAATCGATGGCATGATAATCGTAACCGAACCGAACCGTGAGACCAGTGTAGGTTCACACCCCTAATAATTATGGAAACTGTGTTCATCATAACTGAAAGCTACGTCGTGTTTGCTAGCCTCACGCATCACACACCTGTCAGTCAGTGGGTCAGTTATGTCACCTTAAAGGGTTAAACAAATAACACACAGCACTGCTACGATTACAGAAAAGTTCACGCTGTTATATTATAATTCACTTACCTTTTAATACGTTTTGGTGCGATTATAACCCGCTTTTTAAAAAAAAAAACAACGACTGAATGTTTTAAATGAGAAGATGTAATGTAGCCGTGGCGGGATGAATTTTGGTGTGGCGCTCAAATTGAAGAATGAATGTAGCAGAAACCGTGTATATATTAAAGTATTAAAAGTTAATCAATCAATGATGAGAAAATTAAGGCCCTTAAACGGTATTAAAAGTCTTAATCCTGTTTTTTGCCCAGCACTATGGTGTATATATTATTATAATTATTTAGAAATAATGGGAATACAGTATAATATAGAAATATCTAAAAATAATATTAATATATTATATTGTGTAAATATATAATAACAAATTAATAGAGACATAAAAAAACCTAATAATAATAATGACTAAAATACACCAAAAAAGTAAATAAAAAGAGAAACTCTAAAAATGAAAGTGAACTGAAACTCTGACTGTACTGGCGTCTGGAGTGAGGAGTGTTGTTGTGTTTGTAGGCCTGATTCTGGTTTAGGAGACAGTCGTGCGCTAGAATACAGCCTCCATCCAGACGCAGAGATAGAAACAGGCCTGATTTCTTCTGCATCCGTCGTATCCCAGCATTCCTCCACATCCGTCGTATCGCAGCGTTCCTCTGCACCCATGGTATCCCAGCAGGCATGTGCAGAAACACAGACAGTAGAGCAGGCAGATGTAGAGCAGGAGCAGCAGCGTTTACAGATGCAGGATGGAGAGCTGGACATCATGGCTGTGATCGACTATGATGAAGCGTCAGGAACTCCTGTGTGTGTGATCGATCTCGACTTCAGCCCCAGGATCCCTCGGTAGGGAACACTTGCTTGAAGAGGAAGTGAAGCAGTCAGTCAAGTTCACAGTATTTTGTAAATTGATTTACACTTTCATGAAATACATATGTACAGTTGAAGTCAGAATTATTATTTTCTTTTTCAAATATCCCTCATAGTGATGTTGAACAGATTCAGGAATTTCTCACAGTATTAAATATTTTTAATATTTTTTCTTCTGGAGAAAGTCTTATTTGTTTTATTTCAGCTAGAATAAAAGCAGTTTTTAATAGTTTTAAACCCATGTTAAGGTCAATATTATTAGCCCCTTCAGCAATATTAGTTTTGGATTGTCTCCAGATCAAACCACTGTTATACAATGACTTGCCTAATTACCCTAACTTTACCCTAATTACCCTAGTTAAGCCTTTAAATGTCACTTTAAGCTGTATAGAAGTGTCTTGAAGAATATCTAGTCTAATATTATTTACTGTCATCATGACAGAGAGAAAATAAATCAGTTATTAGAGATGAGTTATTAAAACTATTATGATTAGAAATGTGCTTAAAAAATCTTTACTCTGTTAAACAGAAACTGGGGAAAAATATACAGGGGGGCTAATAATTCTGACATCTACTCTATATAACCAACATGATTGATGTAACATTTTTAAGGAAAGGGCATGTTTTACTGTAGCTTTTAGCATAAGGTCTTGTGGTTGGTTCCGTTCCCTGAGATAAAAATACAGTGAAAGTAACGCACTGAACATAGAAACTAAAAGCTTGATTTAAACCAATTTGTCAGGTCGTGGATATGCATCACAGAGCTGGTATATATATATATATATATATATATATATATATATATATATATATATATACACACACACACACACAGTTGAAGTCAGAATTATTCGCCCCCCTTTGAATTTATTTTCTTTTTTAAATATTTCCCAAATGATGTTTAACAGAGCAAGGAAATTTTCACAGTATGTCTGATAATATTTGTTCTTCTGGAGAAAGTCTTATTTGTTTTATTTCGGCTAGAATAAAAGCAGTTTTTAATTTTTTTAAAAACATTTTAAGGTCAATATTATTAGCCCCTTTAAGCTGTATATTTTTCCAATAGTCTACAGAGCAAACTATCATTATACAATAACTTGTCTAATTCCCCTAACCTGCCTAGTTAATCTAATTACCCTAGTGAAGCCTTTAAATGTCACTTTAAGCTGTATAGAAGGGTCTTGAAAAACAGCTTGTAAAATATTATTTGCTGTCATCATGACAAAGAGAAAATAAATCAGTTATTAGAGATGAGTTATTAAAACTATTATGATTAGAAATGTGTTGGAGAAATCTGCTCTCTGATAAACAGAAATTAAGGAAAAAATAAACAGGGGGGCTAATAATTCAGGGTGGCTAATCATTCAGACTTCAACTATATATATATATATATATATATATATATACATACATATATTTTACATATATATACATACATATATTTTACATACCCGGAGCGTTAATCTAACTATACATATTCTTTACATACTAAACTATTACCTAAGACAGACACATAATCTTAGTTTTATGATTCAGACTATACAAATACTTTTACATAAAACAGAACAAAATTGTGCAAAAGAGGCATTCAGGGTTGAAGAAAACAAGTACTGCCACATGATTGTGTGGTCCATTCACAAGCCAACAAGTTTTCCTTATTGAGTCCTTGTGGAGTTTAAGTAAAGTGTTCATATGGAGAGATTATAGTTCATATTCTCCATTTACTTATTACATTTTCTACAGGTGGTTTGTTCAGCCCACTCACTGGTTTGTTCTCTTTCATCTTTAATGTGCTTGTGTCATGTGCAAGAGACAATCTTTTGTCTTCTTTTCAGACACTTTTGTGCTTTGAATTAAAGTGTATTATTGTGATTCTCCTCGTAGCTGCTGAATTTGGTTCATGGATGATGATGATGATGACGCTTTTTTTATTTAAAGGTGCAGTGTGTAAGTTTGACACCCAGTGGTTGAACTAGGTATTGCACTTCTGGATCAAAATAAACGCAAGCTCAGGTTGCCAGATTGAGGACAGGAGCGAGTGATTTAAACTGTGTTCTAAACAAAAGCAACGACACGCGATAGAGGGAATATTGTCCATATTAAAAGGAGTTTTGGTTCTAACCAACACCTCGAATTGATATATTAGAAACAGGTTTCTGTTGTTCAGCTGTGAGAAATAGAAGCTATGACAGTGACCAGCTCAGGTAAACCTTGTGTGCTTTATTCAGTGCTAAATGCTAACAATGTGAGTGTGAATAGATTCTAAACCTTACCGTTTCGTGAGTGAGTGCTTCTTCTGTGCTTCTGAATGGCTGTGTTTACATTTCTGTCGTGTTTCGTCTGCTGCACACAGCCAAACTGCTCATCACTGCGTATCTCGTCATGAAGCGTGTTGTTAGGACACAAGATTACAATGTAACCTGTTCACCTAATGGTTACACTCGTAATATTTATATCATTTGCTAATTAATAACCTCATGTGGAACTGAATCTGTCTCATTTCGACGTCTGATACTGTCCATTTCGGTCACGGACGCATGCTATCAGAGCCTTTCTGAATGAATGAATGAAATACGCTGTTTTCCAACAAGGCAACCCGGAGTGCTGAAATATGATTGGCTGAACTGGCATAGTGCAGGTTAAATTTACATAAACAAAGACAGCGCTCCGGCACGGAAAAACCATTTTCAAAGCAGAATATCTGACTTCAGCATTGTTTTTTAGTTAAACAAGTATGTTTACTTGGGATGTTTCTTAAATATCTGCACACATATTATGGTGTTTTTAGGTTTTAGAAGAGTCAAAAACTTACATGCAGCACCTTTAATCCTACTAGAAAGCTATACTGAGAATATAGGATATTTTCTCCAGCTGCCTGTATAGATTTGCCATACTCAAATGATATGAATGCTGGTTTTCTATTGGTTCTCTAGTGCAGATCTGGGCCTCCTCCACCTGGATTGTCCTGCCTCCTCTCACGGAAGTAGGCGGAGCTCTGTCTGTTTACACGACTCTACAGTAAACATCGAACTCTGTGGGAACGAGGTGAAGATTCACATCACAACAAGAATATAATTATACAACATTACCATCATTTATTTCTGTATTTATACCAATTTATGTAGTTTCTGACTTGACCCACGTCCATCTTCAGTACAATAGTATCATTGCATGTTTTCATTTTATTATTGTTGCGAACAGTAAAATACATATTTAATGATTTATTTATATTTTTCACAAATAAAATAAACATATTTAATTATTATTATTTATTAAATGTAATTTTTAGAACAATTTATAATAAATTAATATCAAAGAAATAATATTGTTGTAGTAATTTAATTTGCATTAAATAAAACTATATCATTAAATCATCATTTAATTCCATACAGTTGGATTCAGTATGATATAAAAAATTACTAATATTATTTTACTTTATTTTTTAATAATATTTTAAATAATTATAAAATACAAAATAGTATTTTTAATGATTATAGTTGATACTTATTCATTTTTATGCAAATTTATATAGATGCATATTATATTGCAGTTTTTTTGTCTCCTGCTGCAGGAAGGCTACAGCTCATCCACAAGTACAATAGTATTATTGTGGTAATATTTGAGTTTTTATTATATAAATAATAAAAAAGTAATAGTATTTTGATTATTATATAAAAAATAAATACCCTTTTCAAAAATTCAATATTAGTAAAAAATTTTTTTGTTATTATTGCATTTGTCATCGTAATTTAATCCAATTTTTGTACTTTTTTTGTATTAGTATTTTTATTATTAATAATATTTTTTACTATTATTATTTGTCCATATTTGTTCATATGTGCATATTATTGAGTTTTTTTCTCCTGTATATTTGCATCTCCAGCAGGAGGGCTACAGCTCTTCCACAAGCCGTCTACAGCGTTGCTAGCTGAATCTCAGGAAATGGTGGCTAGTTTGGAAAACTCTACTAAGAAATCTACGAGTCCGACTAAATCTCAGAAAAACTGTGACGCTGAAAGCCTCGTCCAGACAAATGGTGATAAAGAAAGCCTGTCCCAAACCTCCGATCACAAGCAGGAGCACAGGGTGAGCCACATTACAGCACAAACTAGCGCACAGGATTATTCACTAGCATAAAATAATAACATAAACCTTAATCTTTAATCAAAATCTCACCTTCTGCTCTGGAACAGCAGTGCTTCTCTGATTGGGCGAAATATGCTTAGCCATGCCCCTTCCAAAAATAAACCCCACCCTTAATATTTAGCTTCAGTTGGAAATACATGATAAGAGAAACAAAGATTTTCAATGCTTAGAGACAATTGAATCAATGCTCCGCAAAACGACTCAGTTTCGAAGCTTTTGAAACGCCACATCTTGGCGACACCTGCTGGCCAAACTGTGAAATGCAACAGAAACTCATGCATTAGAATTGACTTTTTCAAACATAATGTGAACTTTAAATTAAAAGTATAACCTATAAATGCACTTAGCTCATCATTTAAAGGTTCTGTGAAGTGCTTTGACATGCATTTTTATACTATGTTTGATGTAACCTCAACCGAACCACAGAGAGGGTGGGACAGTGTAGCTCCTCCCCTTTTTATAAAACAGCCAATAGCATTTTGCTTTATCACCGCTCTGCCAGTGATATTTTCTACCGGAAACACGTCAGCAGAGTTTGTGCATATGGCTGGTCCCGCTCTGATTGTACGGCAAAGCGTGATTAGTTTGAGCGAGAACGAGCAATGATTGGTCAGCACCACGTGGCCGGTATCGGATTGGTTTAAGTAGAAGGTGGGTGGAGTCCATTATTTGTGGGTTAGTGTTAGTCTTGATGTTAGAAATGTTTCAAAATCCACAAATACACTGAGCGATCTACAAATGCACAGCACACAATTCACATATAAATATCAGACAAAACTGTGTTTGTAGACTAAAAAACGTATTTGTGAGTATGTTTTTTTATTTGCAAGTCTAATTTTACTTGTGAATATATTTCATGTTTGTTGAACTCTTATTTGTGGATCTCATTCTATTTATTTAGTGAATATGCTTGGCTTATGTCAATGGCTTTACATTTATTTGTGGATCATAATATATTAATTTGGAATTATAAAACAATTCTCACTCCATACATTTGGGACGCAACTAGTGCTTCAAAAGCAGCCATCACTACGTCATCATACTGAAATAAATAAAAGTTTGCAGCAACTTCCAGTTGACTTATCACATGATATAATTTATTTCTCCTTTATTTCCTACAGGAAGGCGACTAACAGATGCTCAACAGGAAGAAGTCTACAGAGAATCCTTCATCTTCTCTCACTCCTGCTGAAAATAAAGCTGTTTTTGCTACCAAAGAGAACTTTTGCAAAGCTAAAGTATTTGTACAGATGCTGTAATTCAGTATTCAATCAGAATGTATTTTTATAAAGCCTGTTAAATAGTATAATAATAATAATAAGCATTACTCCTTCAGAAAGCACTACCTCAGAGTGTGACTATTGTCGAAGTGTGAAACCAGTCTTTCAGGATGACATTCCAGTTTCAGTCTCATCAAACCGGTTTCCTTCAGAGATCCTGCACTGGTGATGTAGAGCCACAGATCTGCTCAATCTCTACACATTCAACATCTCAATAAACAGTTTCACTGAGAGACTGATGACCGCGTGTTCGCCTTGATTTGCGCTTACTTTCTTTCTACGTTAGTTTGTTGATATTTTTTATTTTGTGTTTGTGTGTGTTTTATGTATATTCATTATTCATATTATTTTGGCTTTTGAAACAATAGTCTGTAAGGAATCTCCCTTTGACGTTGACGTGACAGGTGTGTGTGTGTGTGTGTGTGTGTGTGTGTGTGTCGGGACTCAGTCTATCATCATTTGACCCGAAGAAGTTAAAATGGCCTCAAAGAAAACCGAATCGAAGAAAAACGAGAAACCGGATAAATCTGAGAAGGTGTTAGCGGCGGAAAAAGAGCAGTTCGTCAAACTACAGGTGAGATTTTACCTCAGATATATTTTACTGTACCTCAGATATTCATAGGTAAAGTTCATATTTACCTTAGATATTCACTATTATCCCTGATATAGCACGTTATCTTAGATTTTTACATCGGATATATTCATACTTTACCTCAGATTTGCCACAGATACTCACTTTTATCCCTAATATATTCACTTTACCACAGAAATAATCACACTTTTTATATTTTCATACCTTACCTCAGATTTACCTTTTAGATTCACAATTAACGTCAGATTTGAACACTTCCATCCCTGAAATATTCACATTTTACCTCAGATATGTTGATATTTTAAATCGTGTGTTCCTCAGATGTAATATAGGCTAATGGAGTACAATTTTATTCCAGAAATAATCACACTTCACCTTAGATTTAGGCCTCCAGTCGATATACAACGTTCATTTTCACCACAGACTCATATTTTACCTTCGGTGTAACGTCATCCCAGATTTAACTCCGATATACTGATATTTTATCTCTGATATATTCATATTTTACCTCAGATTTATCACGGACATCACTTTTAAAGGGAATGGGTTACTTGTGTTTTGTTTTATGTGTTTTTATCAGTGAAATATTATGTAATACGACCGTAAACTATTTTAAAATACACACTTGCATAGCTTATTGTCACTGCGAAGTTTAATACCGTTTAACCATCATCTGTCGTTAGTTTTACAACTCGATTATGTGTTTTTGGAAATTTAACGTTACTATTGTAATATTACGCTTGTAAGTACGTAACTTACGTAGGCCCACCATGTTTGCAGGCTTACATGCAAGTTTAATATCACGTAAATAATCCCGGACGGGCTATGTAATACTATATTGTGATAATATACACGTTTATATTTATAGTTTGGCCATGTGCCATTCATTCATTCATTTTCTTTTCGGCTTAATCCCTTTATTAATCTGGGGTTGCCACAGCGGAATGAACCGGCAACTTATCCAGGATATGTTTTACGCAGCAGATGCCCTTCCAGCTGCAACCCATTACTAGGAAACATGTACCGTTGTGTTTCTAATATTTATACCCTTCAAAATCGTTTACCACAGTATTATCCTATATGTTTTTCTTTTGACATCAGGGTGTGAATATGATCTTAATATATCTTATTATATTTCTAAGATTCTTAATCTTAATATATTTCTCCTAATAAGATTTTACTCATTCATTTATTTTCTTTTCGGCTTAGCCCCTTTATTAATCAGGGGTCGCCACAGCGGAATGAACCGCCAACTTCTCCAGCATGTGTTTTTGCGCAGCGGATGCCCTTCTAGCCGCAACCTAACACAGAAAAACACCCATGCACTCTTGCATTCATATACATACATACACTCATACACTACGGCCATCTTAGCTTATTCAATTCCCCTGTACCACATGTCTTTGGACTGTGGGGGAAACTGGAGCACCAGGAGGAAACCCACGCCAATATGGGGAGAGCATGCAAACTTCACACAGAAAGGTCAATGGTACCAGCCGGGACTCGAACCAGAGACCTACTTGCTGTGACTCTGCGCCACCGTGTTACCCCTAAGATGTTACTAATATATCATATTATAACTGTACTGCTTAATGCATAACAAATCAATGCATTACTCGTGCATCATTTATAATAATATATGATATTTGATGATTAATATATGATGATTATATAATATATGATATTTAATCTCCATCTTTTTTCAGCTTCAAAGCATCAGCAAGTCCATCACCAGCGCTGAGGCTCCTATCAAAGAGAAATACGCCCGCAGTATCCTTAATAATAGAGTGTTTGATTTATTGTGCATTGTGTGCTACTGTTTATGGTCTTGTTAAATACCAATAATTAAATAATGATAATAGAGCACTGAGTAAATAATAGTGCAACAGTAAAAAAACAGAAAACCAGCAATAATCAAGAATGCATGGTTATATGCTGTCATGGCTTTGCAATCAAAAATTATCTTTATAATGGAGGTGCAAAAACAGAATTTAAACATTTCACAAGAGTTTAGTTAACTTAATGGATGTGTTTTGGGGTAATATGAAGGAATCATGTGAAACCCAGCATATTTAGGGTGTATTTGCTATAATGTTTCCTGTAAGAGTGTGTGTATGGTGTGTTTAGTCTTTATCTTGGCTCAGAGATCCTCCTGGGTACTCATACTGAGGGCGGCGCGGTCACTTTCTGGTCTCATGCGGTCAGTCTGCCGCTGTCCAGCAATGCCATCCTCAGCTGGAAGTTCTGCCACATGGTGCACAAACTGCTGCGTGACGGACACCCAAACGTGAGTGCATATAACACCAGTATATCTGCTTTATTTAACTTCATCTCTGTCAATAATCTCTGCTCTGCTGGGTTTGGGTTTTTCAGAT
Source organism: Danio kyathit (assembly GCA_903798195.1). Classification (NCBI taxonomy): domain Eukaryota; kingdom Metazoa; phylum Chordata; class Actinopteri; order Cypriniformes; family Danionidae; genus Danio; species Danio kyathit. The sequence continues at coordinate 54,612,311 of LR812528.1, read as the reverse complement.
GGTGCGGGACAGCCGGAGTCACACCGCCGCCATCAGGCAGATGGGCACGCTATGGGTCTGAAACACATTTATTGCATCTGTTATTTTTAACAACCAAATTTATTGCATTAGTTATTTTTTAATTATTTTTAATTCCATCTTTTTTATTAACAAGCAGATTTATTGCATTAGTTATTATTTTTAATTTTTTTGTTGCATCATTTTATTACCAAACCAGATTTATTGCAATGCTTACTATTATTATTATTACATCTTTTTATTAACAACTAGATTTATTGCGTTGGTTATTATTATTATTATTATTATTATTTTTCATTCATTCATTCATTCATTTTCTTGTCGGCTTTGTCCCTTGCGGGGTCGCCACAGCGGAATGAACCGCCAACTTATCCAGCACGATTTTACGCAGCGGATGCCCTTCCAGCCGCAACCCATCTCTGGGAACTTCCACACACACATTCACACTCATACACTATGGACAATTTAGCTTACCCAATTCACCTGTACTGCATGTCTTTGGACTGTGGGGGAAACCGGAGCACCCGGAGGAAACCCACGCAAACCCAGGGAGAACATGCAAACTCCACACAGAAACGCCAACTGACCCAGCCCAGCCGAGGTTCGAACCTGCGACCCAGCGACGTTCTTGCTGTGAGGCAACAGCACTACCTACTGCGCCACTGGGTTGCCCTATTATTATTTTTATTTAATCTATTTATTATTTATTGAATTAGTTATTATTATTTATTGTATTGCATCAATTTATTAACAACCAGATTTATTGCATTTGTTTTTATTATTTTTTATTGCATCATTTTATTACCAAACCAGATTCATTGCATTGCTTATTATTATTAATATTATTATTATTGCATCCTTGTAATAACAACCAGATTTATTGCATCAGTTATTATTATTTAATTATTTAATCTATTTTAATCTGCATGTGTTTTTATTGCATTTTTAACAACCAAATTTATTACATAAGTTATTATTATTATTTATTCATTATTGTGTCATTTTGTTACCAAACCAGATTTATTTAATTAGTTATTATTGTAATTTTTTTTATTGCATTATTTTATTAACAACCAGATTTACTTCACCAATTATTTTTATTATTTTTTATTGCATCGTTTTATTTACAACCAGACTAAATAAAATAATGTATGCTTGGTGAGTAGATAATTGCTTTTTTAAATCATAATATTATAGTCTAAAGCAAGGGTGTCCAAACTCGGTCCTGGAGGGCCGGTGTCCTGCTGTTTAGCTCCAACTTGCCTCAACACACCTGTCAGGAAGTTTCTAGTAAGAACTTGATTAGCTGGTTCAGGTTTGATTAGGGTTTTAGCTAAACTCTCCAGGACACCGGCCCTCCAGGACCGAGTTTGGAGACCCCTGATCTAAACAAAGCAATTATGATAAACTATATATCGTTTGAAAGCCTAAAATTTCTTCCATATCCTACATTTCAATTTCACGTCAATGTTCAAAAGTGGGAGCAGTAAGGGGTTAAATTATGTTAAGCTGCTTTGACACAATCTACATTGTAAAAGCGTTATATAAATAAAGATGAATTAAATTGAATTAAATTACATATTTTACTTTTAATTTCAACTAAATTAAAAGTATAAGGATTTTCTAGCAAAAGTTTGATGTATTTTTAAATGCATGTTACTTTATTTCAAGCAAAAAATATTTTCATGGTTATAGTTTATTATAATACCACTGGTATAATCTTTAATGTGAATCTTGGCTTTATTCAGGGGAATCTTCATGACAGATATGGACATATCGTGGCTCTGTACTCCAAGCTGCTGTGCATCAAAATTGATTTTCATTTAAAGGCAAGTTTATTCCTTACTTAATTTGTGCACAGAAATGGTGAGATACAAACAGAGGTGGAGAAAGTCTTTACATAACACACTAGATATCTTTATGCTCCTGAAACGCTTACTGTATAATTTATCTACACTCTTGATGATTCATATTTTCATAGTGTAGTGTAAGAAAGTATCAAAATAATGCAATCAGAATGTATTTTTTATTTAATTTTTTGTGTACTGCTTTAAGCTGTCAATAACAGCTGTCAATCATAAAGACACGTCTCAATTTGATAGCATCAAATTACGAAATAAATTATAATTATTATTACAAAAAAATGAACACTTGAACCTGCATTAATGAGCACTAATGAGTTAATCGAAAGTCAGGGTTCATGCGGTCATGGAAAACCAAAAAAAGTCATGAATTTTGACATGGCATTTTCTAGGCCTGTAAAAGTCTGGTAAAAACAGAAAAACCCACAAAATTTTGAAAAAGTCATGGAAATTAGCTTAAATGTGCTGTCTGTCAGTTTTTGACTCTTCTAAAGCATAAAAACACCATAATATGTGTGTAGATATTTAGAAACATGCTCAGTGAACATTCTTGTTTATCTGAAGACCAATGCTGAAGTCAGATTCTGCTTTGAAAGCCGAAACGCTGTCTTTGTTTAGGTAAATTTCACTTGCGCAATGCCAGTTTAGCCAATTATAATTCAGCACCCCGGGTTGCCTTGATGGAAAACAGCGTATTTCATTCATTCATTTAGAAAGGCTTTGAAAGCATGCAATATTAATTAGCAAATAATTTAAATATTACGAGTTACATTAGGTGAGCAGGTTACATTGTAATCTTGTGTCCTAACAACACGCTACATGACAAGATACGCAGTGATGAGCAATTTGGCTGTTTGCTCCAGACAAAACACGACAGAAATGTAAATACAGCCATTCAGAAGCCAGAATAAGCACTCACTCACGAAACGGTAAGGTTTAGAATCTATTTAATACATGTTAACCCTTAACATCATTAAATGTTGATGCTGAATCACTCATATGTGTTTAGTTCTAGAGTTCAATTTCAAACGGTTTATTGTATTCTCCAGATCTGAGGTGAAGTATCTGCTTCTGCTTTCAGTATATGACAATAAATGTCCTGTAAAATGGCCTTCAAGCTCACATTGTTAGCATTCATAGATATATACACTAGATGTCGCCTGGCCTTTTGTTGTCTATTGGGAGGAATGCGTCAATAGAGCTGCCATTTTAGTACAGGGTATCGGTCGTTTGAAATGAATGCAGGACCAAGGTGAAGTGGAGGACTGTGGCCATCCAGAGCCAGAGATATACACATATACACATATATCTATGATCGGGAGTTTACCCCGGTGGTCCGTATGCAAATATTTTTTTCAATTACGAAATATTATAATTTTACATCACTTTTCTACATTGATGGATGTGACCGCACGGGCATTCCTGACAAATAGTGAGTGTTTGTGTGCATGGAAATGTATTACCCTCCTTCCCTGTTTAATTTGATCTAATCCATGTCCTGAAACACACCCCCTTCCCTGTTTTCACTTCTCATTCTGACGGAGGGAGCGATTCGTTTGTGAATGAATCTCCGTTATGAACGACTCGTTCACTTAGCTGACAATAATACAAGTTTCTAGCAGCGCAGCATCTTCTTGTCATATTTCATAACATAGTTTGCTTATTTTATTCAACAAAACTAGCATAAGCCTAGAATTTAGTGTGAGTTGCAAAGTAGGCCTTATGGTCACTGCAGTAAGAGTCTGTATTATCATCAATAACGTTACTTGTTAAGCACAAAAGTTCATAACATACAAAAACATAAAAAACGAAATCTTACCTATGAAATGTGATGACTTTGTGCTTTGTTTTCTTTGTTTGCTCGTTACTAAACCCGTACACAGCGCTAAAGTCCAGCATCTTCACATTGGCACACTGTCTTGTCTAGTGCGGTTGAATGACGTTTGTCCTGAGAGCACTGTACCAATGTGGCGGCGCTATTGACGCATATTCAGGGTCCCTATGCGATATCTAGTGTATATATCTATCAGGGCTCGACAGTGCGACCATTTCGCTCGCATTTGCGACTAAAAATAGATGTGTGCGAACTGGAAAATTTATTAAGTCGCACATGTGCGAATTTCTTTTTTTTTTTTTTTAATAAGCTTGAATGAGGACTTGATTCACTCAGACGGTGAAACAACATGCTCTTCACACTAAGTTATGGTGTATTATGTTAGAAATATATCGTGACTGTAGCACACACAGGCGCGATAAACAACAGCACATCTCTAACGTCACTGGTTTATTTACGGTCTTATATTGTTTTGAATACGTTGCTGAGCAACGCCAGGCACCGTATGGTCGTATCGTACGAGCCTCATAGAAAACGTTTACAATTCGGTCAAGGCATATCGTGGTGTATTTAGTGTAAGACCCAATTCAACACGAGCGCTTCCACACATAGGACTTTACCTGGGCGGCCCGGTTCTGTGTTCGCGAGAAACTGAAAATACTCCGCCACAGACTCGCATGCTTTGCTGCTGCAGACTCACAGAGACGCGCTGGACACAAAACTACCTCTTCTGAGTTTGGTACCTTTAAGAATAGCGCGAGGACTTGAAAAGAAAAGCCTTTTACTAAGTAGACGTACCCAGCTATACATCCTCTTTTTGCCGAACATGTCCACTTTTTGGGACTTAAAAATGCAGTCGGCCGTTTTTGCATTACTTTATATGCACACTTTGGCCCGTTGCGTATCAATCTCTCAGCAGCAGAGAGAGAGCAGATTTGACCTGTCAGTGGTGCACATGGATAGTAAGAGTGAAATAGATTTCCTATTTTTTATAAAAAATTTTTTTTTACTTGAACACACTGAAAAGAAAAACAGTTTCATGCAAAAGGTGTTAAATGCTGAACATTTTCGTTTTTAATTGTCTGTTAAATAAGAATAAGAAATCATTCTGTTGCTGAAGGTTATTTAAGTTTAATAGAAAGGATGATATTACTTTGGGGCAGAAGGAAAATTTAATTCATAAAGGCATTCCTATGTTATGCTCTTCTTTAAAAAGCCCGGAAAGATAAAGTGCTCTGATAAACAGTGTCAGCTTTGCACATGAGGTTGTATTTGTGTCTTTCTTTACATTGTCTTCTTTTACCCATGTGGGAAGTATAGGGTGGAATCGGTGGAATATATTATGCAAATAATATAAATTTTGATAAAATTATTCTTAAAAGTCACAATATTTTATGTGCTGTGGAGAAAATGTGTTTCAATATAGCTACTGCAAGTATATTTATATTTAAGATAATATGTACAATATATATATTATTATAAAATTAATAATGTTTTGTTTGGGAGCATTGATACAGCCATAATATTTTTATGATACAAACACAGATTAAATAGCTCTGGTCATGTGAATGTATGCACTAACCATACTGCACATTTTTATTAACTTAATAACTTATTAATAATTCTCTATTCCTGCTGCCCAGTGTGAAAGAGATTTTTCAGCTCGAAACTAGATCAAAAATTGAACAAAAAGCTGCCTACTATAGGCATGTCTACCACTGAAGACTTGATTCAGATCACTTTAGAGAGGCCTTCAATCATTCATTCATTTTCTTTTCTGCTTAGTCCCTTTATTAATGTGGAATCGCCACAGCGGAATGAACCGCCAACTTATCCAGCATATGCTTTGCGCAGCGGATGCCCTTCTAACTGCAACCCATCACTGGAAAACAACCATACACACTCATTCACACACATACACTATGGACAATTTAGCTTACCCAACATGCAAACTCCACATAGAAATGCCAACTCACCCAGCCGAGGCTCGAACCAGCGACCTTCTTGCTGTGAGGCGACAGCACTACCTACTGTGCCACCGCATCACCTAAAGAGGCCTTCATTAGAGCAATTTGATCCCAGTCCTGCTGTGGACCGCTAGCTAAACTCCATACAGTTTAATTTATAAATAATTATTAAACACTATTTAAGCTGTTGTTACAGTAAAATAAAACCTATTGGACTTATTGTATTCAAATAAATGACACTGGTTTGCTTTTATGTTCTCCTCACGTACATTTAATTAGGCAAAAAAACTATTTATTTTATACATTTTCGTTGTGCTCCTAAAATTCTTTAATGTACTCCTAAATTTTTCAACTTAGGAGCGCATGTGCTCCTCCTGAAAAAAGTTAGCGTCAAGCCCTGTCTATGGTTAGCATTTAGCACTGAATAAAGCACACAAGGTTTACCCGAGCTGATCACTGTCATAGGTTTCTGTTGTTCAGCTGTGAGAAATAGAAGCTGTTTCTAATATATCAACTCCAGGTGTTGGTTAGAACCAAAACTCATTTTAATATGGAGAATATTTCCTCTGTCGCGTGTCGTTGCTTTTATTTAGAAAACAGTTTAAATCACTCGCTCCTGTCCTCAATCTGGCAACCCGCGCTTGCGTTTGTTTTGATCCAGGAGTGCAATACCTAGTTCAACCACTGGGTGTCAAACTTACACACTGCACCTTTAACTAATACCTGTATACTTGAATTAGGGCTGCGCGATATTGGAAAAATCTGACATTACCATATTTTGTATTTCTGTGATATATATTGTGATGTGAATACAATTTGACCAGATGATTTAACAGGTTTATTTGGATTGATTGGGGGGATTTTGTAGAGGAGTGAATCTCGAATAATATATAACAAAGAAATGACAAGCATAGATAAATGAAATATAGTAAAGATAAAAGTGAATTATAGTGTTCAGGTATTCACTATTCAAACAGATATTGAATAATCAACAATGCATAGTCTTCATTCTATATTATTTAATCTTTAATAAAGTTACAGTAAGTGTCTTGTGGCCGGATGTTTTAAACTCTGAAATATTGAAATGTTCCCACAGTCACAGGCCTTAAAGGGACAGTTCACTCAAAGATTAAAATGTCCTCACTATTTACTCACACTTCACTAGTTTCTATACTATAGGAGTTATTCAATTATATTCTTTTTGTGTTCATTTAAAAAAAGAAAACTCATGAATGTTTGAAACAAGTGAAGGATGTAATGAAAATGGTGAGTAATGTTTGGGTGAACTATCTCTTTAAAAATGCATGCAGATGATCAACTTTTACTCCATTATAATTAAACTCTATATTAAACTATAATCCCAACATTGCATATCCTGCGATGTGATCATTGCGGATGCACACATTGTGATATCGATGCTGAAACCATATATTGTGCAGCCCTAACTTGAATATAGGTTAGTTGTCTTTACTTATTTTCTGTCCTTTGCCAAAAAACTTGCTCTCACCCTGTTAGTGCTGTGTAAGCATCATCAAAATCAATTTTACATAGATATAAAGCAAATTTAAACTAAATGGATTGCTGCGTGTTCTCTGATATGCTGTAATAAATTTTAACGTTGTTGTTTTTCTTATTAGTTACCATGTATATGTAGACATTACATGAAACATTACGTCATGAAAATGTACCTGAAAGTTCTGGAAAAGTCATAGAATTTTAGTAGTAAAAATGTGTATGAACCCTGTAAAGTGACCAGAATCATCTTTTAGATCAAAAGTGAACTGTAAGTGTAATTTAGGTTTTATTGTGGACACAACTCCCATTTGTTTACATGGAGAGTGGCGGGGTTTTTGACCTGTACTGCATCCTGCCACCAGGGGGCGACGTTTGACCTGGATATTTAAAACAAGAATCATTTTTTGACATTAAAAAACTATTAAAAGTATCACAGTTTATTAATTGTCATCTGAAACTGTTATACTGCTATTGTCATTTAATTGCATTCTATGTAATATTAAATATGTATATTTTCCTCCTCAGCATCTGGAAATCCCAGCAAACCTTGAAGCTCCAGAGGAAGTCCTTGATAAAGTCATCGCCATTGATATCAATAAAGTGTAAGTGCATTGATTCTGATTTAGGCCTTGATCACAGTGAACACGATGAGAGGCGCCTTTTTGAGTGGTTTTCTAATGTCTGCGGGTGTTTTGCGTGCTGCTTATTCGCCTCACGTTTTAACCGCCTACTGTGAGTTGTGTTATGCTGTTGTGATATAGTCAACTCTGAGTGAAAAAAGCAAGCTGCATGAATTAGAGATCTGCATGGGACTGAATTTTTAGTTCTGCTCCCGCCAGGTTTTATTCCGTACCCAACCGCTCCCGCTGTATATTCAGTCTTTGTTCTGCCCGATTCGCCTCATTTTCTACCCGACCGTTCCCACTAAATTTAGATCTGGTTTTCACATTAAAATTGGGCAGTACCAAAAGAGAGATAACAGGTAAAAGTGTAGGTTGTGCAGGAATTGTCGGCTAAATGTCTCTGTTGTTTGCCCCTTTGTGAGGAGACATGAGTGCCGCGTGACGTGCGGTGGGGTTTGTGGCTGGTGAGGCACTGACTTTTTTCAAAGAAGATGTACAAACATATCCACTCAATATATTTACCAACTACCGATTGTGTTTCATATCTTATATCAGCATTATTTCTATACACATAGCAGGTACATATTAGGCCACGGAAGAATGTAAAATGTATAGCGATTAAATATGCCTCCCAAAAAACATTCAGCTGGATGCTACAGAGTCCAGACAGCCTATTACAAGCAACACACAGCACCACGGCGGATGCGCATGCTCGCGGTCTCTCTCACTCCCGCTCTCTTTCTCTCTCTCTTGGGAACGCTATATTGTTAGACCGCCGCTCCCATTCAGATTACACACAGAGTTACCAACAGCTACAGCATTTTATTTAGGAGAAATTAGAGGAATGCAGACCTCTAGCGTGAATCCCATCTATTTCTATTGTCCAATCAAATGAAAGCAGAGGCGGGGTTTCTGTTAAGGTGACATCAGTGTTTGTTTTGAGACGACTACTGAGACTTTTAAAGATGAAGGAGAGACTAGCGGTCGCTGTTTCTAGTTATCCGGAGCTGTACGACTTCACAAATCTTGAATATCACAATCAGTGTTGGTTAGAGTTACTTCTGAAAGTTACTCTTTATGGTCAGCAATGCTTTTGAGTTACTCTTTCTGAGGTGTCTGAGGCCTGATCTCTATCAGAACTTGTTTTTTCTTCTTCTTTTACTTTATTAGAGGAGCTCTGCACTAAACAACTCACTGTATAACCTTCATTTACCTTTAATAAACACATCAGTAATAATACTAATGTAGCATAATGTTATCTTCTGAGATCTCCTTGAGCCAGAGCTCTGCATGCCGTATATACAGATTGATGACAGTGTAAAGCAGTGTGTTTGCTGCTGTTAGTCTCATCAGTGCAGTAACTGTACGTTCACACCGAAAGCGGCGAGAGCGTCAAAGTAGCCGGAAGTCATTCATTTTTAATGAGAGCCGGCGGCGAGGAGCAGCGCGGCGCGTCTTCGCCGGTGTGAGCGTCGAGGAGAGTGGAAATCAAGTCAACTTTATGGTAATGAGCTATGATGTGGTTCGGCGGCAAGCAATCAGAATGTAGAAGTCCACTGCTTGAGAGGAGTCAGAGAACACAGCCACTGTGAACTTTGGTTCCGACCACAGTTGTTCCCAAGGGTTTAATTATTGCAGTCGCTGGATTTCCAATTATCTGCAATGTTTTCTTACTGGAACGTAGATTTATGCGACAATACAAAACAGTATTGCTGCTTCAGAATATTTCAGGCATATGGACACATCGTGGAGCAAAGCCACACCACATGCAACTAGATCTTCCGTAGTTAAGTGAATTTGATAAGTGTGCAACATCTTCACGCTAGAAAGCATGTTTTATGCGGGAGTGTAACTGATATGATATGCTGCAACGGCTCCTTTAAATACGAGATCAATGTGTAGCGGATTTTGACGCTCTCGCCGCCGGAGCTCAAGGCAGACAGCGTTGTGGCCAGGGCGGCCAGAGCGACCTTTGACGTTCTCGCTGCTTTCGGTGTGAACGCACAGTAAATCAGTGCACATTGAGACTATACTCCCCTTCTCCTGTTCTTCATGTGTTCAGAATCATGAGAATATCTCCAGCACTGCAGAAATGTAAGCCAGAGTATCTCACTTTCAGTCTGTTCCCTCAGTCTCTCATCAGTGCCGGATTTAAGCTCTTTATTTTGTAAAAGATAATTAATTCATCTAAAAGTAACTCTCATTACATTTTTAAAAAGTAATGCGTTACTTTACTCATTTACTCACTCTCAGAACAGAGAAGTGCATTCAGTGAGTAAATCCTTGAATAAACTGTTCATAGAAATAAAGCTCATTGATGTTTGTGCAGGTTTGACATCACAGGTGAAGTTCTGGACTACATGGAAGCGGGTCTGAAACTGCAGGAAACAGGTGAGGAGTTCAGACTTTATTAGTCAGGTGTGTGTCCTCCTCGAATGTCTCCTGTGTGTAGTGCTAGTGTCCTTCACATCTCCAAAGCTTTCTGGTGTGATGTCTGACTGTTGTAGCTGTGAAATAACTCTAATCATTCAGCGGAGTGATATGGAGCTGTAATGCGCTCTAAACCTGCCGGAACTACTTCAGCTGTGCCTTTATTTGACAATAACCAAAATAGGGATGCATGCGGCCATAGCAATATCGCTGGTTTGTGTCCCGGCATGTTCTCCCCGTGTTGGCGTGGGTTTCCCTTCGGGTGCTCCGGTTTCACCCACAGTACAAACACATGCGCTATAGGGGAATTGATCAACTAAATTGGCCGTAGTGTATGAGTGTGTGTGTGTATGAGTGTGTATGGGTGTTTCCCAGTACTGGGTTGTGGCTAGAAAAGCATCCGCTCCGTAAAACATATGCTGGAATAGTTGGTGGTTCATTCTGTTGTGGCGACCCCTGAATAATAAAATAGACTAAGCCGAAGAAAAAATAAATGAATGAAAGAAAGTTGTGCATAGAAATGAATAGTTAATTAATTAGATTCAGAGTTGTTCTCACTATATGTGTCTATACAGGCAGTGCAGAATTATTAGGCAAATGAGTATTTTGAGCACATCATCCTCTTTATGCATGTTGTCTTACTCCAAGCTGTATAGGCTCAAAGCCTACTGCCAATGAAGCATATTAGGTGATGTGCATCTCTGTAATGAGAAGGGGTGTGGTCTAATGACATCAACACCCTATATCAGGTGTGCAGAATTATTAGGCAACTTCCTTTCCTTTGGCAAAATGGGTCAAAAGAAGGACTTGACAGGCTCCGAAAAGTCAAAAATAGTGAGATATCTTGCAGAGGGATGCAGCACTCTTAAAATTGCCAAGCTTCTGAAGCGTGATCATCCAACAATCAAGCGTTTCATTCAAAATAGTCAACAGGGTCGCAAGAAGCGTGTGGAAAAACCAAGGCGCAAAATAAACTGAGAACTGAACCATGAACTGAGAAAAGTCAAGCGTGCAGCTGCCAAGATGCCACTTGCCACCAGTTTTGCCATATTTCAGAGCTGCAACATCACTGGAGTGCCCAAAAGCACAAGGTGTGCAATACTCAGAGACATGGCCAAGGTAAGAAAGGCTGAAAAACCACCACCACTGAACAAGACACACAAGCTGAAACGTCAAGACTGGGCCAAGAAATATCTCAAGACTGATTTTTCTAAGGTTTTCTGGACTGATGAAATGAGAGTGAGTCTTGATGGGCCCGTGGCTGGATCGGTAAAGGGCAGAGAGCTCCAGTCCGACTCAGACGCCAGCAAGGTGGAGGTGGAGTACTGGTTTGGGCTGGTATCATCAAAGATGAGCTTGTGGGGCCTTTTCGGGTTGAGGATGGAGTCAAGCTCAACTCCCAGTCCTACTGCCAGTTTCTGGAAGACACCTTCAAGCAGTGGTACAGGAAGAAGTCTGCATCCTTCAAGAAAAACATGATCTTCATGCAGGACAATGCTCCATCACACGCGTCCAAGTACTCCACGTGGCTGGCAAGAAAGGGTCTAAAAGAAGAAAACTAATGACATGGCCTCCTTGTTCACCTGACTGAACCCCATAGAGAACCTGTGGTCCATCATCAAATGTGAGATTTACAAGGAGGGAAAACAGTACACCTCTCTGAACAGTGTCTGGGAGGCTGTGGTTGCTGCTGCACGCAATGTTGATGGTGAACAGATCAAAACACTGACAGAATCCATGGATGGCAGGCTTTTGAGTGTCCTTGCAAAGAAAGGTGGCTATATTGGTCACTGATTTGTTTTTGTTTTGTTTGTGAATGTCAGAAATGTATATTTGTGAATGTTGAGATGTTATATTGGTTTCACTGGTGAAAATAAATCATTGAAATGGGGATATATTTGTTTTTTGTTAAGTTGCCTAATAATTCTGCACAGTAATAGTCACCTGCACACACAGATATCCTCCTAAAATAGCTCAAACTAAAAACTAACTAAAAACTACTGCCACAAATATTCAGCTTTGATATTAATGAGTGTTTTGGGTTCATTGAGAACATGGTTGTTGTTCAATAATAAAGTTAATCCTCAAAAATACAACTTGCCTAATAATTCTGCGCTCCCTGTATATCGGCCTCCAAATCTAACGAGTAATTGGTTATTGGTATCAGTCAAAAACTCCACATCTGTTGATCCCTGAAGCAAACACCTTACGAGTTCTCATCAGGCAATCAGAGTGCAGTATTCATCAGAGTGCATATTCATGTAACGCATCTGTTGTTCAGTTTTCCGTCAGTGTAACGCATGTATTTTTCAGTTTTCCGTCAGATGGATTCTCACTCCACCAGCTCCACTACAGTTGTGGGTCAGTGTCGTCTGGCTCCGCTGGTTCTGCTCATCCAGGATTCTGGTCCGCTTTATCATTTCCTGGTCAAGCTGCTGTTCAAGCTGCACAGCCGTGAGTCTCTGTGTTTTTCTCCCTCTCAGAATACCCACGCTTCTTAAAAGCACTTAAATTTCAGACATGTGGATTCAAGGCCTGGACAGGTCTTAAAAACCAACACAGGTTCTTGAAAGTGCTTTAATGATGTTTTGGTGTTCTTTCAGAAGTTGTGCTGTGCTGCAGTAGAATGACAAGTCTTACATTTAAATCAATGACAATTAATGCACACTTTAGCAATATTTCAGAAGCCACGTTTGAACATCACTAGTATTGAATTCAACACATTTGATTAAAGTTCTTTGAAGATGCTTGTTTAAAAAAACTAATTTTAGTTTAATTTATAATTTTTTCAATGACATTTTTAATGTAAATATAAAGTGTAAGAGAAATCTTACTTGTGGATTACAAAGGTGCTTGATTTAAAGTTAATGGTGCTATAAAAAGAGTAAGAACCCTGCTCTCTGAATGGTTTTCTGTATCGTCTTCACAGTATTCATCAACTTCTGTGTGTGTGTGTGTGTGTGTTTCAGGAATACCCGTGGACGCTCTGTTAGGACACAGAGACCGATTCCGCGATCACTTCAACAGGTAACACTTATGCTAAATAACACAACAGGTTATTTTATCAGCAGTAAACCGTGTAATATCTCATACAGTGGGGAAAGTAGTATGTATTGAACACGTCAGCATTTTCCTGTTGACTTGAAATTTTCACCAGATGTTGGTAACAACCAAAGAAATCCATATATGTAACAAACAAGTTGTGTGTAATAAAATGAAATGACATAGAGAAAAAGTATTGAACACATAAAGAAAGGGAGGAGTATTTGGGCAGTGAAAGCCCAGACAGCAGCTGAAATCTCTCAGTAGTTCTTCAGCAACCCTCTGCCCTTCCTCAGTGTAAATGAATATCAGCTATTTCATTAGTAGAAGGATGAAGATCAAACCATTTCAGCAAGACACTGATCCAAAACACAGCCAAGGAGACTCACAGATGCTGTCAGAGAAAGAAAATCAAGCTGTAGAATGGCCCAGCCAATCACCTGACCCGAATCTAACAGAGAATACAGAATAAAGCTCAGATTTGATAGACGAGAGCCACAGAACCATCAAGATTCTAACACTGTTGAAGTCTGTGAGAAACTCCTGAGCAACACATGTGACTTCATTCTTCACATGAGAGGCAGCTTCAAGCTGCTGTCATAATAAAAGTCTTTACAATAAAGTATTTAACACGTTTCAGTAGTTCAGGGCTTTCTCCTTCTGTCATTTCATTCTTAATACACATAACTAATTTTTCTGATGTTTTTTCTCTGTTTGTAATGTTTGGGTTTTTATCAAAATCTGCTTCAGTTCTATGTCAGCAGCTCCTTCAGAGATACTATTCCCAGGAAAAAACACAACAATGTGTTCAATACTTATCTTCCTCACTGTAGATTTATTTCATCAAACAGCAAGCAAACTCAGACACCCAAAACATAATGATATAAATATGGAATAAAATGAACGCACTGTCAAGCTGATTTTTTGGTAACACTTTACAATAAGGTTTTATTAGTTTATGTATTTACTAACATGAACAAACAATGAACAATACATTTATTACAGTATTTAACATTAGTTATTGGAAATAAAGCAGTTCATTGTTAGTTCATCTTAACTCACGGTGCATTAACCAGCATGCATTCCAATGTTAAAAATGCATTAGTGAATGTTAAACTATGTAAAAATAAAGGTATAATCCAGCTTTTTAATCCATTTTTGCTTCAGAAGACTGAAATAAATGTCACAGAGTGCAACAACAGTTTATAAATAAAAGAAATAGTAACCTCTGGGAACATTAAAATGACCTTTATAGTCTCTTTTGATCAATTTATTGCTGAATTTGTATTAATATGAAAAGTGAAGCTGCACAACTGACAGCTTAGCTTTCTCAAAAAGTGACAATGTTATTTCTTTTAATTTGAAGTCATCTTTGTTTAAAGCAGCATTATTGTACAGTCATGTGCACTTTTATTGCCTTGTGTTTATAAAACGTGTGTAAATGGATTATTTCCGAGCGTGTCGTTCATTGGTCTGTTTGTGTCTTTCAGTTTGACAGAGTTTTTCGAGAGAGCGAGAGGAATTGAGTTCTTCAAAACCATCATTCAGATCCCTGATCTGCCCAATGTGAGATCCTGATCACATGACTGAAACTTTCAAATCCCATTAAAAAATATATTATTGACCTTAAATTGGTAGTTTACCCAAAAATAAAATGACTCTATAATTTACTCATCCTCAAGCCACCCATCGATGTATATGACTTTTTTCTGTCAGACAAATGCAGAGTAGTTTTAAATTTGATCCTGGCTCTTGATGCTATATAATGGTGTTGGATAGTGACTTTTATTTTGAAGCTTCTAAAATTCATCATAACACTAACCCAGGGGTGCTCAATCCTGTTCCTGGAGATCTCCCTTCCTGCAGATTTCTGTTGCAGCTCATATCAAACACACCTGCCTGTAATTATCAAGTGCTGTTCAGGTCCTAATTAATTGGTTCAGGTGTGTCAGGGTTGGAGCTGAACTATGCAGGAAAGTAGATCTCCAGGAACAGGATTGAGCACCCCTGCACTAACCCATACTAACCCATTTTATGCTGTATATTAGTCTCGGTTAGTGACTTTTATTTTGAAGATTTCAAAATTCATCATAAAACTAACCCATACTATATTATATGCTGTATAATGGTGTTGCATAGTGACTTTTATTTTGAAGCTTCTAAAATTCATCATAAAACTAACCCATACTATATTATATGCTGTATAATGGTGTTGGATAGTGACTTTTATTTTGAAGCTTTCAAAATTTGTATTCCAACTTGAGCTTCAAAATAGAAGTCACTATCCAGTAACATTATTCAGTGTATAATGAGTTAGTATGGCTTAGTTTTACGATACATTTTGGAAGCTTCAAAATAAAAGTCACTATGCAACACCATTATACAGCATATAATATAGTATGGGTTAGTTTTATGACGAATTTTAGAAGCTTCAAAATAAAAGTCACTATGCAACACCATTATACAGCATATAATATAGTATGGGTTAGTTTTATGACGAATTTTAGAAGCTTCCAAATAAAATTCACTATCCAATTCCATTAAACAGCTTGAAGAGCCAGCATAAAATTTAAAAACGACTCTGACTGTGTTTGTCTGACAGAAAAACGTCATATACACTGAGACTGACTTGAGGATGAGTAAATTACGGAGTTATTTTTCAAATATCCCCTTTAATATAGAAATTAATACTATGATACATGTCAAATTTCTCTTCTGTTAAAGGAGCCTCCAAATTTCCTGCGTGCGGCGTCACTGGCGGATCATGTGAAGCCGGTGGTCGTCCAGAATGAGAGATTCACTTATGATGACGAAACCGAGACGCAGGCGGACTTCAGTGAAGGACAATTTCAAACGGTAAAACATGCCGTCAAAAATAAATAATGGTTTTTATTATTAATAAGCCGTCATTCTGTGGTGTAAAATCTGAGCTGCTGCAGTTTAGAGAAATAACAGTAGATGGCGCCAAACGCATCTGTCCAAAGCAGATTACACAAACTGCTTTATTATGTAAACAGAAAACATGTTCTAGCTTTTATTAACCTGACAAAAATGTAAATGAGGCATTTTTAACCACATGCACAGTATAATCCTTAATATAAAGAAGATTGTCTGAATTCTTCGTCATTTTTACTTTTATTGGCTGCATTTGTGTGGTTTTGTCTTCACTGTTTGCTCAGAGTTGTTTTCCATTATGAATGTAAGCTGTACAAACACTAAACTTTAAACTCTAGACATGTCCTGTTCACGCTGATAAACTACAATTACTAACATTCATTCATTCATTTTCTTTTCCGCTTAGTCCCTTCCAGCTGCAACCCATCACTGGGAAACAACCATACACACTCATTCACACACATACACTACGGACAATTTAGCCTACCCAATTCACCTGTACTGCATGTCTTTGGACTTGTGGGGGAAACCGGAGCACCTGGAGGAAACCCACGCCAACAATTACTAACAACAAATATGTAAAAACTAAACAGAAATGTGTTCACTAAACTAAAACTAACAAAACTATTAAAGAAATTATGCAAAATGCAAATCTATAATAACTTTGTAGGTATTTGTGAAATTTCTGATAAATTTTAAGTGCAGATTGTCTTGCTGAGTGTTTTTCTGCATTTGTGATCACATTAACGTGTCATTCTTTTGTTTAACAGTATTATGGGTTCAACCAGTTTGATTATCCAGTCGACGTACCAGAGCAAAGGTAACAAACACAGCAAAAACTGATTTTGTTTAGTGTATTTTTTACACAAATTTGCATTTTTAAATCAAGATATATTTACTGGAGATCCAAAAATAGTGGCAGGTGTGAAGTTTTGTTGTTATTATTACAGGCAGTGCAGAATTATTAGGCAAATGAGTATTTTGAGCACATCATCCTCTTTATGCATGTTGTCTTACTCCAAGCTGTATAGGCTCGAAAGCCTACTACCAATGAAGCATATTAGGTGATGTGCATCTCTGTAATGAGAAGGGGTGTGGTCTAATGACATCAACACCCTATATCAGGTGTGCATAATTATTAGGCAACTTCCTTTCCTTTGGCAAAATGGGTCAAAAGAAGGACTTGACAGGCTCCGAAAAGTCAAAAATAGTGAGATATCTTGCAGAGGGATGCAGCACTCTTAAAATTGCCAAGCTTCTGAAGCGTGATCATCCAACAATCAAGCGTTTCATTCAAAATAGTCAACAGGGTCGCAAGAAGCGTCTGGAAAAACCAAGGCGCAAAATAAACTGCCCATGAACTGAGAAAAGTCAAGCGTGCAGCTGCCAAGATGCCACTTGCCACCAGTGGCATCAGAGCTGCAACATCACTGGAGTGCCCAAAAGCACAAGGTGTGCAATACTCAGAGACATGGCCAAGGTAAGAAAGGCTGAAAAACCACCACCACTGAACAAGACACACAAGCTGAAACGTCAAGACTGGGCCAAGAAATATCTCAAGACTGATTTTTCTAAGGTTTTCTGGACTGATGAAATGAGAGTGAGTCTTGATGGGCCCGTGGCTGGATCGGTAAAGGGCAGAGAGCTCCAGTCCGACTCAGACGCCAGCAAGGTGGAGGTGGAGTACTGGTTTGGGCTGGTATCATCAAAGATGAGCTTGTGGGGCCTTTTCGGGTTGAGGATGGAGTCAAGCTCAACTCCCAGTCCTACTGCCAGTTTCTGGAAGACACCTTCAAGCAGTGGTACAGGAAGAAGTCTGCATCCTTCAAGACAAACATGATCTTCATGCAGGACAATGCTCCATCACACGCGTCCAAGTACTCCACAGCGTGGCTGGCAAGAAAGGGTCTAAAAGAAGAAAAACTAATGACACGGCCTCCTTGTTCACCTGAACTGAACCCCATAGAGAACCTGTGATCCATCATCAAATGTGAGATTTACAAGGAGGGAAAACAGTACACCTCTCTGAACAGTGTCTGGGAGGCTGTGGTTGCTGCTGCACGCAATGTTGATGGTGAACAGATCAAAACACTGACAGAATCCATGGATGGCAGGCTTTTGAGTGTCCTTGCAAAGAAAGGTGGCTATATTGGTCACTGATTTGTTTTAGTTTTGTTTGTGAATGTCAGAAATGTATATTTGTGAATGTTGAGATGTTATATTGGTTTCACTGGTGAAAATAAATCATTGAAATGGGTATATATTTGTTTTTTGTTAAGTTGCCTAATAATTCTGCACAGTAATAGTCACCTGCACACACAGATATCCTCCTAAAATAGCTCAAACTAAAAACAAACTAAAAACTACTGCCACAAATATTCAGCTTTGATATTAATGAGTTTTTTGGGTTCATTGAGAACATGGTTGTTGTTCAATAATAAAATTAATCCTCAAAAATACAACTTGCCTAATAATTCTGCACTCCCTGTATTATTAGATCAGATTTTTTTATACTTAAAATTTGAGTTAGGAAATATAAACTTAGTTTTGTTTGTACGGGTTATTTTAGTATCAGTTTTACTTAATTTGCAGTTTCTGTTTTCACTTAAGATCAGTTAGAGTTTGAGAAATGTTATTATTTTTTTAGTTGTTTTTGCTGTCGAAAAATCTATTGTGTTTAATTAAAATGAGATGACAACTTGACGTCATTGGACAACAGTTCTATAGCTAATCGAAAAAATATATTTCTCAAGATTATATGGATGTGTGTGCTTTGATTTCAATTATTTATATTGTTGTCAACACTGTCAATATGTTTATATTATTACACATTACATATTTTTGAATAGTTTTTATTCATTAATTTTCCTACGGCTTAAGGCTGATTTATACTTCTGCGTCAAGCTCACGCGTATGCTACAGTGCAGCCTACACGTGGACGCATAGCCCCTGGTCGTCAGCGACGTTGATGCGCACCTCTCAAAAAATGTAGCGCGTATGCGTAGCACAAGCTCTGTGATTGGTCGGCTTGGTAGCGCTGACGCAGTGAGTGTTTACAAGTGTGGAGTCCCGTGAAGGAGCTCCGGATGGAGACTGTTGTTTTGCGTTTACCTCATGATTAAAGTTGTTGCACGTCCGCCGGTTCCCGCCTCAAAATGAGTGAATTTGAGCCACTTGTACATTAAGGAAGTGTTCAGAAAAACAAAACACCAGCAAAGAAACTCGACACAGAGAAACATAAACACCTACTGCCAGCTAGCGTTTCTGAAGTGTATTGCAGAGAAACAGAAACAGCACAGAAGTATAAATGCACGGCTACGCACGAGGCTAGCGCCGTGGATCACGCCGATCACTTGACGCAGAAGTATAAACCAGGCTTTAGTCCCTTTATTCATCAGAGGTTGCCACAGCAGAATGAACCGCCAACTATTTCAGCATAGGTTTTAGACAGCAGATGCCCTTCCAGCTGCAACCCAGTACTGGAAAACACCCATATACACTCATTCACACACTCATACACTACGGCCAGTTTAGTTGATCAATTCCCCTATAGCGCATGTGTTTGGATTGTGGGGGAAACCGGAGGAAACCCACGCCAACACGAGGAGAACATGCAAACTCCACACAGAAACACCAACTGACCCAGCCGGGACTCAAACCAGAGACCTTCTTGCTGTGAGGCGACCACTGCGCCACCGTGTCACCCTTTTTAATAGTTTTAGTTTTAGTAAACAAAAATAACTCCTTTATGTCAAAAGACCTTTTAGGAGAAACATCTAATCATCTGATTGTGAAAACCTTTTATTCTCATATTTTTTTGTAGACAAGAAAAGTTCATTCATTTCGTAGTTTGGATGCTTTACTGTGAATAATAAGGGGTAAAATACATCCAGGCGGTTGTTATCTGGAATACTGTATGCTGATTGGCTAGTCTTGATATTCTAGGGTCTGTTATTTCCAGAGAACAACATCTGAATTACACACACTCATCTGGAAACTGAAAACACAGTCAGTGAATACGTTCATCATATACTAACATACACACTTATATGTGTCTGCTCGCCTGTCACGCTGCTGTTTTACACTGTTTGGCCCATGTAGTGTCTGAATAATGCGCAGATTAGTCCATACTCCATCAGCTGTTTTTAAAGCATTGATAAACTATTACGGCTCAGAACAATGTTGTGTGTGTAATATTTATGTTTTGTGGCCAGTAGCTGTGTAATAGCTGTGATGAAGTACATCAGGACGGTTGTTGTCTCAGAATAAAGCCTTCAGTCTTCTACAGCAGTGCTGTGCTTCACATCGGGCTGCTGATAAACCTGTCAGCCTTTATTCTGAGAGAACACCCAGCTGGATGTGCTTGATCACCTGAACATTAACCTGCACATTATTCAGACACAAGATGGCGCCAAACAGCAGCGTGATAGGCGAGCAGACACATGTGAGTGTTTATGTCAGTGTATGGATGAATGTATTCACTGAAATTATTATTCAGGTGGTTATCTGGGAATAACAGACTGACCAAACAGAATCCTGTATTCCAGACAGTCGTGTATTAATAAAAGAACAGTAATAAAGGAGCAGACTGTGGTGATGTTAGTAATGTGAATAACAGAGTAATAACAGCAGACTGATGTTTGTAATGTGAATAATCTGACAGCAGAGAGACGGAGGCTCATTCTCTGAGGAAGGAGCTGGAGGTGGTGAAGCCGGAGCTGGAGCTCATTAAAGTGGAGGTCAGACGATCGTTTCTCTTTATTTATATCATTCTGAAGGAGAGTTTTCTTGACCTGTGTGTGTGTGTGTGTGTGTGTTCAGAAAAACATATATATCATTAGCAAATGCTCTGACATTGTGTGGCTAACTTTCATAAACTGTGTGAGTGTGTGTGTGTGTTACAAATTGCTGGACTCAGTAAGAAAGACTCTAAACTAATGGCCAAATAGGCAGCCTGCATGTTTGGAAAAGACCATGTCAGCTCTATCTTTAATTAGCAGTTGTTTATTTTTGTGCAGAGCTGATCTGAGTGTTTTAATAATGTCCTGTAAAAGATTCAGTGACTGTATTTGTCTGCACATTGCTTGTACTGATGAACATGATTGGAAACTCTTTGTGATTATTTGGATGCTGTGTTGCTTTAATTAGTATAAGTCATTCCAAATAAACTAATCAAATGTGTGTGTGTGGGTGTGTGTGTTCAGGCCCAGCGCGCTGTCGTGCAGCTCAAATCTCAGGTGAATAAGCTGGAGTCAGAGTTGGAGGAGCAGCGGACGCACAAGCAGATGGCGCTGGTGGAGAACGAGAGGCTGCGCATGGAGGTGGAGAACATGAGGATGGAGAACACAGCCAGCATACAGGCCACAGTGGAGGACCATAGCAGTAAGACACACACACACACACATAGCCAATACACAGGCCACAGTGGAGGGTCGCACCATTCCAGACACATACACACTCTCATGCTGCGTTCACACTATATGCGGATGAAGCATCAAGCGCGAGTCAATGCAAAGATGTGAATAGACATCCTGCGTCGAATGAGGTGGAAGTAGCATGAGTTGAGTGTTTTGCGCGATTGACACACTTATCGCACATTTCGCACAAATTACTCAAGTTGGAAAATCTGAACTTCTGCGGACATTTCGCACCACGTTAAACAATCAGGAGCTTGCTCTTGTGGGGGCGTGATTATGACGTAGCACCTGTTGTTGGTGTCCGGGGGAAAATCCTCCAGCCGACACCGACAACAGTTCATCAAACTGGGCTGGGCTCAGTCTGCAGCACCGCTGAAAGCCTCCGTCATCCAGGTTAAGTTTCTGGAGGAGTTGATGAGCTCACAGAGCTGCTGCACCTCTGAAAGTATCTAGTGGACTCAGACACTGCTCCAAACGTATCGACGCTATTTTTCAGCCTTCCTAAAGCACATAAACACAGTTATTTTATCAATTAAATACATGTTAGCCATTTAGCAACGAAGCTACAGTCACCAGGCAGACAGAAGCCCTGCCCATCACGCGAATCCCCGTCTATTGTGAAGTGAATTTGATGTGCGAATGAAGCGAGTAAATCAAAATGTCCACGCGTCTATTTACACGCGAATAGCATGATTTATTTGCACGTTCCATTTGCAAGTTGTGAACACAGCATCACACACACACGCACACCATTCAGAAGTGATCTGTAGCTGTGTTTCAGGTGTGTGTCAGCTGTTCTGTACACAGAGAGCGTGTGTTGTACAGTGTAGTGTTGTTGGCCATGTTTGCAGTAGTGAATCAGTGGTTTTATCAGTGCTATTTTGTAGGCAGAGCTCAGATTCACAGTTCTGTCTGTGTGAGTGTGCGTGTCTGTGAGAGTGTGTGTGTGACATGGAGAGTGTGTGGTACAGTGCAGTGATGTTTGCAGTAGTGAATCAGTGTTTCTGCTGTGTTGCAGACCGAGCTCAGACGGCTCAGATTCACTTCGCTCGACTCAAAGAGAAACACGCGGAGCTGGTCAGCAGGCACGCAGATCTCATGCGCAAGGTAAAGGACTTTTATTCTGCTCATGTCCTCATTCTGGTCCTCCACACGCACACACTGTCGTTCTGTTATCTGAGATGCAAGATATTCAGCTGTATGTCATACACATCATTATTTATTTAACCCTCGTGTTGTCTATACTTGTGTAAACACTTCTGCTCATAAATGTGTGTGTGTATGTGTTTGTATGTGTGTGTGTGTGTGTGTGTGTGTGTGTGTTATACCCTAAATGTGTTCAACCTTCATGAAAATAGAAAATGATGAATAATTTCTGATGTTGGGGTAATTTTAGATAAACCCACCACGCTTCAAGATAAACAGCAGTGTTTAGTGTGTTCTCCTGCTGTGTAAGTGGTGCAGGGGTTATTTGTGACCCGTGAGTCAACAAACTGATGATGTGATTGGCAGAATGCAGAGATGGTGAAGCAGAAGAGCAGCGGTCAGCAGGTGCAGGACGAGCTTCTGGCCTACAGACAGCAGGTGGCGCAGGAGATGCAGCAGCTCACACTGGAAAACAGCAGCAAGGTCAGAACAAGTGTGCCACAAGCCTGCTTTTGAGTGAAGGTCTCGGCCGTTAGATCGCCCCCTGGGGGCTGGCTGCAGTACAGGTCATAAAGCCCGCCTTCTCCGTGTCAAAGGTGCAGTATGTAAGTTTGACACCCAGTGGATGAACTAGGTATTGCACTCCTAGATCAAAATAAACGCACGCGTGGGATGCCAGATTGAGTACAGGAGCGAGTGATTTAAACTGTGTTCTAAATAAAAGCAACGACACGCGATAGAGGGAATATTTTCCATATTGAAAGGAGTTTTAGTTCTAACCAACACCTCGAATTGATATATTAGAAACAGTTTCATTTTCTCACAGCTCAACATGTGAAACCTATGACAGTGCACCTCAGGTAAGCCTCGTGTGCTTTATTCAGTGCTAAATGCTAACAATGTGAGTTTGAATAGATTCTAAACCTTACCGTTTCGTGAGTGAGTGCATATTCTGTGCTTCTGAATGGCTGTATTTACATTTCTGTCGTGTTTCGTCTGCTGCAAACAGCCAAATTGCTGTTTGCGTGTTGTTAGGACACGAGATTACAATGTAAGCTGCTCACCTAATGTTTACGTTCGTAATGTTTATATCATTTGCTAATTAATAACCTCATGTGGAACTGAATCTGTCTCATTTCGACGTCTGATACTGTCCATTTCGGTCACGGACGCATGCTTTCAGAGCCTTTCTGAATGAATGAATGAAATACGCTGTTTTACAACAAGGCAACCCGGAGTGCTGAAATACGATTGGCTAAACTGGCATGCTGCAGGTTAAATTTACATAAACAAAGACAGCGCTCCGGCACGGAAAAAACATTTTCAAAGCAGAATATCTGACTTCAGCATTGTTTTTCAGTTAAACAAGTATGTTCAGACTTCCGGCGGTTAACTGAAGCGCATGGCCGCTTAACTTTTAGTCTCCCGTTCGGTCGGAGTTTAATTCCCCAAGTAATACAATTAAAACTTAATTCTTGATCGAATCTAATGATGGACGGGGAGAAAGTCAGAAAGGGCAAAGGAAAACAGTTCGGGAAAGCGGAAAAAGGTAGTAATTTAGAGGATACCGCCGTGGCTGAGGAACAAGGAGAGCGTAATGGCGGACAAGAGGAAAATCCAAAACTAGCAACAGTGGATGATAACGTCGCGGTTATCCGCGCAGACATAAAGACGATGGCCTTGGAGATGAAGTCAGAGCTAAATAACTTTCGAGACGATCTGAAAAGAGAATTAGTGGACTTTCGAAAGGAAATTTATCAGACGCTAAACGAAATCACAACTGACCTAAAAACTACATCTGAGAGAGTGAGTGAGGCCGAGGCCCGCATCGCCGAAGCCGAGGAGTGGTCCACGGATTTCAGGGAAGCTCTGAGCCAGTCACTACAAGCCCAGGAAAGAATGCAGATGAAGTTAACAGACCTGGAGGCACGCGCGAGACGTAATAACGTTCGCATTTACGGGCTTTCGGAAGGCGCTGAAAATAACAACATGTACCAATTCATTGATAATCTTATTAAAAAAGAACTGGACCTCGCTGAAATTGAACTCGGGATTCAAAGATGCCACAGAGCGCTCGGACCAAGACCGCCTAACGAGGCGCAGCCAAGATCGGTGATTGTGTACTTTCAAGAATTCAAAGTTAAGGAAATGGTTCTGCACACTGCGTGGAAGAAAAAGGAAATCTTTTACAACACCGGCAGGATCTATTTTGATCATGACTACCCTGCTGAAACCTTGGCGAAAAGGAAGGCATACACGCAGATCAGAAGAATGCTCAAAGAGAAGGGAATACGATTTCAAACACCACCGCCAGCGAAACTGCGAGTGTTCTTTGACAGTGGGCCGGTCACCTATGGAAGCGCAGACGAAGCGACTGAGGACATGAAGAAAAGGGGCTTCCAGTTTGGCCGCGAGACATCTTCAGAAGTTGAAGTTTTGAATAAAGCACGGACGACCGGCTGGCAGCGCTCAACGAATAAGACAAACCGGCAGACCCGTCAGGATTGGATTAAGGAGAGGCTCCGGAATTTTCGCCGACCAAGATAGATTTAAAGGTTTAGGGTTTGTTAGCTACGAGTGACAAATGACTGTAAACTAATTGGTGAAGGAACTAGTTTGTTATGGACATTTTAGTCCGTGCCAGGGGACAGCCGCGAACACCCTCCTCCGGATGGAGTAAGACTGAATCCTTTTTTTTTCCTCCCCCTACCCTATTAAGACTGTTATCCCACTTGGGCTGCTGCTGTTATCCTACTTATCTCAAGTCTTCAATTTTGTTACAATTTCAATTCTTGATGTGCAATGGGTAAAATCGCCCTTAGAAAATAACTTAGTTGACCGACAAATACGGGAAAGATTTTTTGTTTTGTTTTTGACGTTCGTAAGTGCACGCAGAATACCCAGAAGGGCACTAAAAGCTGCACTGAAGAGGGGCTCTGGTGTTTACCTAGACTATTCCCCTACACTAAGAAGTAAGAACTGTTCATTACTTCGAATGGAAGTCTTTCTATGCATTCTGTTTAGTTTTATTATTTCTGTCTGTGAAGTTACGGGTTCTTATTTTATTTTATATAGTTCATATGTAGTTCAGACTTGGTCACGAATAACATATACCTTACAGAAAGTGTTCTATTACAAGATCACATGCAGTTTCAGGAATATAGGGTGATTACCCTGAATGTAAATGGTTTATACAATCCAATCAAGAGAAGCAAGGTTATTGCAAAGATGAAAAAGGAAAAGTTGCATATTATATTTATGCAGGAGACGCATCTTAATAATATAGAACACGAAAAATTAAAACAAAAAGGGTTTAAGAACGTATTTTATTCATCCTATAGGAGGGGAAAACGAAGAGGGGTAGCAATATTAATTTCTAACTGTGTGAACTTCCGCCTGCTGGCTGAATTTTCAGACAAGGAGGGTCGATATGTTTTCGTTAAGGGTCTCTTAGATCAAAAAGAAGTTACGTTAATTAATGTGTACATACCCCCTGAGCAAGACAATACATGCATAAAGGAAGTTTTTCAATTAATAGCTTCTGAAGCATCTGGAGTTTTGATATGTGGAGGAGACTGGAATGCCCAGATACAACCTAAGCTTGATTCCTCTAATGCATTAAAGAGGCTAACTCCTAGAGCAAGAGTAACTAAAAAACTGTTGATGGAGTTGGGATTGATAGATGTATGGAGG
The DNA here is from genome assembly GCA_903798195.1 of Danio kyathit. Classification (NCBI taxonomy): domain Eukaryota; kingdom Metazoa; phylum Chordata; class Actinopteri; order Cypriniformes; family Danionidae; genus Danio; species Danio kyathit. The sequence continues at coordinate 54,585,869 of LR812528.1, read as the reverse complement.
GAGCTCCATCCATTAGATAAACAGTTCACATTCTATTCAGCAAGCCAAATTTCCTACTCAAGAATTGATTACTTCTTTGTTTTTAATTCAGACAGACACCGGCTTATAGACTGCAAGATAGGAACCAGAGATATCTCTGACCATTCACCTGTTTACCTAATTATACATTTAGATAACAAAAAGAAGGACTCATTGTGGCGGCTTAATACAAGTATACTGAATGATAGTACATATAAAGAATTAATCCAAAAAGAAATAAAGGATTATATCGATAACAACAACAATGGGGAAGTATCACCAAGCATTTTATGGGATGCATCAAAATCAGTGATTAGGGGTAAACTCATAGCTCTTACTTCACATAAAAAAAAGGAAAAATGTAAAAAGATGTTTGACTTGCAGGAGAGTCTTAAGACTTTAGAGAGAGAACATATTGTGAAAAAGAAACCTCATATTTTAAACCAAATAAAAAGGATTAAGAAGCAAATAAATGAACTATATGAGGATGAATTAGAGAAAAAAGCTAAATTTACTAAGCAACGATATTATGAAAACGGCCCAAAAGCTTTGAAGCTATTGGCATGGAGGCTCAGAAAACAGCAGGCAGAGCGGACTATATCGGAAATTAGAGATCCTAAAACTAATAGAATTACCCACAAACAAGATGATATCCATAAAATTTTTGAAACCTATTACAGAAATCTATATAGTGAAGTAAGTACAACTAAACCCACAGAAATAAATATCTTCTTAGAATCATTAGACTTACCCTCCATAGGCACAACACAGAATAAAACTCTAATGGCAGAGATTACAAAAGAGGAAATAGGGAAAGCAATTTCAAGATTAAAAGTAAATAAAACACCTGGCTCAGATGGCTTTCCAGTTGAGTGGTACAAGACCTTTAAAGACCAGTTAATTCCCATGCTTTATGAGTGTTTTAATTACATGCTTGAAGGTGGTGAACCACCAAGAACATGGAGTGAGGCAATTATTTCGATTATTCCTAAAGAGGGTAAAGATAAGAAGGAGTGTAGTTCTTTTAGACCAATTTCTGTATTAAATATGGATTATAAATTGTATGCATCAATACTAGCTAAAAGATTGGAAGATATAATACCAGAACTGGTGGACTTAGACCAAACCGGATTTATAAGGGATAGGCAGACACAAGATAATATTAGGCGGGTGCTACATGTTATTGATCATGTCACCAAAAAGAAAACCAGAGCAGTAGTTATTAGCTTAGATGCTGAAAAGGCATTTGACTCAGTTCGTTGGGAGTATTTGTATTTAGCACTGACAAGATTTGGCTTTAATGATGACTTTATTAGATGTATAAAAAATTTATATTTATCACCAAATGCCAGAATTAAGATTAATGGTCATCTTACCAAGAGTTTTATTTTGGAAAGAGGCTGTCGTCAAGGCTGCCCCCTCAGTCCTACCCTTTTTGCTTTATTTATTGAGCCTTTGGCACAGTTAATAAGAGACGAACAGGAAATTAAAGGAATAACAGTTAGAGGTTTAGAGCAAAAGATCTGCTTGTATGCAGATGATGTTCTTTTGTTTGTTGGAACACCAGAAGTTAGCATTCCTACACTGATGTCAGTTTTAAACAAATTTGGCACCTACTCTGGTTACAAGCTAAATATCCAAAAAACACAAATTTTAAGCTTTAATTATTTCCCTCAGAAAGATATGAAAAATAAATTTAATTTCAAATGGAATTCAACAAGTATTAAGTACTTGGGTATTAAAATAACTAAAGATTCTACACAATTATTTGATAGTAATTATGGCCCTATAAATAAGAGTATAAAATCTGACATAGATAGGTGGTCTCAACTGCCTTTGGAGATGCATAATAGAATAGAGACAATAAAAATTAATATAGTTCCCCGTCTTCTATACCTCTTCCAATCTCTGCCAATCGAAATTCCATCAAAACAGTTTGGAGAATGGGACAAGTGGATTTCAAGATTTTTATGGAGGGGCAGGAGACCTAGAATTAAATATAAAACATTGCAACTGACCAAGGAGAAAGGAGGAAGATCACTGCCTTGCTTGTCTGACTATTACAAAGCAGCCCAGTTACGACCCTTAGTAATCTGTTGTAATCCAGAATACACAGCAAAATGGAAAGACCTGGAAACTTCACAAATTGATATCCCACTACAATCATTATTGGGTAGCAAGATTTTACATAAACACTATTTAAATAGCTTAAATCAGTGGTCCAAAGTTCCCCTTAGAATCTGGTTTAAAGAGTGTAATTCTCCACTACTTGAAAAACAGTCTAGATTGATTAAATGGGTAGCATTTGACCCTGACTTTAAACCAGCTAAGATTGATGTGAGATTTCAAGCTTGGTATAAGCTTGGCATCACTACTTTTAGTTTAATTTCCTCAAATGGGGAATTAGATAGCTTCCAGAAAATCTCAGATATGTATGGTCTGGATAAATGTGATTTCTTTAGGTACCTACAAACCAGGACCTACTTTAATAGCGAGATTAGATGCTTGGAGAACCATCCCCCCAATTTAATTGATTTAGTTATTGACATCTACAAAAACAAAGACAATAGGAGACTTGTTTCAAAATTGTATTCTGCCATTCAACTCACCAAGAAAAACTCAACAAATGACATCAGACTAAAATGGGAGAGAGAATCCAACCTAGTTATCTCAGAGGAAGATTGGTTGAATATCTGCTCAGTACAGGCCACCTCTTCCAGCTCTGGTATGTGGAGAGACTTTTGCTGGAGGAATCTTACCAGATACTTTATAACCCCCAAGTTAACATGCATGCAAACACGGGAGAAGGACAAGGGTCAGTGCTGGAGGAAATGTGGAGAAGACTTGGCAAACCACTTTCACATATTTTGGAGTTGCCCTGCCATTCAGTCATACTGGCAGGACGTAATGCAAGTAATACAAAACGTTTTTGGTGATGATGTGGACTTTTCCTTTACAACAATCTATCTGGGAAATATTGCAGCCAACTTAACGGTAAAAGACAAGTATTTATTAAAAATACTTCTAGCAACCAGTAAGAAAACTGTGACTCGAAAGTGGCTACAGCTGGATCCTCCTACAAAATCTGAATGGTTGGATATCGTATCTAATGTTCAAAATATGGAGAGGATGACTTTTTCTTTAAAACTACAAATGGACAAATACTTGCAATACTGGGAGAAATGGACTGTACTAATGCCTTTACACAGTGTAATCTGATTTCTATATGTACTTGTTTTCTGTGACCTGTAAGGAAATATGTGACCAGTCAACTGTTCATTTAAGTTGTGTTATTGTATTTTTTATTTATTTATTTATTTTCTTAATCTATTATTTTTTATTTGTATTTTTTTCCCTTGTTTCTTCCTTAAAAAAAGTGAAATAAAAATAAAGTATAAAAAAAAAAAAAAAACAAGTATGTTCATTTGGGATGTTTCTTAAATACCTGCAAACATATTATGGTATTTTTTATGCTTTAGAAGAGTCAAAAACTTACATACAGCACCTTTAATGAAGGAGACCAAATAAAAACATTAATTACACTTGCAATAAAATGTTCTGAAAGATGGTTCTGGTCAGTTAAGGCTCTGGTTATCAGCTGATATAGGTGCAGATCTTCATTTCTGTATGTTTTGAGCAGTAATTTAATGCAGGGCGTGTCATCATGATTGACAGCTGTGATTGACAGTCTCTCAAAGCAGACGTCGGAGCTTCGGCAGGAGACTGAAGTGTTATTATTCCATTTCTGTGTTATTTTACCATCATAAAATGAGTTGCTCAGCAGTAAACTAGAGTTTCTGACATACAGGATCTGGTGGAACAGTGTTTATTCGGTAAGGTCAGCGCTTTATCAGTTTGCTGATACACACCTAACCACCCAGATAGCAAAATACACTCGGGCCAGTTCCGGCTAGACTCTCGCCTGCCAGACTTACCCCTCGGCCCGACTCTGTCTGCTGTACTTACTCAATCAGGTCAGATGTGGCGTTTGTTAGCGAGCCGACGCTGCCGCATCCGAGCCGGAGTCGGCCTGCGAGTAAAGTGTGCTGCGGCCTGGAGCTGGCGCGATTAAATCTTCATTATATAAAACCTCACCTTTGTTAACGTTATTACAAACATTTGTGTTGGTAAAACAGCAAACGCAGGCTACTATGTAAACGCAAAGTGTACATTAGCGAGCCTTTGTTATAGTGCAGACACCGGCGGTCAAGTGAGAAATTAGGGGGGCGTGGTTCATTTGATGTACAAGCGTTTGGTTGGAAGCTTGATTCCGCAGCTCCTCCTCTGGCTCCATCAGGCAGTCCTACTGCGCATGCCCAGGCTCCAATTTCAGCAGTCTTTTGCGACGGTTTGTGCCCGCCACGAGGCGTTTTTTCCTTCACAGTGTTTAATGGAAAATGGCGATGTCATGTCGTCCATATTTTATACAGTCATTAGGTCAGACAAACACTGCTCCTGTGTGTAGCACTAGTGTCCTCCACATCTCCTCCTTCTGATGTGATGTCTGACTGTTGTAGCTGTATAATAACTCTGATCATTCAGCAGAGTGATATGGAGCTGCAATGACTCTAAACCTGCCGGAACTACTTTAGCTGTGCCTTTAGCTGACAATAACCTGAGAGTAGCCAATCAGAATCAAGCGTTTAGCAGTCAATCAGAATCCAGCATTCCATTTACGTCTGTGATTTTCAGCTGGAGGCCCAGAGAGCAGAAATTGAGCGTCTGAAGCAGGAGTTGGTGAGCGGCAGAGCTGAAGTTTCTCAAGTCCATAATGCACTGCAGAGCAAGGAGAAGGTGAGTGTGTGTGTGTGTGTGTGTGTGTGTGTGTGTGTGTGTGTCATTGTGTGTGATTGCCTGTGTGTCATAGTTTATTTCAAACATATGGCACTTCATTGAAAAATGTAATGTCATAGGTACTATTAAGAAAACACAACATTCAAAATACAAAACACACTGGGTGGTTGAATACACTAAGGGTGCGTTTCCTGGTTCGTTAGACAAGTGTGAGTGCTCTGAATCAGGCTCAGGCGTGGTTCAGTTGGCCAGCCCTGGCCCACTTGGCAGAGGTGGTACAGAGCGCGGTTCGGTTGGGCTTTGGTGCGGTACGCTTGTAGTGTGAGTGTAAAGCACGCCTGAGCCTGAAACTGAAGTTTTACCTTTCAGTACTTTCATGTTTGGTTGTTGTGGAAACCTTTAGTATAAAAGTAAATCATGAAATCTGTAATTGCTGCATTGAGCGTCACAGAATGCAAACTGCTGAATTAATGACATTTTGACAAAGGATGGTGATAGCAGAGCTTATTGTGACACAGTGAGCCTAAGTTTAGCAAACATTGTTCAAGCAGCAAACAGAAACAAAGAATCCTTAAACATGATTATTTTTGCAGATTATAATTTTATTTCACAAATTCAGTTAAGGAAAATGTTTTTGGCTAATTGTTTTTGTTTACTAAAATAACTGTACACTCATGCATGCACACACACATCTGCCTATACGCCAACATGCAGACTGTTGTTTATATATGTGTGTGTGTGTGTGTGTGTGTGTGTGTGTGTGAGGCTGGAGATCAGCTGAGCAGTGTGTTAGTAGGTCTGCAGGCTGAGAAGGATGCTCTGCTGCGCTCAGTGAAGGATCAGGAGTCTGAGATCATGAGTCTCCGTCAGACGCTTCAGAACCAGCAGAGCAGTCTACAGCAGGAGAGAGAGAAACACCAGAGGGAGAGCGCAGAGCTGCACACACACCTGCAGAGCAAGGTCAGCGTGGGGTCACGGGGTCACACACACACAATGACGGACTGATATGCTGTGTTCACACCAGACGCAGAAGAAGCGTCAAGCGCGAGTGATTTACATGGTAAGTCAATGCAAAGGCGTAAATAGACATACTGCGGCGCGAATTGAGCGCTTTGTGCGTTTGACGTGCTTAGCGCGCGAATCGATTGAGTTCAAAAATCTGAACTTCTGCGGACATTTACGCCGTGTTAACCAATCAGGAGATTGCTCTTGTGGGGGCGTGATTATGACGTAGCGCCTGTTGTTGGTGTCCCGGGGGAAATCCTCCAGCCGACACCAACAACAGCTCATCAAACTGGGCTTGGCTCAGTCTGCAGCACAGCTGAAAGCCTCCATCATCCAGGTGAAGTTTCTGGAGGAGTTTATGAGCTCACAGAGCTGCTGCATCTCTGAAAGTATCTAGTGGACTCAGACACTGCTCCAAACGTATCGACGCTGTTTTTCAGCCTTCATAAAGCACATAAACACAGTTATTCTCTCAATTAAATCCATGTTAGTCATTTAGCAACGAAGCTACATTCACCGGGCAGACAGAAGCCCTGCCCATCACGCGAATCCACGTCTGTTGTGAAGTGAATTTGACGCTCAAATGAAGCGAGTAAACTCAAATGTTCACGCGGCTATTTACGCGCGAATATTGAGATTTATCTGTGCGTTCCGCGTCTGGTGTGAAAACCGAAATAGAGCTGCACACACTCCTGCAGAGCAAGGTCAGAGTGGGGTCACATCCAGGTTATAATAGTTTTAGATTGTTCATTAGTTTTAGTTTTTATTTCAATTTGACTTTTTGTTTTCATATTCAGTCAGTTTTAATTAGTTTTTAGAGGCAGATTTACTAGTTTTTATTAGTTTCTATATTTTGAAATTGCTTAGTTTTAGTTAAGTTTTCATTAGTTTCAGTGTTAGTTTTAGTTGTTGTTTTTTTGGAAATAAGGATATTTGTTATGTGCAAGATTGAAAATCATCAGAATAACTATTGTATAATAAAAACTCCACCAAAGATACATTTCTTTAAATATATTCAGAGGAGACATGAACACTATCATCTACTACTATTCTCAAATTCAAATACAAGTACCGTACAATATGTGTGCAAGGCTGCTTCTGGGGTTATATACACAGTAGTGATGGAAAGTTCAGATCTTTAACTCAAACCGGATCTTTTGTGACAATACTCACGTGTTTGGACTCAATTTCAAAGCAGTCATAATTTCAATATCATAATTACCATAATCTAAAGATTATTACAGTGAAGTTCTGCAACCCTACTGAAGCATGATTCACTTATTCCATTACGACTTTCTGTTATGAAATAAACGTACGTTTCTCCAGATCCTCTCGTTAAGCCCTCAGTTTACCAACGCTGCAGTTGTTCAGGTTTGCTTCAGTCACAGTAGGCTGTCATGTGCTGTTTGTGTTTGGTCTGGTGAATCACGGATGCGCAGTATTATCAGTTCACTGCTTAACGTCTCAGTGTAATGTTACTGTTCTATTAACTGAATAACTCAGTATATATTGGTTTATTTCGAGTCAGAGGGGGTATCAGGCATGTTAAAAAGTAAGTCTTTGTGGATGAGAGTGCTTACTGGAGACGCAAATCATTTGAAATGATTCAGTTTGATTTGGTGAACTAGTTTAACCAGTTCACTTAGAAGATCCGGTTAAAAGAACGATTCGTTTGCGATCAGGATGACCAATACAGAAATAAAACACTTTATTGGGCACAAATGTGTTAAATTAGTGCTCTGCTCGGGTCGTATTTAATGCCGTCATCGTGCTGCTGTCATGTCCAGACATTGTTTTTGTCATGGGAACAACAGCGAGGACTGACTGAAGGAGAACCGGCTTGATCTGGCCAATGGCAGCAGGATTACAGACTCTGAGGTGCCGTACGGCTCAAACACCGGCAGCGCAAAGTAAATAGATTTACTTCTAAAAGGCTTACAGTAGGAGGTTTTTGCTATAATATTAGTTAGGGCGCACTCACACTAGGCTATCCAAATCGTGCCCAGGTGCATTTCCTGATTCGTTTGTGAAGTGTGAGTGCTCTAAATCGGGCTCAGGCATGGTTCAGTTGGCCCTGGCCCGGCCCGGTTGGAAGAAGTGTGCCAGAGTGCGGTTTACTTGGGCTTTGGTGCGGTACGCTTGTTGTGTGAGTGCAAATCGCGCCTGAGCCCAAAACTGAAGATGCAACGTCACTTTTAGGGGACTGTTTCATATGGATTTATTAATCATTCTTAACCCTAACCCTAACCCAACTGAACCATGCTCTGGGACACCTCTTCCAACCGGGCCAGAGACGGCCATCTACCGTGCCTGATTCAGAGCACTCACACTTCTCAAATGAAGTGGGAAACACGCCTGGGCACGGTTCGGATAGCCTAGTGTGAGTGCACCCTCAGTGTCAATTAGTTTTGTATGAGCACAATACAGCTTCAGTCAGGTCTAGTGTTTTAAAGAGCCCCTATTACACATTAAAAAGGGTCGTATTTCAGTTTTATGGGTCTCCAACAGCATACTGATCTGCATGTAAGGTCAAAAAACACATTCATGGTCTTATAATCTGCATTTATTTTTACCTAATTATCCCAGCGACTCCCATATGATTTGTTCAGTGACTCATTTGTTCCCAAACCTCTCCTTAGCACAAAGCTAATCTGCGATGATTGGACCAATGACAGCCTGTTCCCATTGGTCAACAGCGTTAAGCGCGAGACAGTAAAATGCCCAGCGCAGTTTTTCAAGCCCCCAGGTCGCCAACTTTGGTATAGGATCCAACCACAGCGGACGCCCGAAACACGCTTCATAGTAAACTTACTAACACCACAGTAAACAGTACCCGGTTCTCAAATTATTTTAATTTTTTCTATTATTCAGACACCTCAGCGCTGAAAGCAGTGCAGTTAAACACTAGCATACTGCTCTATTCTTAACTATGACACACATTCAGTATTAATCCACTCAGCAGCAAAAGCTGAACTATTCTGAATCTTGAGCGCTGCACGTGTGTAGGATCAGCTAACGCTGGCCATAGCAATGACAAACGGCAGTGGAACGAGCTGACAAACGCATTTAAATCTGTAAACAAAGCAGCACGCGTCACGTTTACAACATGGCTTTAGACACGATATGAGAATATAAAGAGTTAACCTGATACAGTACAAGCGGTTACAAGTAACTAAACATGTAGATCATTTCTATTAGCATCATTGCTGTGGCACCTCTTGCGTGAAATGTTAGATGTTCTCATCTACCCAACGATCACATCCCCAGCCGGGGGGTTGTGGCGCTCACCAGCGCTCCTCCTCTGTCCTCTGAGAAGCTATCTTTACGGGCTCCCATCGCGCTCACCCTGAGCCTTCGTGAGCCTTTCCAGTGCTGCACACCAGCCCGAAGTCCAGCGTGCAGCAGCCTGCCTTTGTTTGACTGTGTGCCTAATAAACTGTCCTTATTCTGCCCGCACCCCTGGTGTATTGTCTGTCCATTACAAGATGGAGGAAGAAACTAATCCATGAGCTGTGTACTGATAGTTCCTGTCCAGCTCTGTCAAAGTCTCATACATCAGTAGTCTTTTCTGATCCTTCCTTTAACAAACGGCTGACGAATCACCCATTGTAATCGTGCAGATTGCTGAAGCACTCCTTTCCCTCACACTTCCAATAATATCCAGGAGCGCACAGCGTCTTCATGACTCCAGGATCTGTTTGTCTTTGCTGCTGTGTTGGTGGGCGGGGCCGCAGGTTTACATTTTCCCGGGTTTACGTGTGCAACAATTGGGCGGGGCTTATGTTTCGTATCCATGTAACGCTGAAACGGCTAAAGACTCGTTATCAAAACGATTCATTCAAAGCACTATGAGTCGACTCTTTTATAGATGAATCAATAGTTTTAAACACTGTCCTCTTTCAGGTTTAGCTGGATATTTCACTTCACTCAGAGCTGTGTTACACACTACATGAAGATCATTCTCAAAAACCCATAATAGGGGCTCTTTAAAAACTCGTTTTTTTTTATTTCAGTTAACCAAAATGATTTTTAATTCTAGTTTTCGTTAACTATAATAACCTTGGGTCACACACACAAACACACACACACTGACTGACTGATGCAGGGGTCACACACACTGACAGACGACTGATAGAGCTGCACACACACCTGCAGGAGAGCGCCACTCACACATCTGCTGCTCTGTGTTTTTCAGCTGAGAGTGTGGTGTTAATTATATGTGTGTGTGTTCAGGCGTGTCGAGAGCAGGAGCTGCTGCTGGAGATCGAGCGACTGAAGCGTGAGCTGGAGGAGACGCGAGCGGAGCTGATGAGGGCACAGAGTGCTCTGAACAACAAAGCAACTGTGAGAACACACACACACACTCATATGCACACACTCATACACTAATTAACACACATGCCCACACATGAACATACTTATGCACACACACACACACACAAATACACAAACATGCACACACATAAACTCATGCATGCGTACACACACTCATGCATGCACACATACACGCACACAAACATGCCCACACGTGAACACAGTCACTCACACATACACACATCACGGCTCTCATACATGCACACACATACACTCATGTGCACACACTAATGCACACACACACACACTCATACACACACATGCACACATGCAAATGATGCATTGTGTTTTTCCCAATTGCATTTCACAACATCTGCCTATACGCCAACATGCAGACTGTTGTTTATATGTGTGTGTGTATGTGTGTGTGTGTGTGAGGCTGGAGATCAGCTGAGCAGTGTGTTAGTAGGTCTGCAGGCTGAGAAGGATGCTCTGCTGCGCTCAGTGAAGGATCAGGAGTCTGAGATCATGAGTCTCCGTCAGACGCTTCAGAACCAGCAGAGCAGTCTACAGCAGGAGAGAGAGAAACACCAGAGGGAGAGCGCAGAGCTGCACACACACCTGCAGAGCAAGGTCAGAGCGGGGTCACGGGGTCACACACACACACACTGATGGACTGATAGAGCTGCACACACACCTGCAGAGCAAGGTCAGCGCGGGGTCACACACACACACTAACTGATGGAGCTGCACACACACCTGCAGAGCAGTGCCAGGTCACAGGGTCACTAATGGCCCGTTTCCACTGAGTGGTCCAGTACGGGTTGGTCAGGCTTGCGTTTCCACTGCCAAAATGGTACCAATGGTGTGTGTGGTGTAGGACAGAAAGTTTCAATTGACGTCATTCTCTCTGGAGGAAATGTCTACAGTAAAGCTGTACGGGTCGTTCACATATCATATGAGAAGCACTTCTCAGAACACAGAGGCTTTACACACATCAATACTGTATAAATGTTCATCACTAACCTTTCTATCAACATGATCTGATTATAACTGCAGATCAATGATAGTGTGAAATAGCCTACTGTTATGTCTGCAATTATATAAAATAAATTAATAAATAAAAATATATATATACCCTTACAGTTTCTGATATATTACCGATTACAGATAAACTACACACAGCAGACATTTAGTCCTTATTTGAGTTCAAAAACAACACGCAACATATCCCAAAGATGAGAGCAGACCTCTCATCTGTGTCTGTAATCTTCAGCAGCACATGTAGCTTTAACATCTTGTTAGAGAGTAACTGCTTCATTGCCAGTTCATAATAGTCCAGAAAGCGATGATACTACTTAAACATGACAGTGTGTTCATCTTTTAGGTTGCTGAAACAATCATTTTCTCCTTTGTTTTGTCGGGCGGCACTCTCACATTTCTCCATTTCTGAAAGGATCAGGTGTCAGAAGCACTTCAATAATCACGCACATGTTATTATCATCAGCTCAAGTTTGTTATTTCATATATAGAGTGTACTCACACTATGCTATCCGAACCGTGCCCAGGCCCATTTCCCGGATCGTTTGAGAAGTGTGAGGCAAGGCAAGGCAAAGTGTGCAAGAGCGCGGTTCACTTGGCCTGAGCCTGAAAACTGAAGACGAGACGTGACTTTTAAGGGGCTGTTTCATATGGATTTATTAATCATTCTTACTGTTCAATGAACGCAAACTGTCGTAGAATATTAAAGACGCAAACCCCTCACTGCACCACAGCTGCACCTTCAGCAAACCTCCTAATTCCTTTATGATTGTTTATGAGCGTCAAAAGTGGCTGATCTGTTCAGCGAAATATTTGACTGTGTGTCACCGCATATCAAACCACTAAACCATATAAAGAAATCTCCACTGTGCTGAGCGCGAGCGCTTCTTATAGAACAGCGCATCATCGATGACGTAAGCGTGCTCAGGCCCGAATGCAATGTGAGTGCGGGCCGTCAGGGGAAACAGGAGGGGGGACAAGCGTGCTTCGGCCCGGTTTAAGGCAACTGTACATAGTGTGAGTACGCACAGTGAGCGATCGCGAGCTCTTTGGAGAAAGTGAAACCGCTCGTGCTTTAGACGGTCTCATACACAATGACACTCACAGATTCTGCTCTTCCTCTTGGCTTTGTGGCTGTTCATCAAGACAACGACAAGGTTTGTTTGAGCTCGGGTCGACCATGGCTTGTTATTATATGTATATATTATTACGGTGTACTGTCTCGGCTGTGTTTTTAAAAATGGAGCTTCATTTGTTTTCATTCTCCTGGCTTGTGCACGAGCTAGTGACGTATCTCTGTAAACCAATAGCATTTAGCTGTGCGTCTAGCTCCGCCTTTTGGTACCCTTTTGTTTGGGCTGATACCCTTTAGAGAGGGTACTTAAAAAGTGGTACGATACGGTACGCTTTTAGGTACCTCTTGACAGTGGAAACAGCCATAAAAGTGTACCGAACTGTACCACTCAGTGGAAATGGGCCATTATAGACTGCCAATATACAGTACTTCCCTACTATTATGTTAAAAACAGTATGTGAGCGAGTAGTGTGTCTGAATAGTATTGTAGAAACAGTATGTGAGCGAGTAGTGTGTCTGAATAGTATTGTAGAAACAGTATGTGAGCGAGTAGTGTGTCTGAATAGTATGTTATAAACAGTATGTGAGCGAGTAGTGTGTCTGAATAGTATTGTAGAAACAGTATGTGAGAAGTGCACTGATAAACTACTGCTTCTGGTGGGATTCTCTAGTGCGCATCCAATGGACACTACACTATCCCATAATGCACCACAAGAGAATTAAAACATTAGGAAGCAATGCAACTGACGCAGTTAAGTGACATGATCATGACAAATGGTGGATGTGTCTGAATCACATCCATACTAAATAGAACACACTTTACTAACAGTCGTGTAGTAAATGCATTCGTTCATTTTCCTTCTGCTTACACACAAAACACTAAAGAAGTCAATGGCTGTTTTTTTCAGCATTCTTCAAAATATCTCATTTTGTGAGGAAACTCAAACAAGTTTGGATAAAAGAGCGTAAATGATGGCAGAATTTTCATTTTGGGATGAACTGTGCCTTTAATTTTAGGGCAATTGCCATTTCACTCATTCATTTTCCGTCAGCTTAATCCCTTTATTAATCAGGGGTCACCACAGCGGAATGAACCGCCAACTATCCCAGCATATGTTTTACACAGCAAATTCCCTTCCAGCCACAACCCAGTACTGGGAAACACCCATACACACTCATGCACACACACACACACACACACACACACACATACACTACGGTCAATTTAGTTAATCAATTCTCCTATAGCGCAAAAAAAAAAACGGAGCACCAGGAGCAAACCCACGCCAACACGGGGAGAACATGTAAACTCCACACAGAAACACCAACTGACCCAGCCGGGACTCGAACCAGAGACCTTCTTGCTTGATGTGGTTTTGATTTAGAACTAGACACATCTTTAAACAGTTTCTATCAGATATCACTGCCAGATTCTGATAAGGATTAACTGAACTTTCAACAAGGGGTAGGCGGTACTCTAGTTCATGTGTTTTACCTGTTTGTGTGTGTGTGTGTGTGTGTCAGGTGAGTCAGGACTCAGGTGTGTGGCAGCAGAAGCTCCAGGATGAGCAGTTCAGTCTCCTGCAGTGTGCAGTGGTGGAGGCCGAGGGCATCGTTCTGGACGCAGTGGCCAAAGTGGACGATCCTCTGCACGTGCGCTGCATTAGCACTCCAGGTCTGACCTTCCTCCTCCTCCACTTCCTCCTCCTCCTCCTCCTCCTCATCATCATCTCTCATGTTCACAGATTACCTGATCAATCGTGCTGAGCTCACGCTGGCCTCTGTTGAGAAGATGCAGCGCAGTCATGCGGCCTACATCAGGAACATGGATGGTGAGTGAGTCGCCTCATCATTGAACAGCAGGGTCAGGTGTTCCTGTCAGGTGATGATGATCTGCTCCTCTTCCTGTTCCTGTAGATGCCAGTGGTTTGTTGAGGTCGGTGACCCAGTTTTCTCATCTCATCGCGGACACTATAGTCAACGGAGCAGGAGCCGCTCATTCAGCCCCGACCGACCAGGCAGACCGTGAGGAACATCATCACTCTCTCTCTCGGTTATTAGCAGCACATATGTTCTACTATACAGACAAAATATTCAGAAGTGTTTTTAAAATATGCTACATTAACACTGTCTGTATTTAAAGATATTATACCAGATAGTTTATATCAGATCATGCATGCTTACAAGGCCGTTTATCTAATCATACATGCTTATACAGCGGTTTATTGATTCATGCATGCTCATAAAGCAGTTTATCGAATCATGCATGCTTATAAAGCAGTTTATACTAATCATGCATGCTCATAAAGCAGTTTATTGATTCATGCATGCTCATAAAGCAGTTTATACTAATCATGCATGCTCATAAAGCAGTTTATTGATTCATGCATGCTCATAAAGCAGTTTATACTAATCATGCATGCTCATAAAGCAGTTTATTGATTCATGCATGCTCATAAAGCAGTTTATTGATTCATGCATGCTCATAAAACAGTTTATTGATTCATGCATGCTCATAAAACAGTTTATTGATTCATGCATGCTCATAAAGCAGTTTATACTAATCATGCATGCTCAGAAAGCAGTTTATACTAATCATGCATGCTCATAAAGCAGTTTATACTAATCATGCATGCTCATAAAGCAGTTTATTGATTCATGCATGCTCATAAAACAGTTTATTGATTCATGCATGCTCATAAAACAGTTTATTGATTCATGCATGCTCATAAAGCAGTTTATACTAATCATGCATGCTCATAAAGCAGTTTATACTAATCATGCATGCTCATAAAGCAGTTTATTGATTCATGCATGCTCATAAAGCAGTTTATTGATTCATGCATGCTCATAAAGCAGTTTATTGATTCATGCATGCTCATAAAGCAGTTTATACTAATCATGCATGCTCATAAAGCAGTTTATTAATTCATGCATGCTCATAAAGCAGTTTATTGATTCATGCATGCTCATAAAGCAGTTTATTGATTCATGCATGCTCATAAAGCAGTTTATTGATTCATGCATGCTCATAAAACAGTTTATTGATTCATGCATGCTCATAAAGCAGTTTATTGATTCATGCATGCTCATAAAGCAGTTTATACTAATCATGCATGCTCATAAAGCAGTTTATTGATTCATGCATGCTCATAAAGCAGTTTATACTAATCCTGCATGCTCATAAAGCAGTTTATTGATTCATGCATGCTCATAAAGCAGTTTATACTAATCATGCATGCTCATAAAGCAGTTTATTGATTCATGCATGCTCATAAAGCAGTTTATTGATTCATGCATGCTCATAAAGCAGTTTATACTAATCATGCATGCCCATAAAGCAGTTTATTGAGTCATGCATGCTCATAAAGCAGTTTATTGATTCATGCATGCTCATAAAGCAGTTTATACTAATCATGCATGCTCATAAAGCAGTTTATTGATTCATGCATGCTCATAAAGCAGTTTATTGATTCATGCATGCTCATAAAGCAGTTTATTGATTCATGCATGCTCATAAAGCAGTTTATACTAATCATGCATGCTCATAAAGCAGTTTATTGATTCATGCATGCTCATAAAGCAGTTTATTGATTCATGCATGCTCATAAAGCAGTTTATTGATTCATGCATGCTCATAAAGCAGTTTATACTAATCATGCATGCTCATAAAGCAGTTTATTAATTCATGCATGCTCATAAAGCAGTTTATTGATTCATGCATGCTCATAAAGCAGTTTATTGATTCATGCATGCTCATAAAGCAGTTTATTGATTCATGCATGCTCATAAAGCAGTTTATACTAATCATGCATGCTCATAAAGCAGTTTATACTAATCATGCATGCTCATAAAGCAGTTTATACTAATCCTGCATGCTCATAAAGCAGTTTATTGATTCATGCATGCTCATAAAGCAGTTTATACTAATCATGCATGCTCATAAAGCAGTTTATACTAATCCTGCATGCTCATAAAGCAGTTTATTGATTCATGCATGCTCATAAAGCAGTTTATACTAATCATGCATGCCCATAAAGCAGTTTATTGAGTCATGCATGCTCATAAAGCAGTTTATTGATTCATGCATGCTCATAAAGCAATTTATGGAATTATGCACGCTCATAAACATTTTGTCTTGTCATGCATGCTCATAAAACAGTTTATTTGAATCATGCATGCTCATAAAATGGTTTATTTAACCATGCATGCTTATAAAGGGGCTCATAAAGGGGTTTATTGAATCATGCAAGCTCTTAAAGTGCTTTATTGAATCAGAAAGCGGTTTAATGCAGCTCAGGTGTGTTTCTCTCTAGGTTTGACGGATAACTGCCGTGACTGCGCCACTCACTGTCTGCAGTACCTGAAGGAGCTGAAGCTGAAGGCCACGCTGCCCAGAGCAGACCCCACCGCCGTCAGATGCGTTCTGCAGCGCATCCTGCACCAGGGACAGGTGTGTGGACAGGCTCTCTGCGGCGTCTCCATCTGGATCACTGCATGTTTGTTTCAACAGTGCTTTAAAATTAAAATGATCCTCATCTATACTGGGGTTTCACACTGCATTTCTGAAAACATCTGCATCCACTACACCACTACAGATGACTGACTAGTTTGGGTGCAAGGAGTAACCATAGCAGAACATATGCATTTCTAAAGTAACACTCACTAGAGGAAACAGAACCTGCGTGTGTCTGTATGATAGAGAGAGAAAGAGTGGGACTGTGTATATGTGTCTGGGTCTGTGTGTGTATGTCTGTGTGAATGTTTGTATTTCTCTGTGTGTGTGTGTATGTGGACAGGTGTGTGATCTCTGTGTGTTCTCTGTGCAGGATCTTCGTCCCAGAGCAGCAGACGTGCGTCAGGAGGAGCTGGCTGATATGGTGGATAAGGAGATGTCTGCCACTTCCTCTGCTATTGAAGACGCAGTGCTGAGAATGGATGTGAGTCTCACTGCGCTATACTGTAGTCTGCACTCAATCAAGACTCTTTCACTGGCAGCTCATGGCTTTTGTTCTGTAATGCAGGAAATACTGAACCAGACAAGGAGAGAAACCACTGGAGTCAAGCTGGAGGTCAACCAGAGGTCAGTTTGGGGAATCAGTTTATAATCCCACATGACAAAATATTATAGAACAACCCCAGATCAAAAACTGTTGTGACAAATAAAAAAGAAAGAAGTGATTTCTACATTTACTTTGACTTGTGTTTCACTGCAGACAACACACCAAACATTATTAACGTGCTCCTCATGATTATTTTTTAATAATCAGTCATTCCAATTGTGGTTCAACACATTTCAGAAAATGTTGTATCAGTAAAGCATTTACCACTTTGTCATGTTACCGTTCCTTTTCACAACACTTAAAAGCCGTTTAGACACCAAGTGAGGAAGTGTTTCATTTTGTCCCATTATTCCCGCAAACATGTCTTAAGGTGGGCAACAGTACGGGGTCTTCATTGTCACATTTTTCACTTCAAAATGTGACACAGAATAGAATCTCTATTAGAGACAGGTCAGGACTGCAGGCAGGCCAGTCAAGTACCTGTACACTCTTCCTCCTCGGTGATGTGTGCAGAATATGGTTCTGCATTGTATTATTAATCTCTGCAGGGCGTCCGTGGAGAAGAAGGCAGCATATTGTGCTCCAGAATCTCTCTGTACTGTTCAGCATTAATGAAGCATCACAGAAGGGCAGGTTACCTTTGCCAAAGGCACTGACACAACCCCAGACCATGACAGAGCCTGGCTTTTGGACTTGTTGCTGGTAACAGTCTGGATGATCCTTTTCTTCTTTGGTCCAGAGCACACCATTTCTCCCAAAAATACCTGAAACACTGATTGGTCTGAGCACAGTACACGTCTCCACACGTCTCCCAGATGCCTCTGAGCCCAGAGAAGTGGACAGCACTTCTGGACACTGTTAACATAGGGCTTCCTTTTGGCACAGTAGTTTTGACTGGTGTTTGTGGATGTAACTCTGTGTTGTGGTGCTTGACAAAGGTTTACCGCAGTATTCCTGAGCCCATGTGGGGATTTGGCTTATAGATGAATGAGGATTCTTGATGCAGCGCCCCCTGAGGGGTCAGGGATCACGGTTGTTCAGCTTAGGCTTGCGCTCTTGCCCTTTACGCACTGAAACTCCTCCAGACTCCTTCAATCTTTTAATGATGCTCTGCACTGTTGAAGGTGAAATATCAAATCATACCAAATGAAGCACCAAATCATAATCACAATCACCTGTTGAAAGTTTTTCAGATTTGGGGTTGTAATTTATAGTAAACACTACAGTGTTTTGAACCATTCTATAGTAAAGATCTTGAATTACAGTATGCTTGCAGAAACTATATCATATGCAGTATAATACACTTTACTGTAATGTGGTTCACAAACAATAAAACATTTACTATGAAAGCTATATATAAGTATTTCCTTCATGTGGGAATAAATGTGAAGTTTATTTATTAGGTGTTCTAATTTCTCCTTTTTGTCCTCTGACAGCATCCTTGGCTCTTGTTCGGATCTAATGAAGGTACGTTTGTGAATATGCTGTAAATTCATTACAGTTTAACTCTGACCTGAAAGACATGCATAAAGTCTGTTTTTAGACATACAGTATATATATATATATATATGTTCTTTTTTTTAATCAATCATGGCTTACAAATGTTATAGCTATATTTGATATATTTCAAATTATTGCAAAAATTTATATATATATATATATATATATATATATATATATATATATATATATATATGTATATCACAATATACTTCAGTGCAATATATCATATGACAAAAAATAGATATTGTGACAGGCCTAGATATGAAATTATATGTCATATTTAAAATGAGCATATATAACCATGTATCAGATCTCTTTATGTTTTTCCAGATGTAAACGGTTGTTGATGATGTAAACCCAATGTGAACGTTATGTTTTCTCTGTTTTTATGGCTCAGGCGATTCACATGCTGGTGACGGCGTCGACTGACCTGCAGAGGGACATTGTGGAGAGCGGACGGGTCAGACTGACATTTAAATACACAGTTGAAGTCAAAATGATTAGCCTTCCTGAATTATTCGCCCTCCTGTATATTTTTGTCCCCAATTTCTGTTTAACGGAGAGCGGATTTCTTCAGCACTTTTTAAAATCATAATAGTTTTAATAACTCATCTCTAATAACTGATTTCTTTTCTCTTCTCCATGATGACAGCACATAATATTAGACTAGATATTCTTCAAGACACTAGTATTCAGCTTAAAGTGACATTTAAAGGCTTCACTAGGGTAATTAGGGTAAAGTTAGGGTAATTAGGCAAGTCATTGTATAACAGTGGTTTGTTCTGGAGACAATCCAAAACTAATATTGCTGAAGGGGGCTAATAATATTGACCTTAAACTGGGTTTAAAACTATTAAAAACTGCTTTTATTCTAGCCAAAATACAACAAATAATTTTCTCCAGAAGAAAAAATATTAGAGGAAATACTGTGAAAAATTCCTGAATCTGTTCAACATCACCAAGGGAAATATTTGAAAAACAATAAAAAATTCACAGGAGGGCATATAATTTTGACTTTAATTCTGTATATCATACGTCATGCGTGTTCCTCAGTCTCAGACGCAGTTTGTGTGGTTGTGTGTATGTGTGTTTACTGCTGTTTCAGGGTTCAGGCTCCGCTAAAGATTTCTATGCCAAGAACTCGCGCTGGACCGAGGGCCTCATTTCGGCCTCCAAGGCAGTGGGTTGGGGAGCCACGCAGATGCTGTGAGTGAAAACAGAAAACCTGGGTTTAGTATTTGTGTACAGAACTGGGTAGATTACTTATGAATTACTGATTTCTGACTACTTTTAGATTAAAATACTTTTATTACAGATTTATGGTAACGTAATCTGACTATTTTGGGATTACATTTAGATTACATTTATTACATATTTATTGTATGGTACTTTGACTACTTTTGTATTAGATTTAGATTACTTTTTTTTTTACACATTTATGCTTACGTAATCCGATGACTTTTGGATTACATTAGATTACTTGTATTGCACATTTATAGTAACATATTCTGATACTTATGGATCACATTTAGATTACATTTATTACAGATTTATAGTAATGTAATCTACTACTACTTTTGTTTTATGTATAAATTGCTTTTATTACACATTTATGCTAACAAACCTGATGACTTTTGGATTACATTAGATTACTTTATTACACTTTTATGGTAACAGCCTGACTACTTTTGGATTACGTAAGGTTATATTTATTGCACATTTATGGAAACGTATTCTGATAAATTTGGATTACATTTAGATTACTTTTATTACAAATTTATGGTATAGTAATCTGACTACTTTTGCATTACATTTAGATAACTTTTATTGCACATTTATGGTATAGTAATCTGATACTTCTAGATTACAGAATTACGGTGTGGTAATTTGACTATTGGATTGCATTTAGATTACTTTTATAACAGATTTATGTTAACGTAATCTGACTACTTTTGCATTACATTTAGATTACTTTTATTGCACATTTATACTAATGTAATTTGACTACTTTTAGATTTAAATTACTTTTATTACATATTTATGCTAATGTAATCTGATTACATTTGGATAACATTAGATTACCTTTATTGCATTTTTATTGTAACAGTCTGACTACTTTTGTATTACATTTAGATTACTTTTATTGCACATTTATGGTAACGTAATCTGATACTTATGGATTACATTTAAATTACTTTTATTACAGATTTATGCTAATGTAATTAAACTACATTTGAATTAAATTTAGATTACTTTTATTGCACATTTATGGTAATGTAATCTGATGACTTTTGAATTACATTAAATTACTTTATTACACTTTTATGGTAACAGTCTGACTACTTTTGGATTACGTAAGATTATATTTATTGCACATTTATGGAAACGTATTCTGATAACTTTGGATTTCATTTAGATTAATTTTATTACAGATTTATGGTATAGTAATCTGATACTTCTAGATTACAGAATTACGGTGTGGTAATTTGACTATTAGATTGCATTTAAATGACTTTTATAACAGATTTATGTTAACGTAATCTGACTACTTTTGGATTACATTTAGATTACTTTTTTTGCTAACCCTTATTTTAAAGCAGGATAATCTTGTACTACTTTGACAGATCAAATGAAAGATGTATTCATTGTTTATCATCAACAAAAGCCTCAACAGCTTCTTTTTAAAGTTCAATAATGGAGAGATAATACGTCACAATACTCACTAATACGCCTTGTTGTTAGTGTTTGCTGTAATTAACACTAAATAAAACTAAAGCACATCTGAAATCATTTGCTTAAAATTAAGTGCATTTAGAAAACATCAACATTAAAAAACCAAAACTGTAATTCAGAGCAAGATCACTGCAACGCCAAAGATTTAACAAAAAAAAAAAAACACTGGAAGTGCAGACGAAAGTATTAATAAAAAACATAACCAAGAATTATAAACCTATACAAGTGGCAGGTTTATTATGAAAAAAAATAAATATAAAAAACGAGAATTATTTGGAGAATTTATTAATTAGGATTAAATAATATATAATCATGTAATCCATAAAAAGTAACTGTAATCTGATTACAAGTATTTGAAAAAGTAGTTTACTCTAATTACTCTTGATTTTTGAAATCTGATTGCATAGATTATATATAATCTGTTATAACCTAGCTCTGTTTGCATAACTACAATTTCTTATTTATATAAATATTCTTTATTTCAGCGATTCGGCTGATAAAGTCGTGACCGACAGAGGCAAATATGAGGAGCTGATCGTCTGTTCTCATGAGATCGCAGCCAGTACAGCACAGCTGGTCGCTGCTTCAAAGGTAAAATACACTAAATCTGTGTGCTTTAAATCCAACTGGTGAGATTACAAAAGTTTATTGCACATTTATGGTAATGTAATCTGATATTCTTGGATTAAAATTTTACTACAGATTTATGATATGGTAATTTGACTACTTATGGATTATATACAGATTATGTTTATTACAGATTTATGTTTATGTAATTGACTACTTTAGCAATACATTTAGATATATTTTATTACAAATCTATGCTAACATAATCTGACTAATTTTGGATTACATGTAGATTACTTTTATTACACATTTATGCTAATGTAATCTGACTACTTTTGGATTACATTTAGATTACTTTTATTACAGATTCATGGTAATGTAATCTGACTACTTTTAGATTACATTTAGATTACTTTTATTACAGATTTATGGTAATGTAATCTGACTACTTTTGGATTACATTTAGATTACTTTTATTACAGATTTATGTTAATGTAATCTGATAATAAATGTAATCCAAAAGTAGTCACAGATTTACGTTAATGTAATCTTACTACTATTGGATTGCATTTAGATTACTTTTATTACAGATTTATGCTAATGTAATCTGATAATAAATGTAATCCAAAAGTAGTCACAGATTTACGTTAATGTAATCTTACTACTATTGGATTGCATTTAGATTACTTTTATTACAGATTTATGTTAATGTAATCTGACTACTTTTAGATTACATTTAGATTACTTTTATTACAGATTTATGTTAATATAATCTGACTACTTTTAGATTACATTTAGATTACTTTTATTACAGATTTATGCTAATGTAATCTGACTACTTTTAGATTACATTTAGATTACTTTTATTACAGATTTATGTTAATGTAATCTGACTACTTTTGGATTACATTTGGATTACTTTTATTACCGATTTATGTTAATGTAATCTGACTACTTCTGGATTACATTTAGATTACTTGTATTACACAATTTTGGTAATGTAATCTGACTACTTTAGCAATACATTTAGATGTATTTTATTACAAATCTATGCTAACATAATCTGACTAATTTTGGATTACATTTATTATCACAGATTTATGTTAATGTATTCTGACTACTGTTGGATTACATTTAGATTACTTTTATTACACATTTATGTTAATGTAATCTGATTAATTTTAGATTAAATTTAGATTACTTTTATTACACATTTATGCTAATGTAGATTATTTTTATTACACATTTATGCTAATGTAATCTGATTACTTTTGAATTACATTTAGATTATTTTTATTACAGATTTATGCTAATGTAATCTGATAATAAATGTAATCCAAAAGTAGTCACAGATTTACGTTAATGTAATCTTACTACTATTGGATTGCATTTAGATTACTTTTATTACAGATTTATGTTAATGTAATCTGACTACTTTTAGATTACATTTAGATTACTTTTATTACAGATTTATGTTAATGTAATCTGACTACTTTTGGATTACATTTGGATTACTTTTATTACAGATTTATGTTAATGTAATCTGACTACTTCTGGATTACATTTAGATTACTTGTATTACACATTTTTGGTAATGTAATCTGACTACGTTAGCAATACATTTAGATGTATTTTATTACAAATCTATGCTAACATAATCTGACTAATTTTGGATTACATTTATTATCACAGATTTATGTTAATGTATTCTGACTACTGTTGGATTACATTTAGATTACTTTTATTACACATTTATGTTAATGTAATCTGATTAATTTTAGATTAAATTTAGATTACTTTTATTACACATTTATGCTAATGTAGATTACTTTTATTACACATTTATGCTAATGTAATCTGATTACTTTTGAATTACATTTAGATTACTTTTATTACAGATTTATGTTAATGTAATCTGATTACTTTTGAATTACATTTAGATTATTTTTATTACAGATTTATGCTAATGTAATCTGATAATAAATGTAATCCAAAAGTAGTCACAGATTTACGTTAATGTAATCTTACTACTATTGGATTGCATTTAGATTACTTTTATTACAGATTTATGTTAATGTAATTTGACTACTTTTAGATTACATTTAGATTACTTTTATTACAGATTTATGTTAACGTAATCTGACTACTTTTAGATTACATTTAGATTACTTTTATTACAGATTTATGTTAATGTAATCTTACTACTATTGGATTGCATTTAGATTACTTTTATTACAGATTTATGTTAATGTAATCTTACTACTATTGGATTGCATTTAGATTACTTTTATTACAGATTTATGTTAATGTAATCTGACTACTTTTGGATTACATTTATATTACTTTTATTACAGATTTATGTTAATGTAATCTTACTACTATTGGATTGCATTTAGATTACTTTTATTACAGATTTATGCTAACATAATCTAACTAATTTTAGATTACATTTAGATTACTTTTATTACAGATTTATGCTAACATAATCTAACTAATTTTTGATTACATTTAGATTACTTTTGTACCTTTAGATTACGTTTGTACACAGCAGTTCTTCGTTTTACAGGTGAAAGCAGATCGAGGGAACAAGAAGCTTCACACTCTACAGCAGGCGTCTCGACACGTCAATGATATGGCCGCTGTAGTGGTGACATCTACTAAATCTGGACAAATGCAGATCGAGGACAAGAGTAAGTCTCCAGGCCTCAAACAAACACTGGAATAAGTGTTTTCTAGAGCAGTATTGGGGAAAGTTACTTTAAAAAGTTACAGATTACAATATTGTGTTACTTCTTTAGAAAGAAAATTAATGTGCAACTTGGTTACTTTTTAAGGAACGTAAGGAGTTACTATCTTGAGTTACTTTAAAAAGTAACTAAATGCGTTAGTTAATAAATTTGCTACTTAGTTACTTTTAAAGGAAAGTAATACATTAAAAACTTGTGTTGCTTCTTTTAAAAGTAGCTAAATGTGTCACATTGAATGAAATTTGGCATAAAAGACAAAACTATAATTTTGACTCGGTGCAATGTATTGTTGTTGACTTCTCTTGCAAATACATATACTTTATAAACAACAAACACATCTGCACTTACTCCTGATTTCTCTACATAGAGAGTCAGGAGAATAAATGCAAGTCAGTAAATGTGAAAACAAAGTAACTGGCATTTCTTTTAGTAATCGGCTATTTTACTAGTAAAGTAATTTTAAAAAAGTAATCATAGCTTGTGTTATTTGTAATGCATTCCCCCCACGATCTTCATGAGTATATTTAACAAAGAAACACACTGGATTAAACAAGATTTAAGAAAAAATACAATTTCAAAATCCATTTTTAAAGCATATTTATAGAATTTATGACAGCTACAAAAACACCAGAATGCACATTAAATGTGTCCTTGTTGTTTCCTCCACAGACTCCATGGACTTTTCTGGCTTGTCTCTTATAAAACTCAAAACTGAAGAAATGGATACTCAGGTAATTTGTAGTATATAATATATAATACAAATAATATATTGTATATAATACATACACAGACGTACACACACACACACACACAATGTGGAACATGTACTGTTCTCTGATGAGTCCACCTTCACTGTCTTTCCCACATCCGGGAGAGTTACGGTGTGGAGACGCCCCAAAGAAGCGGCCCACCCAGACTGCTGATGCCCAGAGTGAAGCATGGGGGGGGATCAGTGATGGTTTGGGCTGCGATATCATGGCATTCTCTAGGTCGAATACTTGTGCTAGATGGGCACTGGGTCACTGCAAAGGACTACCCAACCATTCTGTATATTGAAAGTGGTGGTGTGTGTCAGGATGATAATGCAGCAACACACACAGCAGCACTGGAGACAGAGCGGTCTGATGAACATGACAGTAAAGTTGTACATCTCCTGTGGCCTACATAGTACCCAGAGCTGAACATTATTGAGCACTTTGGGTGTTTTGGAGGAGCGAGTCAGGAAAGGTTTTCCTCCAGCAGCATCAGTAGTGACCTGAACACTATTCTGAAGAAGAGCAGCTCAGAATCCCTCTGGCCGCTGTGCAGGACTCCTGTCTGTTGTTCCCAACACCAACTAATATTGTATTGGCCACAAAAAGAGGCCCTACACTAATGAACTATTAGTGGAAAACCAGGCCTTTCAGTTTTATTGTCCAACCCCTGTGCACATACACTACCTGACAAAAGCAGAAGAAGACCTACTGAAACCCGCATGGAGCCAAGATTCTCACAGAAATCATAATAATCAGAAATATGATATTGAGTGTGTGTGTGTGTGTGTGTGTGTGTGTGTGTGTGTGTGTGTGTGTGTGTGTGTGTGTGTGTGTGTGTGTGTGTGTGCAGGTGAGGGTTCTGGAGCTGGAGAAGCAGCTGTCCAGTGAGCGCGTGCGTCTCGGTGAGCTGCGTAAGAAGCATTATGAGATGGGAGGACTCCCACTGGATGCCCCGGAGAACACACTCCACAGCTTCACTCCTGCGCAGAACACACTCCACAGCTTCACTCCTGCACAGAACACACTCCACAGCTACGCTCCTGCGCAGAACACACTCCACAGCTACGCTCCTGCGCAGAACACACTCCACAGCTTCACTCCTGCGCAGAACACACTCCACAGCTACACTCCTGCGCAGAACACACTCCACAGCTTCACTCCTGCGCAGAACACACTCCACAGCTACACTCCTGCGCAGAACACACTCCACAGCTTCACTCCTGCGCAGAACAGCTTCGACAGCTCGCTGCCCACCGTCTTCCCTGACCCACCCACCATGGATCTGCCCAGTCTGGATGCTTTCAGTCTGGAGCCGCCTAAACCCAACCCCCCTGCTCCAGAACCAGCCAAACCCAGCTCCAAACGCTCCTCCATCTTCCAGAAGTCTGGCAACATGCTCAGGAACGCGGTGAGTTGTGCTTAATCTGCATTTACCAAGATTATTATAGTAAACTAAAATTAAAAAACCCAACCCTTCTCGAGCCCCTACAGCTTGTGTTTGAGCCTGACCCGGTCCGACACATGAACTGTAATTATAAGCCTGAGCCTGATTTAAACCCGACTGCTTCTTGAATGTGTGGGCTGTTATAACAGACGTTCTCAACTACAGTTGTGAGTTATTTGAGCTACAGAAATGAGTTTAGAGTTATCCTGCCTCGCTCTCAGGGGTGTGCTTGAAGAAGTGACAGAAGAGGACACTGAAGGCGGTCTTTCTGCATACCTGTCAACCCTGTTTTCCTCCCATTTTTTACCATTCTATCGCGCTGTCATCCTGTTTAAGCATTTCTTGTATCTTGGTATGAAAAGTGAAAGTAGCATCAAAGCCGATCTTAAATGTGATATAGTCTAATTGTAAGAGCTGTTCAAGAGAGTTACGCTTTCGCTTTATTTTGGCTTGAAATTAATATAAAATTTCACTATGCAATCTCTGTATCAGTCAATTCATGTAACGCCTGTTTCACACTGCACGCGCAGGAAGTTGCTGCAGGCCTTGGTGCAGATGAAAAGTACAAATAAAAGGTAACTAGACAGAATAGAGATAGATCGATCTGTGCAGTAGCCGCCGCTCAGCTACAGACAGTGTGAAAGGCAAACGTCTGCACGCTGCTTCTGCTCCCCATACACACTGCGCACTGGAGACTGACGGACGTGCTCTGTATAAAGACACTGTTCTCAGATCAGCTTTTGTACACACAATTTGAAGATGAGCGAAAGTGGACGCTTTGGGTGTGTTTTAAACAGACAAATACACTTGATAATATGTGAACATGTCTGTCCTGGCGTCTTTTATTCTAAACACTAATCATTTTGTCTTAAATGAGCACAAACAGTATGAAGGCTATCGAATGCTTTCATTATAGATCTGTGTGTAGAGCTCTCTAACCAAATAGGCTGATTATGTAATGACTAAAAAACACAAATGCTTGATCACGGCCCGAAGATAATAGGAAATGTCGACCCGCAGGCTGGGTCGGGTCCAGACTGGGCTCAGGCTCGAGCAGAGAATCTAAGACGTGACCAGACATGACAAGACGTGACGAATAACATTTGCATCGAGGTATAAAATAGATTGGGATTGAACTTAAAAGTATTGGTCAAAAAAGATGTTGGTTAAGTAAAAAAGTTCTGCTTAAATGGGGCCAGGATGTGGGGTCAGCAGTTTCATGAGAGAACCCCAGACTTCCCTTTCCCCAAACACTTCTCAATGCCTTCTCAGTCTCACCAAGAGATGTAGTCTCTCCAGTGTGTCCTGGGTCTCCTCCAAGAGGAAACTCATTTTCTCAACAAACAGCAAACTCAACAAACTGAAATAAAATAAGAGTTATCAAAAATAAACCGGCAGTCATTCTGTGGTGTAAAACCTGACCTGCTGCTGTGTAGAGAAATTACAGTAGATGGCGCCAAACACATTTGCTTCCTTTGCCAAATAACAAACTAGGAATATTTCATTACACACACAAAGTGTAGTTTTGGGTTCAGTGTCTGTTCAAACTATTATTAGATTTTTTTAAACTAATTGCTAAAACAATATAAGCACTCATTTAAAATGCAATCCTGGCATGTACAGCGCTGTTATAATGAAATTCACACATCCAATCAACTTTCTGCTCTTCTCTCCCACAGTTTCGGTGAAAGGAAACCAGAAACCTTCAGATGATAATGTACATTATTAATTATTCTGTTCTCCATCATTATCTCTCTGTGTTCTGCTGTGTGGTGTAAATTATAGATGTAATATAGTCATGTTCATTAATTTATAACTTTATAAACTTCTCATTACATCATTTTATTATTATATATATATATATCTTAAATATTTGAACAAAAACAAGGGTATTTTATATTTGGGATCTCTTTTACCTTTCACCTTTTAAAGTAAATCTTGTAAATGCATACTGTGGTAAATAAATGATTAATCATGATGTGGAACTGATGCACTTGTGTTGTTGTTTTTAACAAAAGTATTTACAACTATTGCACTGAATTAAATATAATAATGTCTTTACGTTTGACAAAATGTATAAACATATTTCTAATATTTTTTTCTTTTTTAACATTTAAACTCAGACCACATTATTCAATTACCTTTTGACTTAATGAAAACACACAAATGACAGCTTAATGATTTTAAAATACTTCTGTACATTTATTTAAAGATCACATGCACCATTTTGTCACTGGTGTTACCTGCTTTTTTGGCAATATTATTAGGTTTAATTAAATATTATTTATTTATTTATTTATTTTGCATGTAGTCAGAAAAGTACTAACAAATAATGAACTGTAATTATACCAAGTATTATTTTACCCATTAAATTATATTTTATTAACGTCTACCCCTGACTACAGCCATCACAGTAATGTAAAAACAATGATTATACAGAGTATCATTCATATTATTTATTAAATTTCCCTTTAAATTGTATTTTATTATCATCTACTAATACCCCAACCCTCACAGTAATGTAAAAACAGTAATTATACAGACTATTATTGATATTATGTATTAAATTAACCATTAAAGTTTAATTTACTAACATCTAACCCTAACTGCAAACCTACCCCTCAAAATAGTCACAAATCCACACATGCGCAGTGAGTCCAGCTGTGAACGGAAGGTGTTTTGCTTTTTTTGGCGGCCTCTAGTGGCCAGATCTGGATACTGATGTTCTCAGAATCAGAAATGAGCTTCATTTGTCAAGTGAATTTATTTTTGTGTGTGTTACTGGAGCTCAGGGTACATACATATCAACACAAGGGGACACACATTTAAATACATGGAAAATAAAGTAAACAATAATTACACGTACAGCATTTTATGCAGTGGTCCTGTCAAATCCCTTTGAGACAGATGGTGTGCGTGGTTGAAGATGGAAAATGTAATACCTGCCCGCTTTGACTCTCACATTGCTCAATTTGGTATCTTATGAAAAATAAATGGACTTTTTTGGTCTGTTTTTTGTTGGAATAATATGTTGATTGTAGCAATTTATATACACAAATGTGGATGTTAAAATGTAAGAGAA
The DNA here is from genome assembly GCA_903798195.1 of Danio kyathit. Lineage (NCBI taxonomy): Eukaryota > Metazoa > Chordata > Actinopteri > Cypriniformes > Danionidae > Danio > Danio kyathit. The sequence continues at coordinate 54,555,728 of LR812528.1, read as the reverse complement.
GTTTGTAAAGGTGTTGAGTGATATACTGTGCTGCAGAAAGAACAATACTGTCATCGTCATAAGCATTACTCACATTGTCACATGCCAGATCAGATTCTAGATATTTGTTTTCATTTATTTTCTTTAGTTTTTCATTCATTTATTCATTTTCTTTCAGCTTAGTCCCTTTATTTATCAGGGTCACCACAGCGGAATGAACCACCAACTATTCCAGCATATGTTTTACACAGCTGAGTCACTTTCAGCCGCAACCCTGTACTGGGAAACACACACACTCATACACTACGGCCAGTTTAGTTGATCAGTTCCCCTATACCGCATGTGTTTGGACTGTGGGGGAAACCGGAGCACCCGGAGGAAACCCACACCAACACGGGGAGAACATGCAAACTCCACACAGAAACGCCAACTGACCCAGCCGAGGCTCGAACCAGCGACCTTCTTGCTGTGATGCCACAGTGCTAACCACTGAGCCACCGTGCCGCCCTTTCATCACTCATTTTTGCATGTTCTCCCCGTGTTGGCGTGGGTTTCCTCCGGGTGCTCCGGTTTCCCCACAGTCCAAACACATGCGCTATAGGGGAACTGATCAACTAAACTGGCCGTAGTGTATGAGTGTGTATGGGTGTTTCCCAGTACTGGGTTGCAGATGGAAGGGCATCCGCTGTGTAAAACATATGCTGGAATAGTTGGCGGTTCATTCCGCTGTGGCGACCCCTGATGAATAAAGGGACTAAGCTGAAGGAAAATAAATGAATGAATGATCTCAATCCATAAATCATCTATTCTAGACAAAATGCAGCTCTCTAAATGTTTGTCACCTTATAGAAATTGACTTTTTTATTTTGTTATTATTTTGTTTATTTCATGGGGCGGCACGGTGGCGCAGTGGGTAGCACATTCGCCTCACAGCAAGAAGGTCGCTGGTTCGAGTCCTGGCTGGGTCAGTTGGTGTTTCTGTGTGGAGTTTGCATGTTCTCCCCGTGTTGGCGTGGGTTTTCCCACAAGTCCAAACACATGCGGTATAGGGGAATTGGTTAGGCTAAATTGTCCGTAGTGTATGAGTGTGTATGTGAATGTGTGTATGGATGTTTCCCAGTGATGGGTTGCAGCTGAAGGGGCATTCGCTGCGTAAAACATGTGCTGGATAAATTGGCGGTTCATTCCACTGTGGTGACCGCAGATTAATAAAGGTGTTTATTAAGGTTACAGTGTTTAAATCAGGTTTAAATATGTTAAATGAAAGGGAATAAATGATGCATCACATTCATTCATTCATTTTATTTTCAGCTTAGTCTCTTTATTAATCTGGGGTCTCCACAGCGGAATGAACCGCCGACTTATCCAGCATGTTTTACACAGCGGATGCCCTTCCAGCTGCAACCCATCACTGAGAAATATCCACACACTCTTTCACACTACGGACAATTTAGCCTACCCAATTCCCCTGTACCGCATGTCTTTGGACTTGTGGGGAAACCCACATGCAAACTCCTCACAGAAATGCCAACTGACCCAGCCGAGGCTCGAACCAGCAACCTTCTTGCTGTGAGGCGAACGTGCTACCCACTGCGCCCCCACGTCGCCTCGCATCACATACTATTTTAAAGATTAATTAAAATATTAGTTGACGACTACGCAATGTGAATTTGTGATTCCTGACCTTACTAGGATTGACATTTTTTTTAAAAGGACCATCATCGAAAAATCACAGTAATTCTGTGTCCCAATTCTAATACTATCTGTCCTAAATAGTATTCGGAAATAAAAATAGTGTGTGTCCAGTAGTATGTTGAAAAGAGCATGCCAAAGTATCCGGATGCTTACTATTATTTGTAGAACATTAGCGCGTTGGATGTAAATTCGACACAAATTCGGGTAAAAAGTGTAAACAAACTACAAACATGGAGGACGCGTGACACCAACCGTCAAGTAGAAGCCTTCGGTAAAATGTTTGAATGACTATTAATTGATATCTAGCCTACTGAAAAATTATTAAAGACATTTTTTGTGTTATATTTCATCTGTAACAACAATATGAATTTCAATAAAGACGTGTTTGGTCGTTAATTTCTGAATATATAATTCTGTAAACACCTGAGGGGATTTCTCTGCATGACAGACTCGTGAATGCCAGGTTAACCTGCTGCTGCTGCTGAATCAGTAGGACATAAATTAACACTTAATTAAACAACAGAACGGTAAACGAGGAAGTAATTTGTCTGTTACTCACTGTAAAATATAAACGTAATAATCCTAAAAAGTAACGGTAGATATTTTTAGGACGTAGACGTATGCGTAAACATTCGGGAATGATCGCGCGCGTTCTCGAGCTAACATCTGCATGAGTGTGTGCGGGTGCACAAGAGTGCGCGCGCGTGCACCCGAAGAGACGCGTGCACGCACAGAAGGATTACTCCAGCGCTTCACAACAGCAGCAGCAATAATACACTAATATCTGTCATCTGTGTGGTGATATTACAGTAATATAAGCGCGCGGGTGTTTGCAGCGCGAAATCTGATGCATCTGGATTATTCAGCAGAGAAGAAGCCAACATCAGATCTGCAGGAACATCGCGTGTGTTTGAGGTAAGACGCACACAAAGCTGGCTCTGAATGAAACACACTTCATGTTTCTCTGTAAGGGTCTTTTATATCCACATTTTTTAGGAGTATCTCATGCAGGAGGATCTTTTCACAATCCAGATGCTGCCATTTTGTTTGTTTCTCTAACATGGCTCTGATCGCTCATTTCAGCAGATGCCACTTTAATATAACCCCAGATAGCAGGTAGTAATCGGCCCGAGCTCGGCTACCATTCGGCGCCTCCGGCTCCGACTCGGCATCGGCGAGTGTTATCTGGGCCGAGTATGGCCCGCAGCTCGCTCTCGCACATGTGTTTGTGATGCGGCTGTAAAGCCCTGGCCCGATTCCTGTTAACCATATCTGGCCCGAGTCTGTCTGTAGAGTCCGGGCCGCTTCTGGCAAGGACTCGGCTTGTTTAACTTTTGTCCTGATGGTGGCGGTAATGCTCCAAAAAGCTGGTTGGCAACCGCCTTAAAGATTACAAGAAGAAGAAGTTTTGGAACTCGTTTTTTCCGGTCAGAAAGGTAAGTTTTTTACTGCTTTTATACTGTATAATATGCGTATTTAGTGTTCAAAACATTTTTTCACAGTGTTAGGTTGTAACAGTGTTTAGTAATTTAAAACAATTTGATACAAAATGCAACTAGTTTTAAAGAAACACGACTGAAGCTAATTGATGTGTATGCTAACGTTACAAACACGCCTGAAAGTTCCTGTTTCTTTTACACAATGTTAGATTGTAACAGTGTTTAGTAACTGAAAACTATTTTAATTATTTTAAAGAAACAGGACTGAAACGAATTGGTGTGTATGCTAACATTACGTTAAAGAAAGTTTCTGTAGACGAATCCGTTAACACTACCATGGCAAAACGTGCTTTTTTTCTGAGTTAACATTTTAATATTCCATGGGTGTTGAAAAAATCATTTTACAGTTGTGTACTTACCCAACAGAAATAATTCTGAGTGATTATGTGCAAATAAAAATTAGTCGTTTTGGATCTATAAAATATTATTGTTTAACTTGTTTATGCAGTGCATCACGAAAGTGTTCTAAGCTCGATACTAATAGCTTCACAAACAGCTGAAATGCGTTTGTTATTGGCTATCATCATCAAACATTTTCCACAATGTTAGGTTAACAGTGTTTTTAGTAACTTACAACTATCTGATCCAAAAGGTTTCTTATTTTAAAGAAATTCGACTGATTGTGACTTATTCTACTTTAAATAACAATTTTGGGCTTATGCTCAAGGGGTATAATGTTTGTTTCAGGCTTTTTCTGAATAGTCATTATTAATGTTTATAATGATTCTAGTGAAGATAAACATTTTTTTATACACTTTTGTATGTTTGTTTGTTTGACAGTCCACAACAAGATCCTTGAGCAAGATCAAACAAGCTCGGCACAGAAGAGGCCAGTAAATGTAAGTCATGGCTGAAAATTATGAGTTTTACTCTGTGAATTATAGTATTTGAACAGGGCAAGGGACAGTGTTGCTCAGATTTTGAAGCCTTTGCAAACTCATTGTAGTGATGACACTTCTAACTATCTAAAAGTCTTATATAGTAAAAATGAGGCCCCTAAAGATAAAGACTTTGATAACCTAGATGATTATGATATGGTGACATCTGAAGGCTCAGTTAATGAGTTCCATATTGTGGGGTTCGAGTCATCTGAAATGGAATTTGTGCCATCTTCATGGGTACAGAATGATAGATGTGCTTAACCATCTTACAAATCTATGTCTAAGAATCATAAGGCTGTCACACTGCATGAATCCCCGATTAAATCTTGTGCAAGCTTCATTTACACTACAGGTATTATAGCCATTAATTAACTTTGATAGTATTTCAGGATTTGAACTTTTTTTGGGGGGGAGGTTAACAACAATGTGATGTTTTATTATAGACACATATGAGGAAGCTCGACTCCCTTCCACAGGCAACTGTGATGTCTGACTTGCAAACAGATGAGGACGATGATCGCCCGTCATACACCAAAAGAAAGAACAGGTTTGTTTGCAATTATTTTAAACACATACTGTCAACATTATTTCATTGATCTATTACAACCTGCAATTTTTGCCCTGGCACTATACTAAAATAATGTTTTGTTTTGTAAATGTATCTGATCATGGGACATAAAAGACAGAACTATAGTGACAGTGATGAAGAAAAAATATTTGGAACAAAGAGGCTGGAAAAAAAGCAGATATGAATACTTCAGAATTAGATGCAGCACCGCAACTACCATCACCACCAGTGACTATGGAAGAATCCTTAAGGACACCATCAAGATGCACAGATACTGTACATTCCAGTGCGCCTATGAACATTTACAGTCCTTGTTCCAGTGCAGTTGGAGATCAAGACAGAACTCATTGCAACTCGTCATGTCTTTGTAAGAATTAAAGACATCACTACATTTGTAAAGGCTTTATGCAGCTAGAAAGTAAAAATCAACTAGAGAATATCAGCAGTATCTAACCCTCTGTTGTATTTACACAAGTTGTATAAGCTACATGTTGATTTATACTAATTTGTTATTTTTCTTTTTTTAGCACCACTGTCTGAAGTGTTAAAATCACAAGACGACATAAAGCAGCAACTGGTCCTGATTCTCAAAAATCTGCAAAACCAAAACAGACATGATGAAATTCCAGATGTAAGCACATTTGACCTTCCTTTGTCCAGTTTGATTTGGAAAAGCTTGAAAATCAACTAAAGGACCAGCCCGAACAAATGAAGAAAATGGTAAGTTCAAGCTCTTGTGTATTTCAAAGTGTTTTAAGTTTATTTATTTATTTGATTTTTTGCTTCGTAGGTAGCCTACTTAGGAATTATTGGTGTTTTCCACCAAGGAAGCAGTTTGGCGTATCCTGGGAAAGCTTTTGGCTAACTCCTTGGCCAAACAAATTAACTGGAGCGGGGCAAAACAAAAAGTGGCTTTTCGTGCACTCCCCCTTGGGACTGTCGTAGTCAGTAAGTTGGTTTTAAATATACATTTCAATACAATTAGGGGCTGTTCCATCTGTGTATTTCTTTGAATTATTAACCAGAGGAACAAAAAGAAATCTATATAGTCCCATTTAGGTTGTACTTATGTGAGAGCAAGCATGTTTATTTTTTTCTTTAACATTTGTACTTGTTCACTAATAATTATCTGTATATCTTTTGATCACAGATGCAGTGAGGACAAATGTCCATACCATGCCACTGATGAAGAGGTGGAAAAATGCATTACAAGGTGGCTACAACTTGCTCCTGACAGGCACGGAGGAAGGAAGGAAAGAGAGAAAGCTAATGTGTCAAACATCTAAATCACTATATATATATATATATATATATGACAATATGCCAAATTCTGAAGAAACATCTTGAAACATTTTCAATAACTGTAATAATAATAATAAACAAAAATTCTAAATATAAAATTGCACAAGATATATATATATACACACACACATCTCATGTTTTGCTGTTTGTGCAATTTATTCAAATTATTCTTTCAAGTTTATTTAAAAATTAAGTTTAGGTCTTTATACATCTGCAGTTTTATATTCATATATTTTTTTGTTTTATTGTTATAATTATTTTAATGTTTAATAATGTTTCGAGACGTTTCTTCAGAATTTGGCAGTTCTTTTTACAACTTTGACTTGTATATTTTACGTATTGTCATAGGTATTTGTAAGATGTTTCTTGCTATATCTTAAATTGGTTTCTATATTCAAGTTTATATAAAATTTACCTGTATTAAGATGTCTTGTACAATTTTTTTTTTTAATTCAAATCTGTTGGGAAAACAGGGTTGTTTTGAAAACTTTTGTGTATGTGTGCAATTTCAGATAATTTTTTTTTCTATAAATCTTCCTGTGTATTGTGCAGTTTTATTGTTGTTTTTCTTGTGCACTACAAAACAATTTATTAAATTTGAGTATTATTTGTTTCTTGCAATCAATAAACGTTTATCATTTATTTATTTTGTCCTTTGTTTGGTTATTTGCGTTATAGAATATGTATGCTGTTTGCATTCTATTTAAAGGTTAAACGCAGTGCCTACACTTTGTGTTTACATAGCCTGTGTTTGCTGTTATATCAACTCAAATGGTTGTAATACCATGTATCAAGTATTAATGTAATACCAAAAGGTTTTATATCAAGGTATATAAAGACTTAGTCGCGCCAGCTCCGGCCCGCAATGCACATTACTCACGGGCCGATTCCGGCTCGGATGCGGCAGCGTCGGCTCGCCTACGGCCGCCGCATCTGGCCCGATTGATTCGGGCCGGAATCGGGGAGTGAGTCCATAGGCATCCGGCCCGAGTACGGCAGCCGGAGTCGGGCCGAGGGGTAAGTCTCCGGCAGGCGAGAATCTAGCCGGAACTGGCCCGAGTGTATTTTGCTATCTGGGACGTTACGCGACTTTAAACCATTTAAATGAACACAATACTGGCTGTATTCGAGCAATCTAAACGATTGTTCATTTAAAAATAAGTTTATTGTTTAATACATGTCATATATATGCAGTGTTGATTATAAATGAGTCTCCCAGATCTCTCGTTTACAGCAGTATTTTCCCTAGGATGCTTTATCAGTGCAGATACATTAGATTAGTCAGTACTAAAGACAAAACTGATCAATTAATCTAACAAAAACACCGATTACAGTCTAATTATTACTACACACACATTAATATGTTGGGGAAAATATTTAGTTAAATTGTAGTAAACAAGAAAAATCAAGATTAACATAAAAATATATGAAATTTAGTTACAACTGTGTAATTTCTATAAATATATATATTTACAATAACTGATTTGAGTTGAAATCCATAATCTTTCTATTCCTGTAGATGTTTACTGACCAAACTCGTTTCATTAGATATATGCCTGTTTATTAAATGCACCAAAATATTCAGCAGTGAGGTTCCAGAAGTCAAATCTCCATTCATTTTCTCCATATTGAGTTTATTTGATTTTAATGGCTGCTGAATCTGACAGATCGGCTGTGAACAGTTTATTAGTGGAATTTGTGCATTTCCATTGCTCATGATGCTGTGCAGACAATCCACCAATCAGAGTCGCATGCTGTGTCCCAATTCGCCTACTTCCACTGTGTCTTTAATGAAAGTATGTACATTTGCGTGTGTAACAGAAGAGAGTGCAAGCTTTTGGGACAAACTACTTCCTCATTAACATACTGTTCTGTTGCTTAGTAACGAGCTGTCAATCATCTCAATGCATCATCTGCATTTCTGTCATAATTAATGTCCGACTATAGTGTAGATTCATCAGCAGCAGGTTAATCTGCCATTCAGGAGTCTGTCATGCAGAGAAATCCCCTCAGGTGTTCAGATAATTCAGAAGTGAATGTCCAAACACGTCTTTATTGAAGCTCTCATTGCTGTTGTAGATGAAATATAACACAGATAACGTGATTTAAATGTTCTCCAGTAGGCTAGATATTAATTAACAGTCATTCAAACGTCTTTACCAAAGCCTCTCTACTTGATGGTTGGTTTCTTGCATCCGCCATGTTTGTAGTTTGTTTACACTTTTTACCTATGTTTGTAGTTCTAATCAAATTCACGTCAAATGTGCAGTGTATTATGGGTAATATTAGTGGTTAGAGTACGGACACTTCTACACTTCACATTTCTACTCTACAGTTTGGGACGCACTAATTCTATTTTCCAATACTATTTAGGATGGATAGTATGCAAAGTGGGATGCAGCAACAGATTGCAGTACTACCGAAACATTTCTTAGGCTCCGCCTACTCATATAAAGCACTGTGATGTATTTTGTGTCATTCATTCATTTTCTTTTCGGCTTAGTGCCTTTATTAATCAGGGGTCGCCACAGCGGAATGAACCGCCAACTTATCCAGCATATGTTTTATGCAGTGGATGCTCTTCCAGCTGCAACCCATCACTGGGAAACATCCATTCACACACACTACGGCCAATTTAGTTGATCAATTCCCCTATAGTGCATGTGTTTGGACTGTGGAGGCCAACACGGGGAGAACATGCAAACTCCACACAGAAACACCAACTGACCCAGCAAGGATTGAACCAGAGACCTTCTTGCTGTGAGGCGACAGCACTACCCACTGCGCTGCCTCTGTATTTTGTGTATAAATTGATATTTTGCTATAAGCTTGAAATATATAGTTTTTTTTACACAACCAACAGTTCAGAATAAAGAGTTTTTCTTTGTGGTTTTTAGTCTGAATGTGTGATTTGTAGTTTATTTTATTTGTTAAACTTGGTCAGTTCACAGTAAGACATGTTGTGATTCTCCTTAGCTGGATGTTCTGGTTGCCTTAATCAAGAGTTTTGACAAAATAGGTAAAAATCCTGTGGGGAAAATGATTGAGGAAATACTTCTGGAACAAACGCAGATGAAACAGTGGGATCATTTCATTTAATAACATTAAGACATGACGTTCTGTTCAACATTTGTAATTGTGTTTTTCTCTTTGGTACAGAAGAAAATCCCCATGTTTTACATTTAAAGGAGAATGTCATATTAATTGAGCTGATGTGTCCTTTTCAGCATGTTTTAATGTATTAGTATGGCTCGTTTCCACTCAGCGGTGCAGTTCCAGGGTGTCCGCAGGGTCTTAAAAAGCTTTAAAAACTAAATCGATGCCTTAAAAAGTCTTACATTTATTGAAATATTATGGTGTAGGTCTTAAATCTTTTAAAACAGTTCCCAGTTACCCAATCAGACCAACACCCATCCAATCAGCAGCAGTCCATCACCAGCAGCAACATTTACTCTAATAACTACAAGTTATAAATATGGTTTAATTCTCTTTCTTAAATAACATTTGTGTAAAAGTTCTCCATGTGTTTATAGCTGCCTGATGAGGACACTGACCTGCACAGACTGTTGTGCATATATTCAGTTTATTATAGGTTTAAACAATTGTCAATTTCTTTTAAAATAAATGTTTTTGAAAAAGGGCAGGTATACAACTTTACAAGTTTGGTTGTTTTGACACTTTATTTACAATGTACAGTCTGTAAGTAATATAAAGCATTTCAAATATACGGCTAACAAATAACAACATTAGATTTTTTTGGATGAGGCAAGTAAATATCTTTACCACGGGCCCAATCGGACCACTAGAAAGAAAATCCTTAGTGTTTAGTCCTGTATATGTTCCTTTATAATGGTCTGTAAAGGTCTTAAAAAGTCTTCAATCTGGCGTGATGAAACTGCAGTAACTCTGGGTTCAGTACAGTACAGTGCCATTCACTACTCGTACTACAAGTTGTGCTGTTCATCTCTCTGTGGAATATTTGGAGTTTCTATTTGATTAATTGGTTGCGATTTCAAGTTTGATATGATTTGTGATGACGTGATGTATCTTGCCCATCATGTTTACATAAAAGTGAATGCTACCAAGATTTTAGCTGATTGTGAATTCACCGTCAGTCATCTCCTCTCTGATTGAGGCATCGGTGAGCTCAGGAACTCCTCTAGAAACAGTAGTAGACAGCTGAAGAAAAGGAGAATTTAAAGTAGAACTGCACAAAATGATCACTATGGCGATAATAATGTGTGCAATATACGTATCGCAGACAGGGGATAAATTACACAAATGTTTGCAGTGTTGCACGGTTTTTTAGTCTGAATTAGAATGAATTAGTTCTGAAAAATATCTTTTAATATCATGACATAAAAGATTTCAAATCAGAGCTAATTAAAATAGCATTGATATTATATTTTAAGGAATATAGTTCTCTCATCAATAACATCACGTATTGTGTATTTTTCACAGTATCTTGCAGCAGACGGATTGGAAAAGTTCTCCAAATGAGCTCTGTTTCAAAGCTGCAGGCCACTTCCAGAAAACTTTCACAAATTACGTTTATAACAAACAACTACATTTACATTCCTCATCACGGCTGCCATATTAAGATATTAACTCTTAACATCACATTACAGAATGGTAATGACCTCTTGAATGAAAGATTTTTGTAGCTTGAATGTGTTCATGAATACTTCCCGTATCATGCTGTTGTATAATAATGATCTCATCAGTGGCCGTTCACGTACAGCTTTTGTGGGGGCAGGTTTGTTATTTTCAATGGAGGTGCATAAGTTTGCATTAGCCAATCAGCTTCACACTTTGTATGGAGTATGCTAATTTCAGTAATAACGGTAGACTAATTACTAATACAGTACTAAACAGTAGACCAAATACAAACACAGTGCATCCAAACACTGCAGTGCGTACTCACACTATGCTATCCGAACTGTGCCCAGGCCCGTGCTCTGAATCGTGCTCAGGCGCTGTTCACTTGGCCGGCCCTGGCCCGGTTGGAGGAGGTGTGCCTGAGCGCGGTTCACTGGGGCTCAAAAAGTGCGAGTGTGAGTGCAAGCGTGCCTGAGCCCGAAACTGAAGACGACACGTGACTTTTAAGGGACTGTTTAATATGGATTAATTAATCATTCGTGCTGTTCAATGAACACAAACTGTCGGTAGATTACGACACCACAGCTGCAGCTTCAGCAAACCTCCTAATTCCTGCAACACGAGGACTTTATGATTGTTTATGAGCGTCAAAAGTGGCTGATCTGTTCAGTGAAATATTAGACTCTGTGTCACCGCATATCAAACCACTTAAATAATATAACTAAAGAAATGTCCACTGTGCTGAGCGAGAGCGCTTCTTACTGAACAGCGCATCATTGATGACGTAAGCGTGCTCAGGCCCGAATGTAATGTGAGTGCGGGCCGTCAGGGGAAACGGGAGGGGGGACAACCGTGCTTCGGCCTGGTTCAAGGCAACTGTACATAGTGTGAGTACACCCTGAATTTTCACCATAAAACTTGTATCAGAGCTGCAGCAAGGGTTGTTATCCTGTAATAGAATGGTTGATGTTTGCCTAGCAGCAACAGATGCCATGGGAGCATGAGCGAAGCTGGTGAACGAATCGACATGCATCATGCTTTCCACACATTTTAGGCGGGATTCGGGAAAAGCCCCAAAAATGGTCTCAAAATTACAATAATATGACTTCTTGCAGTAAATTCTGTGGCAATATATTACACCGCAATAATGATTTATTGTGACAGGCCTAACTATTGACGTCATTCTCACTCGAAGAAAGCCTGTGGGGCTTTTGCGTTCAGATTTGTTATTTAAAATGTATATCAGGGCTCAACAATAAGGACTGCCCGATGGCCCAGGGCCAGTGTGAGAGACACTCGGGACAGTAGACGGGATCATTACTGGCCCGATTGGGGCCACCTTTTGTTAAAGAATTTCAAACTGCAATAAAACACCTTCACATTTTCCATACTGCTCTTTTTGTTTTGTTAACACAGAAGTTTGCTCGTTATACATTTGTTAACATTTTTTAAAATATTATTTAAATAATTATTAACATTTAAATAATTGTGGACATTATTTTGACACATTATTTAAATATGTGGCTATAAAATGACTTTTTTTTTCTTTCTTTGGTGGGGCCAGTGAACATTTTGGCAGGGCAAGTAAAAATCTGAACCATTGGCCCGATCGGGCCAGTAGAACAAATCCTTAGCATTGAAACCTGTGTATATGCATAGAGCGCTCAAATAGATAGAGGAAGCGGCACATCTGGTGATTTCCTCTCGTTTCAGGCATGACGTGATCGACTCATGCAGCATTTTCATTGAGTGAGAATACATTGGTCATTAGGCTTGTCACGATAAATTATTTTTGTTGATAAACCAAACTCAGCTTGGGTAGACCATGACTGTGCCTGAAATTAAAGCACCTACTCAATTAGGTAGTGCGTTTGAATTTGAATTTACTACACGACTATTAGAAACGTACGTTATATACAGTAGGAATGTAAGTAGTATGAATGGAATTTGGATGTACTACATCCAGCATTTGTCATGATCACGTGACCTCCCTGCGTCAGTTGCCTTGCTTCACTCCCATTCATGAATTCTCTCACGGTGCATTATGGGATAGTGAAGCATCCATAGGATGTGGAATAAGGGGCCGATCACACCGAGCATGATTTTTAGCGTTGATAGGTGCCTTTTTTGAATGATTTACTAACGGCTGCGAGCGTTTTGCGTGCTGCTTATGTGCCCTGTGTGCTTCGCATTTTTGCCCCCGCGCCGTGCGCTCACAACTCTGAGCGGAAAAAGCACGTTACGTCAGTCTCGTCTTTTTCATTCTCCTATCAAATGAAAGCAGAGGCGGGGTTTCCGTTGAGGTGCATGCAGTGTTTGTGTTGTCAAAATAACAACGGAGACTTTTGAAGATGGAGGAGAGACTTGTGGTCGTTGTTTTGAGCTGTATGACTTCATAGATCTTGAATATCACAATATTATTAAATATTTCAATTATATCATTATCAACAGCAACACTCTCGCTGATTCAGTCATTGGCTAGCGATTGAAAAAAGCGCACAGCGCCTCGTGTTTTTGGAATGTAAATGCTCGTTCTGTGTGATCGAGCCCATATGCTGTGTTCACACCAGACGCGGAACGCGCAGCTAAATCGCGATATTCGCGAGTAAATAGACGCGTGAACATTTGAGTTTACTCGCTTCATTCGCGCGTCAGACTTTGCTTTATTCGCGCGTCAAATTCACTTCAGAACAGACGCAGATTCGCGTGATGGGCAGGGCTTCTGTCTGCCCGGTGACTGTAGCTTCGTTGCTAAATGGCTAACATGGATTTTATTGATAAAATAACTGTGTTTATGTGCTTTAGGAAGGCTGTAAAATAGCGTTGATACGTTTGGAGCCGTGTCTGAGTCCACTAGATCCTTTCAGAGGTGCAGCAGCTCTGTGAGCTCATAAACTCCTCCAGAAACTTCACCTGGATGACGGAGGCTGGAGGATTTCCCCCGGGACACCAACAAAAAGTGCCACTTCACAATCATGCCCCCACAAGAGCAAGCTCCTGATTGGTTAACGCAGCGAATGTCCGCAGAAGTTTAGATTTTTGAACTCGAGCGATTTGCGCGTTAAGCGCGTCAAACACTCAATTCGCGTCATTCGCGTCATTCGCGTCGCGCCATTCGCGTCATTCGGGCCGCAGGATGCCTATTCGCGCGTTTGCATTGACTTAACATGTAAATCACTCGCGCTTGACGCTTCTTGCGCGTCTGGTGTGAACGCAGCATAAGTAGGTCATCGGGGTTCTTCTCGCCTACTGTTTTCTGAATATTATGAATTCGGACATATTATTCGCCTTGGATACTGTTTTAACATACTGCATAGTAGGGAAGTATATAATTACAGACACAGCCAATGGTTCATTGCTGCATGCCATCATTATATTACAGTGTTTCAGATGTGTATTTAAATGCCATTTCCTGTGTTGTCCTTCACCTGGCTTGTTGCACATACAACTGATGATTCTATCTGAACCAATAAGCATTCTGAGTCTAGCTCCGCCCTTTAGGTAATGTTTTGCTAACATTCGTGTTTTGGTTGCAACTTCTAGCAATGGAAACGGAAATAATTCTGTTCTGTACTGTACTGAACCATACTGCTCAGTGGAAACGAGCCGTTACAAGATATCCTAACAAAAAAATAATAATAAATGTGACTTCCTTGGACCTTGCTTGCAGTTTACTCTGAAGCTGCACAATGGAGAGCTGGTGCAATGTTGTGAAGAGCCCAGCTCATCTATTTGAGCCCAATGAAGAGGAAAAATACTCAACACTACAGAGAAGTGAAGGAAGGATGGAAGAAGAAGTGTTCGAGTCCGACGAGGAGAATTATAAAGTTATTGAAATAGAGGACACTACAGAGTTTGGCCCAGACTACCACTCTTCTGATGAAGACGAGCCAGAGGTACACACACCTGCAGAGACGGATGCTGCTTACATGTCGAAAACTGGCCACATATTATGGAGTCCTACACCTCCTCCAAACGAGCATAAGAGATTTCCAAGTCATCTTTTCGAGAAAATGACCCCTGGACCAACAAGCTTTGCGTGCTCCAATGCCCAAGACATAAAATCCACATTTGAATTGTTTTTCCCAGATGAGATTAAAGAGATGTTGATGCAGATATCCAATTTAGAGGGCAAACGTGTGTATGGTGCTGCCTGGAAGGATCTGGACTGGACGGATTTGCAGGCCTTCATTGGTATCTTGATTCTGATTGGTGTGTATCGATCCAAGCATGAGTCCGTGGATAGTTTATGGGACGGAGTATTGGGGAGGCCAATTTTTCGCGCTACTATGGCGCTCTACACCTTCAAAAGCTGGTCAAGAGTCATCTGCTTTCGCAAAAGAGATCCAGAACCAGGCCAAAAGAGTGGTGATAAACTGGCACCAATACTGAACGTCTGGGATAAGTGGGTTGAACGCCTGCCGCTTATGTACAATCCAGGGCAAAACCTCACTGTGGACAAGTGCCTGGTGCCTTTCAGAGGACGGTGTCCCTTTAAAATATACATGCAGTGCAAACCAGCTAAATACGGGATTAAAATCTGGGCAGTTTGCGATACCAAGTCCAGTTACGCGTGGAACATGCAGATCCACACTGAGAAACCTGCAGACGGGAAAGCAGAAGAGGACCAGGGAATGCGTGTGGTCCTGGACATGACATCCAGTTTAGAAGGACACAACATTACATGTGACCACTCCTTCACATCGTACGCCCTGGGAGAGGAGCTGTTACAAAGGAATATCACCATGATCGGGACCGTCAGACTGAGCAATCCTGAGCTTCCACCTGCGCTATTATCAGTAAAAGGCAGAGCTATGAATTCCTCAAAGTTCGCCTTCACCGATACACACACGCTTGTCTCTTACCATCCCAGAAAAAATAAGAATGTGCTTCTGATGAGCACGCGCCACAGAGAAGACACCGAGAGCAGCAACGAGCAGAAGAAACCACAGATGATCCTGGACTACAACAGCACCAGAGGCGGAGTAGACAACTTTGACAAGGTATTTTAATGATATGCATTATTTATTCATTAGCTTTTATGATCAAGTCAATCAGATCTGCACATTATATGGCTTCAGCATGGATATCACAATGTGATCATTTGCAATAGTCACTTCACAGAATATGCGATGTTGAGTCTATTATAATTTATCATTTGAATGTTTTTTAAGGCCTGGATTTAAATAGTATTCATTAACTTACTTAACTTGTTTGTATTATTCAGTTACTGTACCTGAATACTGTTAGAAAGCGATAAAACACTTGATTTCAACGGCATCCCTTTTTTTATTCTATTGATCTTTGCTTGTAGATGGTTTATTATACTTAAATCAGAGGCACTTCATCATCCCAATCAGTCTGAAATGATCAATTCTTTCCAAATAGAGATATTCATAGTCATCTGGGGAAATTGTATTCATATCGCCTTATATATCGTGTTGTCAAGATACCAATCTGTACTGAAATTTCAAAATTGTCCATTTCCCCCTAACATTTGAGCACGTTCTCAAACAGCGCTGATTTGGCATTGTGTTCACATGCTCAGCAGAAATGACTGTGATTGGCTGTGAAAGTCGAAGTCACCGCTGTTTACTGAGTGTAACCACAGATACAGGGACACTGGAGCGTTTTAAAGCAGTGAAGATCAGTCGATTCATCAGCAGATCGCTTGTATGTCAGCTTATAAACAGAGCAGCTGATCTTCACAGCTTTAAAACGCTCCAGTTCATAATTTCATAATTCATGATTTTCTCTAAAGTTAGTGGACTTTTTGTTGTCTGTCAGTGGATTCTTATGAATATCGTTATGACAATAAATGCCAGAAAATCTTGTGATATATTTTGAAGTCCATATTGCCCATTCCTAATGCGTTGGTGGTTTTTGTGTTTGTTTAATTTAGTTTGCAGATCACTTCCACATATACATGTTTAATTATAGTTTAAAAAAACATTAAATACAAAAAATATCAAATGCAAACGCACAATATAAAAAGGTACAAGACATTTATGTGGACACTTATGAATATCATTATCGCAATAAACACTGGAAAATATCATTATATATCTATAAGTCCATATCCCTATTAGGCATGGGCCGGTATAAGATTCTGACGGTATGATAACCTTGGATAAAAATATCACGGTTTCACGGTATTGTGATTACTGCTCTAAAATATATTCTTTTTAAATGTCTGGGTACAAAACTAAAAGTTTTTCCCCTTTGAACACAATATATTTTATTTTAGGAAACATTTATAATATTTTGGAGCAGTAAACATGTCAGGCCAAATACAGAAAATGAATCATTGGCGTCTGCTGTCTTCATTAGTTTCAAAAACACTGATTTATTTACAATTTAAAATGGCATCTTTGGATATCTTTTCTGCTGGAGATACTGTTGTTAAAAAATGTAAATAAAAAAATCTTACACATACCTTAGGAACGGTATTAGAGAAAGCGGTATGAAAACCTTGACTTTTCCAAACCGCGGTATACCTTGAAAACGCTTATCGTCCCATGCCTAATCCCTAATGCCGTTGGTTAATTTGTGTTTGCTTATTATATAAAATATTCAAATAAACTAATATTAAAATGTATACTTTTCTCTAAAGATAAAGTATTTTTTTGTCTCTTATTAATATTGTTATCGCAATAAATATTACGCTATTGTTAGCGCAATAAATATCAGAAAATATTGTGATTATATTTTTAAGTCCATATCCCTAATGCTTGGTGTTTTTGTGTTTGTTTATTGCTACAAAATTAATCATACTGTGCTTTAATTATCCATCTTCATGAACATAATTATCGCAATAAATACCGGAAAATATCATGATATATTTTTAAGTCCATATCCCTAATGCTTGGTGTTTTTGTGTTTGTTTAATTTAAAATACTAAAATAGAACTAGTATATAAATGAATGTTTTTCTCTAAAGATACAGGACTGGATACTTATGAATATCAATATATACCAGAAAATAATGTGATATATTTTATAAGTCCATATTTTTAATGTGTTAATGTTTTTGTGTTTGTTTATTGCTACAAAATGAATCATACTGTTCTTCAATAATCCATCCTTATGAACAACGTTATCGCAATAAATACCAGAAAATATACACTGTCCACTTCCCTAATGTGTTGGTGTTTTTGTGTTCGTTTAATTTAGTTTGCAGATTACTTTCACATATACATATATTTAATTATTGTTTAAAAATAATAAAATACAAATATAAAAATGAATACTTCTCTCTAAAGTTACAGGACTTTTTGTCTCTCAACGGTTACCTATGAATATCGTTATCACAATAATTACCGGAAAATATTGTGCTATATTTCCATAATGTGTTGTTTTTGTGTTTGTTTAATAAAAATAAAATAGGCTACTAAAATAAAATTAATATTAAAATTAATACTTTTCTCCAAAGGCACAGGAATTTTAGCCTGTGAATGGTTTCTTATGAATATCGTTATCGCAATAAATACCGGAAAATATCATGATATATTTTTAAGTCTATATCGCCCATTCCCAATGCTGTTGGTGATTTTGTTTGTTTAATTTAAGATACTAAAATAAATATAAAAATGAATATTTTTCTCTAAAGATAAAAGATTTTTTCTTTCAATTGATACTTATGAATATCGTTATCGCAATAAATACAGGAAAATATCATGATATATTTTTGTTCATTTCACCAATCGGTTTAAATAATATAAAAATTAATACTTTTCTCTGAAGATACAGGACTTTTCTGTCTCCCTATGGATACTTATGAGTATAAATATCGCAATAAATACAATAAAATATTGTGCTATATTTTTAAGTCCATATTCCTAATGTGTTGGTGTTTTTGTGTTTGTTTATTGCTACAAAATGAATCATACTTTGCTTCATTAATCCATCTTCATGAATATAATTATCGCAATAAATATCGGAAAATATCATGATATATTTTTAAGTCCATATCCCTAATGCTTGGTGTTTTTGTGTTTGTTTAATTTAAAATACTAAAATAGAACTAATATATAAATGAATGTTTTTCTCTGAAGATAGAGGACTTTTCTGTCTCTCTATGGATACTTATTGATATCAATATCGCAATAAATACCGTGAAATATTGTGATATATATTAAGTCCATATTCCTAATGTGCTGCTGTTTTTGTGTTTGTTTATTGCTACAAAATAAATCATACTGTGCTTCAATAATCCATCCTTATGAATATTGTTATCGCAATAAATACCGTAAAATATACTGTATTTTTAAGCCCATATCCCTAATGCACTGGTGTTTTTATGTTTGTTTAATTTTGTTTGCAGATCATTCCACATATACCAATATTTAGTTATGGTTTAAAAACAATAAAATATAAATATAAAAAGGAAACTTTTCTCCAAAGACACAGGAATTTTAGCCTGTCAATGGATTCCTATGAATATCGTTATCGCAATAAATACCGGAAAATATCGTGATATATTTTTAAGTCTATATCACCCATTCCCAATGCCATTTGTGATTTTGTTTGTTTAATTTAAGATACTAAAATAAAACATATAAAAATTAATAGATACCTATGAATATCGTTATCACAATAAATGACAGAAAATAAATATTGTGATATATTTTAAGTGCTTATTGGCTGTTTATGAGTAGAGTTGGTGTTTATGAGTAAGATCCCTAATGCATGGCTGTTTTTTGTGTTGTGTTTAATGTTGTCTCCAGCTCACCTCCACATACACCTGCCAAAGGAAGACCCTGCATTGGCCCATGGTGATTTTCTTCAACATGTTGGACGTCTCGGCCTACAATGCGTTTGTGCTGTGGATGGACTTAAACCCTTCATGGGAAGCGCAGAAGACAAACAGGAGGAGGATCTTTCTGCAGGATCTGGGAAGAGCTCTGGTCACACCACATATGCAAAGAAGAGAGCGTCTTCCTCGCTTACCGAACTCCATCAACATGATTATTGAAGCACAATCGGCTCCCGAAGATATCCAGCGATGCATCCCGCCAGTTACAGACCCCAAGAGGAAAAGGTGCGAGCCCTGTAACAGAAGCACCAATGGGGGGAAAAGGAGAGACACAAAAACCAGATTGACGTGCGACAAATGCAACATGTACATTTGCAAAGCACACGCTGTTATTACCACGCTCTGCTACCGCTGCACAAAGGAGGAAATGCCCTGCTAATGCACTATGTGCGGTTTAATTTAGTGTTGTGAATTGTAATTGATGTTGTCTTGAGTAATTATGTGATTGTTAACTTTATTACAAATGTTTTAAATAAATTATGGGAGAAAAAATATGTGGTGCACCGTCTTTTTATAGCAATGCGGTTGCGAAAACCCATGTTTAATTTCATGTCAATTCCAAGCTTATATCATGTCATTAATGAAAACAGAAGACGCTTTACCACAGTCAAAGCAGTTATATAAAGTATGCTTCATCTATATAAATCTATTGATAGGATTTAGTGAGAAATTGGGTGTAAATACTCTACAGCTAGTTTATTTTAGTGATACTATGTTCAATTTAATCAGAAGTCAGGTGGTACAAATCAAAACTCTTAGAAAATTATTTCATTGTAATTATGGATTCTATGAGCACAAGAATGTTTTTCTAACAACTTCCTGATTGGTGGATTGGCTGTACGGCATCATGGGTAATGAAGTTTTCTGCACAAATGCCATTATTAAACATGGTAGGTTAAAAATGAAGTTCTTTAACTGCATACAGATGAGTTCAGCAAAAGCACAATATTCAGCAAAGTGTCACCAGGAATTTTTTATCACGTAACATTAAAAATTGGCGACACGGTGGCTTAGTGGTTATCACTGTGGCTTCACAGCAAGAAGGTCTCTGGTTTGAGTCCCGGCTGGGTCAGTTGGTGTTTCTGTGTGGAGTTTGCATGTTCTCCCCGTGTTGGTGTGGGTTTCCTCCAGGTGCTCCGGTTTCCCCCACAGTCCAAACACATGCACTATAGGGGAATTGATAAACTAAACTGGCCGTAGTGAATAAGTGTGTATGTGAATGAGTGTGTATGGGTGTTTCCCAGTACTGGGTTGCAGGTGGAAGGGCATCCGCTGTGTAAAACAAATGCTGGAATAGTTGGCGGTTTATTCCGCTGCAGTGAACCCTGATAAATAAAGGGACTAAGCTGAAGGAAAATGAATGAACATTAAAAATCATATCTAATATATGTATTCATTTGTTTGTTGATTTTAATTGTATATTTATTAATGCAATGTTTTTGCCATGAAAATAGCCTTTGTTGCTGACATGGCATTAAATAAAAATACATCATCATCATCAACAACTAAAGCACATGCAGTTGTCGATGGCTCTCGCTTGTTTACTAATGCCTGTGACAGCGGTGATGTAATTTCGACAGTGAAGTGTCGCTCTTTGATTCGTACTCGTAATCAGGTCGTCGTGTTCGTGGTGAAACTGTATTTCGTGTTTGTAAAATACATCCACCGTGACTTTATAATTCGTATACACACAGACAAAGAAATGTCGTATCTGTGTCTGATTTTGGAATTGTACCCTCGTAAAATTACGAATACGTTTCGTTTTCCTTTATGTTTTTATAATTACAGTGAATTTTATTTACACACAAAATATTTATGACAGCGATTTGATTCCATAACTAGCAGGTAAATCTGTGTCCACTGAAGCGTTTCTTCTTGAGTTGAGTGTTTGTTGTTGTCAATGGTAGTGCTACGTTTTTTTGAGTGTTTTTTTTATCGCCTGCAGCATAGCGAGGTGATGAGCAGGCATTTTACGATCAGCACTAAGCAATCTGCGTATTTTTTTAAGTTTGTTTTTTTTTTCTTCAAAAACGCAGCATCCGTCAGTGTCACTTTTGAGCTAGCTGTCCAAACACAGTGGAGGAGGGGCAGGACTATACCACGCAACTAATATAATAATGTGCCATTTTCACAAGGCTGTTATGATGCGTTAATTGAATTTTTTTTTTAAATTATCAATATTTATATGTATTTATATATGCATTTATATATATATATATATATATATCTTTACATCAAATGACAGAAAACGAATGAGGGCATGTGTGGTGTGTGTAATGCAAGACAGTAAATCTGCCATGATTTTCTCCTCTGGCTGCCGTAATAAGTCTCACACTGTTGTTTTCCTCTTTTAAATGTCTTGATAACACCATCCTGGAGTTTATCTCTCAATATTTCACCTATAGGAGTGTAGAATAATGATGTGTTGTGCTCTCTCATTCACTGCGCTCTGAGTTTACACACTATGACCATTTCTGCTTCTGCGGCCATTAGAACAGCACTCCTGTTTCTAAGGCACAAAAACGCAGCCTCAGGCCCTGTCCACACACAAAACACACGTTTTTTCTCTGCGGTCTCACTGTTTGTCCACAGGAAAAAACACAGTATCAGGAGACTGAAACTCAAACTTTCTGAAAACGCCAGCCAGGGTAAGGATTTGTGGTCATGTGGATGATACAAGCAGAGTTTTCTCCTCAGGACGTCTGCGTGTGCTGTCTTTTGCTTTCTGACTGGCCAACACAGCTGAGTTCACACCAAACACTGCACATTTGCAGCAAACGTATCTCATATCCCACATTGTTCAACCGCAGGACAGCGATCTGCCTCTGTCATCATGTTTGCATTGACCTGAATGCTATTTACTCGCAAAATATACTTAATTCCCTGTTTAGTGTGCACTCAGTAAAGGGTCATTAGCACCCCCTGTTGGTTCATCATGCTCATAGCATGCATCACAGTGCATTTTTGCATTTTCATGTGGACGGATTTGTTATCTTTTTTTAAACAAAAGTGTTTATAAAAATATCCGTGTACGTGTGGACATGTGCTTAGTTTAAAGATTCCACTCACTGTTCTCCAGGAGCAACGGCTTGTGTTTGGATTGTTTGTGACATTAATGATTGTGTTTTCAAACTGCTGTATTACAGCCTGGTCTAATACAAGCTCATGAATACACAGTCTGTGTAAAGCAGCATTTCCATCCTATCAGAAATAAAATCCTCAGCTGCTGCTGCTCCTGCACAGATATCACCGAGAGGAGTGGAGTCTGCTGCACTGTTGGGAATCTCCACTGTGGTGTTTGTTCTCCTCTAATAAATGAGCTGCACCTCAGTAGACCAAGACCAAACGCAGTGAATGTTTTATGCACACATAAGTGCAGTTAACGCTACAGAGAACTGGTTATCTTCAATCCAGATCAGGTTCTCACAAGAGAAAAGTCATCACAGGCTTCTCTCGGCTCTTTTCCACACATCAGATGCTCTGATTGGATCAGAAATTGGTGCGTTCATAGATGTGAGCCGGGGTGTGTGTGTAAGTTGTTTACTTTGACTCTGTTCAGATGCGTTCCCAAATTAGGTAATGAAAAAGATGCGTGCGCAAGTTTACACCCCCCCCCCCCTATAGAATAAATGGAAAAGTGTCATTTTTTTGTTATGTTACGCTATGCTTCCATCCTAAAGATGTGCATTAATAATGAATAAATGTGACTTATGTGCATATCACATAAAACAGTAGAGAATAAAGCAGCGGTTCAGTCTAATGATGAACAGTAGAGCATCACCTCCTCAGCTCCTGCACAGATGTCACTGAGAGGAGTGGAGTCTGCTGCTCTGTTGGGATTCTCCACTGTGGGGTTTGTTCTCCTCTAATAAATGAGCTGCGCCTCAGAAGACCGAGACCAAACGCAGTGAATGTGGTGGCTTTTGGAGGCGTGAGATGGGAGCGCAGACAGATGCTCAAGACGAAGAAGAAGAATACTGAAGCACTGTTATGACGGACTGACGGAGGACTGAGGCCTTTTACAATCAGCACAACAACTGGCAAACAATATAGTCTTGTTTTCAGAACTAATGAGTCAAAATGAAGGCAGTAATTTTAACTTTAACTGTATATACAGCAGGATACATGGTGCTGTAAATGCAAAGTACTGTAATTAATTTAGGGTAAGTTACTGATGAACTGCTGCCTGTGTGTTATTGTAGATTCTACAGGACAGTGTTAACAGTGTATGTGATGTGACACTCTTAATGTTATCTAATATAGTGGCCAAGCAATAATATAAAAATAAATGTATATATATATATATGAGTATTTCCAGCTGCTGATTGTTGTTGTGTATTCACCCGTAGCTCCAGTGAAGGCCGGTCCAGATGGCGTTTATGTCCAGATTGTCTCGGTCTCGCAGTAACTCCAGATCTCCCAGCAGAAAAGACTCAGAGAAAGGCTCTCCTGTGCTGACGGTGGCCGAGCTGGAGCGTCTGCTGTACACGGGCAAAACCGCCTGCAATCATGCTGATGAAGTCTGGCCCAGACTCTACATCGGGGACCAGTGAGTACACGAAACATTAGCAGAGCTGCACTCCTTCTGCTGTTATGCTGTCCTTATTTAGAGTTTTTGTCTAGTTTCTAGTGCAAATATCTAACAATTCTGAAGTCAAGAAGCTTTTTCTAGACAAGAACAAAATATAGTGTTGTTTTCAGAAATAATGAGGAGAAATGAAGAGAGTTTTTAATTATTCATTCATTTTCTTTTCGGCCCTTAGTCCCTTTATTAATTCGGGGTCGCCACAGCGGAATGAACCGCCAACTTATCCAGCACATGTTTTACGCAGCGGATGCCCTTACAGCTGCAACCCATCCCTGGGAAACACCATACACACTCATACACTACGGACAATTTTGCTTACCCAATTCACCTGTACTGCATGTCTTTGGACTGTGGGGGAAACCCACCAGGAGGAAACCCACGCGAACGCAGGGAGAACATGCAAACTCCACACAGAAACGCCAACTGACCCAGCTGAGGCTCGAACCAGCGACCTTCTTGCTGTGAGGCGACTAGTGCGCCACTGCGTCGCCTGAGTTTTTAATTAAATCAAGCAAAATAATCTGACAATGGCGAAAGAAAAACTAAACTTGTTTTCACTTTAAAAGGACATTACATTAGATTCCCCATTGGCAGATTATTTTGCTTGTTTTAAGAAAAACTTAAATAGACAACCTTGTGTCCTGTTGGGTTATTTTCCTCCACTCTGGGCTGATTCTGAGTCTTATTTTGGCCACATCTTTTTCTGTGCTTCAGCAAATGTGATGAATTCTGCTGACAAATCTTATTCTGGCTCATATTTTGGGAAAATGCACTGAAAATGTTCAGAAACTCAACAATACTCTGTTCAGATTGACTCTCCTTTATTGATGTTGGTGCTGTTTTTGCTCCATTGACTTCCATTATAATCACATTTATTGATTGTAAAGCCATGACAGCAGATGATCATGTGTTCTTGACTGCTGCTGGTCAAGAGGGACAATTAGACATTGTTACTGTTGATCATCAGTTGCAGTGAAAAAAGCTTAATTTCTGGCTTTTATATGGAGGATAGTGTGTGTGTGTGTGAGCGTAGTAAACATAGTAAGCGTATTTCTGCACACACACACTGTATTCTGCTGTTTTACTCCATACAAATGCCAGAAACTCTTCAGCACAGGCCCATCTAAAGGGAGAATGCTGACAACTGATGATCAACAGTAAACATGACACACTGTCCCTCATCCCAAGATAGAAAACCAGCAACAATCAAGAATGCATGATTATCTGCTGTCATACGCTTAATTTACTCGGCTGTAATTTTAAAAGACGAAAGCGAGGCTGTGGTGGGAAGTATAGGATCTGCACTGTAAACATTATCAACATGCAGTGGACTATAAACCTCCAGCTGCTGCTGCGATTTCAAAGTGCAGATATGATGTAAACATCACTTTAATATCTTTCATTCATTCATTCATTCATTCATTTTCTTTTCGGCTTATTCCCTTTATTAATCAGGGGTCGCCACAGCAAAATGAACCGCCAACTATTCCAGCATATGTTTTACACAGCGGATGCCCTTCCAGCTGCAACCCATCACTGGGAACCATCCATACACACTCATTCACACTCATACACTACGGACAATTTAGCCTACCCAATTCCCCTATAGCGCATGTGTTTGGACTGTGGGGGAAACCGGAGCACCCGGAGGAAACCCACGCCAACACGGGGAGAACATGCAAACTCCACACAGAAACGCCAACTGACCCAGCCGGGACTCAATCCAGCGACCTACTTGCTGTGAGGCGACAGCACTACCCACTGCGCCACTGCGTCACCCTAATATCATCCAGTTCAGTTTAATTTAAACAATTAAAAGCATATTAGGCATCAAACAACATCACAATCTCTTTAAGAGTGATACGCTGAAGTGTCCTCATAGGCTTCAGTTCATTGCAGCAGGTGAACAGCATGGGGACGCTTCCCTGCTTCAGCCTATGTAACCCGGTGAGCGGTAAAACACTGCAGTCCTCTGCAGCACACCCTCATGTTGTCTGTAATAGTGTTACAGCACTGACATTTTAAAAACGTCCATTTCCTGCTAACATTTGCCATAGTATTCACCAGTGCTCAACAGAAATGACCGAGAAATGACTCTTTACCCAGTGCAAACACAGGGACACTGGAGCATTTTAAAGCTGCGAAGATCAGTCACTTCATCAGCGGATCGCTCGTCTGTGTTTGCATTTGGTAAACATCAGTGAACTGATGACCTTCACGGCCAATCACAGTCATTTCTGTTGAGCACTGGTGAACACAATGGCAAATCAGACACACTCAGCAGCACTTCACCCTCTACTGCACACATTATGATAGATCTATAAAAAATATTTGACTGTTTTTCTTTTCTTAAAATGGCTTAACTTAGAGTGCTGTAAAAACATTTGGAAAAACTTATTTTTTTTAAGGTAATTTATGATTAGATTAGATTAGATTCAACTTTATTGTCATTACACATGTACAAGTACAAGGAAACGAAATGCAGTTTAGGTCTAACCAGGAGTGCAATAGCAGCAAGTGCAGGATACAGGTATAAGTTATAAAGTGCAGTTATAGAAAAACTATGGTGATATTTACAGATGGATGTACTATGAACATTATATACAGGTTGTGTTAGCTATGAACAGAGATTTACAATAGATGGAGATATGTACAGGCTGCTATTAATAATCAGAAGTGTGCAGATAGATAAACATAATTACAAATGTATATGTGCAGTGGGTATGTACAGTTAGAATAAATGAATCAGTGCAATGTAGTGCAATGAATATGTGCAATTTTTAAATGTGGTAAGAAATCAATCTACGTTATAAGATCGATTAGGGATTTTATTAGCTCATATCAATGATTCGGATCTTGAAGATTCGAATCATTGATTCGACTCAATTGAGTCGGATTGAATCAGATCAAAGATTCACACTTTATCTGAAATTTGTCCCGCAAATAGAGACATCACATTTTACTAATCTCGTCTATATTATTTCCGTGGCCAACGATAATAACATAACACAGAATAGGGTTAACTTTTAGTAAGATAACACAATCTATAGCTTGAGGCAATGACTTAGAAGCACATAAACAAGAACACAGTTCTTACAAAGGAGAACAAAGATTTATTGAGCTACACTATGACACATGAGGCTAACTACGTAATAAACAAACAACAAACAAACGCACACACACGTTCACACACACAAACACACAGGCAGTTCAGAGGATGCAAAATGAGTTGACAAACAGTCCCAGAGCATCTAGTATTTCGTACTAGATCTTAGAATCACCTGAGAAACCACAATAGCAGAGATTTGACTCATCTTTAACTGCTTAAGGTCATATGCACCAGATCAGAAAGAGACAACAGTTGTTGTGTTACTTGCGTGAGTTGTTGAAGTCTTCTTGATTCGAGTTGGCGTGGTGGCGACTGGGGGCGGATGCAACAGTGGGCACAAACCGGCTTGATGCTAAAGGCGCAGATTTAGGGCTGCCGGGGTTTTTAAATGACCTGATCTGGTCCATCCCTCATGACGCTGTCACCCAATGAGCAGTTGCCATGAAGGGCGGGGCCACGCCCCGTACCAGTGTAATCAGGTTTAATCATTAACCGACTGCAAGAGACTTCACGTGGTAAAATCTCTGGTAAGATTGTAACTATCTGACATCAAAAGTTACAAGGCGAATACTGTTCGTATTACTAAATTCTCATTTACACCAGTGTATTGCAAATGAAGAGGGGTTCGGTTTGATATCAAGCATAAAACATTTCAGACACATACAAATCACTTTAACCTGTTATAAGTGTGAAACCACACATTATGAACCTGGTTGGTAGGAACAAACATGGCACATAAGGAAACCTATGGCTATTATGCAAAATATCAAATTTTGCCTTGGCTATAACATGTAAGAGAATTGTATTTCTTAAGTCTCTCATTCATTTCTTTGTCTCTGAATTCTGTCCATCTGGCTGAAATTATAATGTCTCGAGGGCGAACACATGGCCACCAAAATCACAAAACTGGTCAGTCAAAAGTCTCATGATGCAAAAGTCTTGTGATGGGAGATCCTGAAAGCTCAAATTGTCTCGCTGGTTGAACATTAACCAAAATTGCGGCCGCATCTCTGTCCATCTGGGCCAGAGTATTGGGGGAAGAGAGTCGAATGAATTGGCCCCCCTGTTATCCTGATGGTATAAGCCCTGGAGCGAATGAAGCAATTTGCGCTCACAATTCCAAGCCTGATTCGAACTGGTTTTAATTCAGTGAGTCCCTTCAATGTGCAAATGTTAAATAGTGCAGTGATTATGAGGAGTATGAGTTATGAGGAGAGTGGGGGTGTATTAGGGGGGCAAAAGAGTCAGTGGGGGGCAGAGTTCAAAAGATAGACAGCTCTGGGGAAGAAGCTGTTCCTTAGTCTGCTGGTTTTTGTCCGGGGGAGCCTGAAGCGCCTGCCGGAAGCAGGAGAGAAAACAGTCTGTGAGCAGGGTGAGAGGAATCCTTAAGAATACTGCGTGCTCGGCGCAGACAGTGTTTCCTCTGGATGTCCTCTATGGCTGGCAGTGTGGTCCCTGTGATGCGTTGGGCAGTTTTCACCACCCGCTGCAGTGCCTTACGCTCCGCAACCGAGCATATGGCAACAACGTCCAACAGTGGATCTAACTTAGACATTTCTCATTTTAATAATTGTGTTGTTTGTTTTGATTTAATTGGTGTTGCAGTATTATAAGCTTTAACACAGAACTTATAAATGACACCTACATACTTTCCAACAGCTTATAATCCAACAGCTTTCATTTACTCCAGTCTTTTTTGCTGAATATTATTGAAAACAATCATAATATTGTATTATCATGTAAACAACACACAGTAAATATTATAACAAATAAAATAACAAGTCTAGTATATCCAGATGCATTAGAATATTGTAGCCACTAGCTAACAATGTTTCTTTATTATACTATATACTATACTACGCCTGTCTTATCTGCCTGTGAGTTAACTTACCTGAACTGTCTCTATCAAATGTCCAGTCTGCATCATTCTCATGGTCACTAAACCCATCTCCTCCTCACTTTCATCTGCAGGAAGAGTCACTTCTGTCCTTTTCTTCTTTCACTTACTATAGAACATGGTGGTGCTCGCTAATACACTGTTCCCGGTATTCATATCTATTCAAATGTAGTATTGCCATTAAAACTAGATTTTATTCATAATGCAAATGCCGTTAACATACCTTTAAGATTATATGACTAGCATCCATGTTTTTACTGTTACAACTAACTAGCTAGCTAACCCATTTCACTATTGCGCAGTGTTTCCATTTGGCAGCACGTACATTTGATCAATTTACAAAAACTAATTTGATTAAAAACAATTAGAGTTGTGAATATGTCATCATAACTCACTGGAGGTGATGTCTCAGATGTTTCTGTGGATCTGACATCATTTGATCTTTGTTTTTATTGGCGTTTACGTTTGCATTCAGCAGCTACTCACAATAAACGGCAGTCTGTCAGAAATCACGCTACAGAAAACACTGCATGTCATGTGACTTAACCAAAGCACATCATTGGCTACACTAAGGTCTTCTCTTTCCAACAAACAAATTCAATGTTGGTCTTAAAGAAACAGTAGCAGGGAAATGAACATAAGTATCATGTTGCCATATGGAAACACCATGCGGTAGAGGGTTAAATGTTAGCGGGAAATGTACTTTTTTTTTTTTTTTTTTTTAAATTTCAGTACCAAAATTGAGTATCGTGACAGTCTAATATAGTGAAAGACTCAGTTCATTAAATTGAGTTTGATAAATGCCAACAAAAAAGTGTGTTTAGGAAAGATAACCTTAGCTAGCTAGTGCCATTTCCCTTAACTTAGCTGAAAACGAGGTCTGGTATCCCTTTTTATTTTCACTATTCATTAGGGGTGTAACGATACACCAAAGGCACGATTCGGTTCGGTTCACGGTTTTGGAGCCACGGTTCGGTTCGGTTCGGTTCGGTTTCTGTTTGCTGTGGGGTTAGGGTTGATGTCATCTTAAAAGCAATGCTAAGGAACAATAGATAACAAGAACAACTAAACTTTTTCTTTATTAACTTTGCCATCACATTTTAGTACAGTCAGGATACCGGAGTAAACAACAAAAATGAAATAAATACCTCCAATATAGACTAGTCAGAAAAAACAATTCTCTTTAGTGCAGCCATCTTAAGAAAGTAAACTCAAATTAAATAACTGCAGTGTAGACTATAGTGAAAGATAAACAGGCTTGTCCTCTCTAAGAACATATGAAATCTTCAGCTAATTTCAGTTAAGATGAACACAGTTTCCATAATTATACTTAACTGATAAATGTCAATGGCTCTGCATACAATGACTTTATCTTGCTGGAGTCTATAGCCGCCTCACTCCACCCCAGGACGCGTTAATGTCGCAAAACGCACAAAAACGCACTAAATCGCACTTCAGCAGCGGCTATTTGAAAGCCCACATAAAGATCTGCACTTGAGCGTGTATATTTGAGGGCGTGCAAGAAGTTTTGCGCACGAACAGAGGAAATCGGCGCGCAAGCAAAGAGAATACACTGCAGTTTTGTCTGAAACTAATGTTACGGTTCTAGCTGGTTGTATTTTAGCCTCCCGTTCGCGCTCTCTCTCTCTCTCTCTCTCTCTCTCCCTCTCCCCGTGCCTGTCATTTCTGTATTTCAACCTTCACGACAGCTGATTGGTCAGGAGAATGATCTATCATTACTGGGCGTCGTGGCGCGGGGATATAAAAAGCCCGTCAGGAAAAGCGGAGAAGAGCGCATCTTCCTTTGATCTCGTTTTTCGTGTATTTTGTCAACATGATTATGATTTTCGTTGTTTTTGCTTAACTTTCGTTTGGGCAAAATTATTTAGCATTACTTTTGCCCACTCTGAGATATTTTGTGATTTTTGTACATTTTTATTTCGATTGATTTGTTTGTTAGTTTTTGGCTCATCTCTTTCCCGTTACATTGAGCTATACCTCCTCAAGTTCACTCTTTTCTCAGAGTAAGGTGGATAGGGAAGATGTCTTACGACTTCCATTTTGCAAACACATACAAAATGTATTGTTAAAGACATCAGGTAAGAGGTGAACGTCATATTTGTATTTATTTTATTCTACAGTTCAGTATAGGGAAGAATGCGGTGCACGGCGCTGAAAACTGCAATGTCAATATATTGCCTGCGCGCCTATTCTCTCCGTCCATCCACAAAACTCCTGCGTGCCCCCATATATACTCCGCTCAAGTGCTCCTTAGTGTGTTTATGTAACATGTATGTCTCCAACCTTCATTAGATTTGCTAGAAATATTTATGAATGTCTCCAATAGACCCAAGCGGCATAAATGCTCCCTGAAGTAAAGTGAAATGGCTATAAACTCCATCAAGATAACGTCATCTATACATTTTAAAGTATTATAAAGCATTATCTATTATCTATAAAGTATAGTTATAGAAACTGTGTTCATCTTAACTGAAAGCGGTCGTATTTGCCAGCCTCACACGCTGCATGCACCTGTCAGTCAGTTACTGATGCGTGATGCGTAAACACACTAAATCGCAATTCAGCTGCTTGTTTTTGAAAGCGCACTTGAGCAGAGTATATATGAGGGCACGCAAGAATCCCGTGCACCAACAGAGAAAATCGGCGCGCAAGCATCAGTCAGTGGCGGGGTGAATTTTGGTGTGGCGCCCTGCCATGGAAGAATGAATGTAGCGGAAACCATGCAGTAATGGAGTGATCGCGCACTCACATGACATGACATGCACTTGGAAAATACTAACTTTAGAATATAATATTTAGAACAAAACCTCATTACTAATACAATTTAATCAAATGTGATCAAATAAATATGTGCTTAAATTTGGTTTAATTAGTTAGAGACAAGTGACGTCAACCTCAACAATGGGCAGCAGGGGGCGTGAGAGTATCGCGGTACGCCACGAGAGTTTCGCGATACGTATCGTGGTTGGTGTATCGCGATATTTCGGTTCGGTTCGAAGTATCGTTACACCCCTACTATTTATTCAAAACGGACCTTCGGGTCACTCAGTAGGTGGTGAAATGATAAATTTGTGTCACTTTCTCTTCGCTGATAAGATATCCAGCCAGGTGACTCAGGCAATACTTCCAGGTTTCTTCCCACCGCAGCCTCGATTTTGCTTTTAAAATGGCGGCCGTGTAAAATCAGTCTATTGCTATTGCTATTGCAATCAATAAATGTGATTATAATTGAAGTCAATGAGGCAAAAACAGCACCAACGTAACCAAAGGAGAGTCAATACAGAAGGGTTCAATTAAGCAAAATAATCTTATTTTTTAGTTTGAAATAACATTGACTCTTTTTTCCACCCAATTGTCAGATTATTTTGCTTGTTTTAAGGAAAAACACTTCATTTTGACACTTATTTCTAAAAAACAAGACTATATTTTGTTCTTGTAATAACCTTTATTTAACCAGGTAAGTCAATTGAGAAACAGTTCTCATTTACAATGACGACCTGGCCAAGAGGCAACATAAAAAAAGCAGTTACAGTATAAAGCAGCAAGGACACAATACAATAACAATTTCACAAAGTGCAGATAATAACATATAAAACCAATGAAAAACTAAAAACAAGCACAGTGATCTTGTACTATTGACTGGATTGAACTTTTAAAAGATGATAGTGGAATGAAAGTACTGAGCTTTAAAGGGTCACGAAACCCCCTGTCTCAGCAGGGTGTTTTCACACCTCTGTTTTGAAAAAAGTGAGGAAAGTTGGGCGTGTCCAGCTCTGGGAGTGTGGGAGTGTCGGGGGAGGGAAAGAGGATAAGATTTTGCATAGAAGGGACGCGCTAAGTTTGACAGGAAAAACAAACACACAGAGGCTGATTTGTTACGGCGAATAAGAGAAAAAAATCCTCCGCATTTCTCTGTACCTTATGTACTCGGTAGGTAGCGTCAGAAAGCCGTGTGTGTATAGACTATCCTGTCACAAAATGCAGCGAAAATCCTGCACGACGGGAATAGTTTGTGTTTACATGTTTACACTCGGAGAGCAGCATTTAAACAAAGGGCAGTCCACTGCAAACACTTACCAAATCTGTAGACAGACAATCAAACTGGAGCTGTGTCTTTTTATTAAAAGGAGACGAGCGGCAAATCCGGATTTCACCATTTCCAAATGCGAAAAGCTCTCAGGTAAAAATGTTCCTTACAAACGCGTTTCTGTGGCGTGCACTGTAATCCACACGTGAGTCCAGCTGCTCTCCCATAAAGGGAAAATGAAAACAAAACCTTCGTTGCAACACACTAATAACACCTACGACTCTTGTCTTGAAATTCTTGTACTTTCACTTGTTTTGGCAACACAACGTGGCGTCTCTCTGCCGTCTGAACGCTGTAAACTGGTAAACAGTCTCCGGAGCTATCATGCATATTAATGAAGTTTCACGTCATACACAATGGAGCGCGCTGATTGGTTTGAAGCACGTCTTTCTCATGAATTAATACTGCACACTCAGATACGTCAGAACGCCCTAGAAAAGACAGACAGCCACTCTACTGCTGGATTTACACCTAAGTATCTCATGGCCGTGACGCAGCTTCAAAAATTCGTTTCAAACCGGAAGAACGAATTTGCTCAAAATAACGCAAAAACAACCAATTTTCACTTTTTAGTGCAATATATGTGTCCTAATAGTGTTTATAGCAGCGTGGGACACATATATGACTGTCAACAGCTCAACACATGTGTTTTGGTGTTTCGTGACCCTTTAAGGTCTGCTGCAGATGATTCCAAGCATCAGCAGCAGAAAACTGAAAAGAGTAGCGACCAAATGAAGTACAAACTTTGGGTATGCAAAGGTTAATAAAACTACTAGAGCGCAGATTGCGAGGTGATTCCTGAATGTTAAGAAGTGACTGTAAATATAGTGGAGTTTTCCCAATAAGAGTTTTATAAATGAACAGAAACCAATGAATTTGTCGACGTGATTGAAGAGAAGGCCAATTTAGTAAAGAATACAGTTGACAGTGATGAGTATTAAATGGCGCACCAGTAACAAAACCAATTGCTGCATGATAAATAACATCCAGTTTGTGAAGGAGAGTTTTTGAAGCTGATCTGTAAATTAAATCCCTTATAATCCAGAATTGGTAATACTGTTAATTTGACCAAATGCTGCTTTAAAGCGTGCGTAAAGGAATTTTCTTGTCTAGAAAATGCTTCTTGATTTAAGAGTTTTTGGATATTTGGACTAGAAACTAGACACAAACACTAAGTAGGAAGAGCAGTTTGTCCAGTGTTGTGATTTAAGGTCATGTCATCTTCTCACCCCAGTTTTTAATAATAATAATAATAATAATAATTCCAGAGAGATCGCCTCGAACCGTAAAGAGCTGGTGAAGCTGGGCATCACACACATCCTGAACTGCGCTCAGAGTAAATGGCGCGGCGGTGCGGAGTATTACGCCGGCATGAACATCACATATCACGGCATCGAAGCCCACGACTCGCCATCCTTCGACATGAGTGTCAACTTCTACCCGGCGGCGGAGTTCATCCACAGAGCCCTCAGCGCTGGAGGTCAGTTCACACACACACACACATCAACATCTCCTGTTCATTTTCCTCCACTCTGGGCTGATTCTGAGTCTTCATTTGGCCTCAGATTTCTCTGTGCTTCAGCAAATGTGATGATTTCTGCTGACAAATCTTATTTGGCTCATATTTTGGGAAAATGCTTTGAAAATGTTCAGAAACTCAACAATACACTCAGATTGACTCCTCTTTGGTGATGTTGGTGCTGTTTTAGCTCCACTGACTCCCATTATAATCACATTTATTGATTGTAAAGCCATGCCAGCAGATGATCATGTGCTCTTGACTGCTGCTGGTTTTCCCTGTTGGGATTAAGAGGGACAATTAGACATGGACTTTGCTATATGTGTGTGTCTGTGCATGTCTGTATGTGTGTTTGTGTTCCTCAGGGATGGTTCTGGTGCACTGTGCAGTGGGTGTTAGCCGATCCGCTACACTGGTTCTGGCGTACCTGATGATCCGGCAGAACATGACGCTGCTGGAGGCCATCCGCACCGTAAAGGACCACCGCGGCGTCACACCCAACCGTGGCTTCCTGCGGCAGCTCAGCGGGCTAGACAGTGTTCTGCGCTCCAGCCGCAGCACCACATGAACACACACATACACATATACACACAGACATACACTCTAACACATATGAACACACACACACACACACACACACACTCACACAGTGTCTGATCTTCACACTCTCTGCTGTCTGCATTAAGGCCTCGGTATACTTTAAACAAATTTCGTTCTTGGCTGGAGGTGAAAGCGTGTGTAACAGTGTAGTAAATACAAATGCAGTGTATGCTCGAGCAGAAGACGATTGCAGACACAGCCCTACTACTCCAGTGTATACTACGGTTGAATTTAAGTTTAGATTAGGATGAATTTGAAATTAGGACATTCTACATCTGCCATTTTGTCATGATCACATGACCGACCTGCGTCAGTTGCGTCGCTTCACTTAAATTCACGAATTCTCTCACGGTGCATTATGGGATAGAGTAGCGTCCATCGGATGCGCACTAGAGAATCTCGTCAGAAGTAGTAGATCATCTGTGAAGTTCTCGGATACTGTTTGTATGAATATGCAAATCTACTCGGCTGTTTTTAGTGTACAATATAGTATGGAGGCGACACGGTGGCTCAGTGGTTAGCACTGTGGCCTCACAGCAAGAAGGTCACTGGTTCGAGTCAGTTGGCGTTTCTGTGTGGAGTTTGCATGTTCTCCCCGTGTTGGTGTGGGTTTCCTCCGGGTGCTCCGGTTTCCCCCACAGTCCAAACACATGAGCTATAGGGGAACTGATCAACTAAACTGGTCGTAGTGTATGAGTGTGTGTGTGTGTGTGTGTGAATGAGTGTGTATGGGTGTTTCCCAGTACTGGGTTGCAGCTGGAAGGGTATCCGCTGCATAAAACATATGCTGGAATAGTTGGCGGTTCATTCTGCTGTGGTGAACCCTGATGAATAAAGGGACAAAGCTGAAGGAAAATTATTGAATCAATGAATATAGTATGGAAGTATACAATTTCGGTTGCAGTGTTTAAATGTGTTTCGGCAATTCAAAACAGCTCCCCAACGCCAACTTTTGGGTTTGTTTTGGCCCCTAAAGACCTTTAAGCTACTATTGGTCCATGGTGATTACACAATCAGTAGGCGTGTCCTGGAGCTCCGCCTTTAATGTGAAATTTGTTCCTCTCGATTTGTTTCTCTTTCAGCAGCAGAAGTCATCACAGTTAAACTTGGATCACAAATGCACTACCTGACAAAAGTCCTGTGGTGGATCTCAGTTGTAAGAACAACAAATAATAACTCGACTTCTAGTTGATCATTTAGGAAAGTGTCAGAAGGTGGATTTCTCTGCTGAATCATCTGTTGATCTGCATCCCAATCATCACCAATACTGCAGAAGACCTACTGGAACCAGCATGGAGCCAAGATTCACACAGAAATCAGTCAAGTTTGGTGAAGGAGAAATCATGGTTTGGGGTTCATTCAGTATGGGGGCGTGCGAGAGATCTGCAGAGTGGATGATCAACATCAACAGCCTGAGGTATCAAGACATTTGTGCTGCCCATTACATTACAAACCACAGGAGAGGGACAATTCTCCAGCAGGATAGCGCTCCTTCTCAGACTTCAGCCTCCACATCAAAGCTCCTGAAAGCAAAGAAGGTCTAGGTGCTCCAGGATTGGCCAGCCCAGTCACCAGAGATTAACATTATTAAGCATGATGGAGGAGGAGGCGTTGAAGATGAACACAAAGACTCTTGATGAACTCTGGGAGTCCTGCAGGAACGCTTTCTTTGCCATTCCAGATGACTTTATTAATGCGTGATTTGAGTCATTCAGAGATGTATGATGCAGTCCTCCAAGCTCATGATGGAGTCAGACACAATATTCATTCTGTTTCCACTGCAGCATGACTTTATATTCTATACTGGACATTATTGAAGGTTCAGTGATGAGACTTTAGTCTAAGCAGAGTCAGACCTTACTGTCCTAATGAAATCATTCAACATCAAGACATGATCAGATTTTATTGTGCTCAAATAAGCTAAATCTAGAGGCCTTTGCCTTTTATAGAAGACACTTCTGACACCAAATCATCAACTAGAAGTCAAGTTATTATTTGATGCTCCTAAAACTTGGATAGGCCACAAGACTCTTATCAGGTGTACATTTTTGGTATTGCTATTTCCAATATATTTGCGCTTTAATGGAAAGGAAAGGATTGTGGCCGTGTTTATATTATATTTGGATGTAGCCAAGAAGAACTTCGTTTTGGCCGGATTTTAGATAAAATTATGTTATTTCACTGCAAAAAATGCTTTTCATGCTTAGAGTTTTTGTCTTGTTTCTAGTCCACATATCTACAAACGCTTAAATCAAGAAGCATTTTCTGGATAGGCATAAAATATTGTGTTGTTTTCCGAAATTTAGTCAAAATGAAGTGAGTTTTTCTTTAAAACAAGCAAAATAATCAAGGAAAATGTTAATTTAAAGTATATTTTAGATATTTGCACTAGAAACAAGACTAAATCTCTAAATTTGAACAGCATTTTTTGCAGTGTTCAGTTTGTTTTTCTATTAATTTAAAGTATACAGTGGCCTTCACAGTAAAGCGGAGTGTGAAAGTAGAAATGCCTTATTTACATCAGGACCTCTAGAAATGTGCGTAATGCCTTATTCACTGTTAACATCCGTTCACTTGACCATCCCAACATGCTCCACAGTACAGACCAGTGTGTGTTCAATATAGAGAGCGGAGGAAAACAGTGTTTTAAATGAGAAGATTTTGTACAAATGCATCCGTCTAACACGTTTACATGGAAAAGTATGGAGATGCATAAACATGTTTGGGAACGACCCCAAAATATGGTGCTGGAAATGAATATGGAAACATAACCACATCTGTACCAGACAGCAGATCTGTTGCTCATGTTTTAGGCTAAAGATGTGAGGGGGGAAACTGACATATTTGTAAACATCCATAAAATTGTTCAAATATCCATGCAGCAGTAACTTCAGTGTAGAGTCAGTATGAAATCAAATGAACTATTTAAATTAGCATATTATTTATTTATTTATTGTTTTAAAATCATTTGTCCAGGCACATTATTAACTTTCCATTCAGAAGAGAGCAGATGATAAAGTAGTATTTATATTTGAATATAAATATATTTAATATATTCAAATATACACTGTAAATCAGCAGATTCATGTTTTTATGTTGTATTTTCCCTGTTTAATCCTGCTTTTGAATTGCATTATGGGTTCTTGATCTTTCTTCCAGCAACTTTTAACCTTGAAATGTTGTAAAAAGTGACTTTTCTGATCATTTTTAGTAGTTTTCAGTGCTGTACTGTCTGTGTTGGTGTTGTATATCACGCTACAAACACCTTGTAATAAACTGCAGCACATTTTCTGTTATTTTAAAGACGTATTTCTCTTTATATTATTTTTTATATTATTTCAAACCACTAAAATGTCAGTAAAAGTCACTTTGTTAAATTGTAGAGTTAAATTTACAACATCAGAAGTGTACAGAGCAGAGATTAACATCCCATAATGCAATTCACCACTGCAAATAAACACAAGACACACCTTAACAGATATTTTTACAGTGTAAATACTACAATAAAGTAGTATATTCAAATAGAAATACCACTTTATAGCATTCTCTTCTCTGATTGGTTCTTACTGGCTTGAGGGCGGGACTAACCTGTCACTCACATGAGCTCCACCAATAGCAAACCACCGCCATTCAAATCAACTGCCAAATCAAGCCCCGCCCACATTTATTTTTTTGCTTCAGAAGCAGATATACATAAAAACAGTAAAGGACTCGACGTATAATCTTTTATTTAATAATATTTACAGCACATTATGAGCAGGAAACACAAACACAGCAAACATGTCCGTCTCTACACGTTTACATTGCAGAAAAGTACAGAAATGTGCCGTGTGATCAATTGCTGCGTCCCAATTCGCATCCTAAATAGTATTTAGTGTGTGCCAAATCATTTGAGTATTACAAAGTGCTCAATCTAATGGCCTATTATTACCCACAATGCATTGCACGTTAGGTGTGAACTACAAATAAAAGAACTACAAACATGGCAGATGCATAAAAGCAGTGATGGTTAAGTGGAGAGGCTTATTTAAAAAGGTTTGGTAATTAATATATAAGTTAATATTTTATATATTATATTGAATATACATAAATATTTTATAGATTTAAAATATTTATTTAATGTTTTATGTTATATATTTTTATCTTGGACAGGAATGTGAACTTTTATAGTGTTTGGTCATTCATTTCTGATGCATAATTTTGCAAAGACCAGAGGAGATTTCTCTGCAGTTTAACACGCTGTGATTAATCTACAGTGTGGAAATTAAAATGCAAGAAATGATGTGTTAATAAGAGTGACAGGGCTTATAATTAAGCAACAGAATGCTCTATCAATGAGAAAGTACACTGCAAAACTGCATTTCTTACAGAGTTTTTGTTTTGTTAGAGAAATCAAGAAGCGTTTTCTAGACGAGTGAAGAATATTTTGTTTTCAGAAATAATAATAATTTAAATTTAAGCGAGTTTCTGCCTAAAATGAGCTAAATAATCATGAAAGTAAGACTGAAATAATGTTATTTCAAAGTGAAAACACTACTATTTCGCTTGTTTTTAAGGAAAAAGCAATAAGCAATAAACAATAAAACTAAAGACTTTTATATTAATATTGTAATTATTAATTCTGAAAACAAGAGAATATTTTTTACTCGTCCAGAAGATGCTTCTTGATTTAAAATGTTTATTTTGCTGGAGCACATTGTTATAATTTAGCTGAACAATTAATCTGAGTAAGTTTGTTTTGGTCATATTCAGTCAAATGCTTCTGAATGATGTCAGTTTAAGACACAATATTATTAGCCACACCCCTCTAATTATTAACCACACCCCTCTGACTGTTAGTTTGCAATGAGGGAATGATGTGCAAAAGAAAGCCCCGCCCACTACTCAATATTCAGTTTGAGTTAAAAGGACGTTGACATAATGCAATAAGAGTCTGTTCAACTTCTGTTTCACACAGACTTTAATAATTTTTCAATATTTGGATTACAGATGGCAGCATGGTGTTAGCATGGTAGGCCAGTTAGCATTTTTGTGCTCCGGTTTCCCCCACATTAATGAACTAAATTGGCAATAGTGTTAGAGTGTGTGTGTGTCTGTGTGAATGAGTGTGTATGGGTGTTTCCCAGAACCGGGTTGCAGCTGGAAAGGCATCCGCTGTGTAAAACATATGCAGGAATAGTTGGTTCATTCCGCTGTGGCGACCCCTGATAAATAAGGGACTAAGCTGAAGGAAAATGAATGAATGAATGAACTACAAACAAGACAACATCTCTAAATAAGAAAAGCATTTATGTGGTGTAGTTTACCCAAAGCTCCTCTTACAAACATTAAAGTATGTACTCTGTTTCCTCCACATGAAAAAGGCGAAATGGGACACAGCCATTGTGTTTAGAACTGCCACCGAACACCCTAGCAACCACGCAGACATTGTAGCAATGCCCTAGCAACCGCCGAGAGCAACCTAGCAACAACCCACAACAATATGCCACAGTGTCTGTCCAGATCAGCCAGTGTTTTCAGGTATTTCCTCCTACACTGCAGTGTTTCATCTGTTCTTTAGTGTTTTAATGAAGCTCATGTAGCCGAGA
This sequence comes from Danio kyathit, assembly GCA_903798195.1. Lineage (NCBI taxonomy): Eukaryota > Metazoa > Chordata > Actinopteri > Cypriniformes > Danionidae > Danio > Danio kyathit. The sequence continues at coordinate 54,514,982 of LR812528.1, read as the reverse complement.
GCTGAACCTTTGTTGTCTGATTTATCACTTAGCTGAGTTTCCGTCCATCTACTTTTATGAGCATTTTGGAATATTGCATAAACAATAGAATTAATGGAAACGGCAAGATGTGCAAACACTTTCAAAACTCATATAGAAAGCTAATGCACAAAACTGAGTAGGATAAACGTTTAATTTGATAAGAGAAAATGCCCATAAACTCAGTTTAGTTTTTGACAGATTCTGATGTGTGTTTACGTCATTAATGGTGGTCTGCAGCTCTCCATTGTTGCAGATGTGAAATGTTGTTGTGCTGATTGTAAAAGGCCTCAGTCCTCCGTCAGTCCGTCATCACAGTGCTTCAGTATTCTTCTTCTATTATTATTCCCTCCAGAACTGTCTTGATCATCTGTTTGTGCTCCCAACATAAAAACAACATCATGTTTTCCCCTTTTAATAACTGAATTCAGCGTATTCTATAGGGGGGTGTAAACTTATGCACGCAACTTTTTCATTACCTAATTTGGGAATGCATTTGAATAGACTCAAAGTTAACAACTTAAACTCACACCCCAGCTCTTTTCCATGAACGCACCAATTTCTGATCCAATCAGAGCATCTGATGTGTGGAAAAAAGCCGAGAGAAGCCTGTGATGACTTTTAGCTTATGAGAAACGGCCTGAATTGAACATAACCGTTTCTCTGTAGCGTTCACTGCACTTATGTGTGCATAAAAAACTTTTAACTGAAGAAGAAACACCACAGTGGCTTCCCCCAGCACACTAAACTACATTACTCTGATCAATATTTGTGCAAGATTATCAGAAACTGATGATTTTATTCTACTTTTGGATGGAAACGCTGCTTTATTCACTAATGATTTATGCAATATTCCAGTTTTGGATGGAAGCACAGCTATAGTGACGTGTGTATAAACTCTACAGAGATGTGATGTGAAGTGTTGTTGGTGTTTACTGTGGTGATCTACAGTTTGTAGCTACACAACTGCTCCAGCAGATCCTCCAGTGTTCAGCGGTGTGTGTTCTTGTGTTATGGTGTGTGTGTGTGTGTGTTGTGTTGAGCTGATCCACTGCCAGGACTCTCTCTGAACAGCCGTTTGTGTCTTAACAGCAAACACACACCCGTTCCGGAGCAAACCACGGGGAGTTTACAGGCTCACTGTGGTCTTTATTTAGTTATTTATAATGTATATGGATTCTAATGAACGATTTGTTTTTTTAAAATAAAGTTTGTCTTTCTGATTGATCTGAGATATGGTTTATGCTTTCGTTTGTCCAAATGAGAACTTTTATTTATTAATTTGACTAACTATTCGGCATGCAAAATGTGTTTTAGTGATTTATTATATTGCACAACACATACAGTAACTACACTGTAAAATTACCAGTTTTCCTTATTTTGTGATTAATGATTTAATTTTTCCTTCTTTATTTCTTCTTTTGAATTGCATTATGGCATCTTAACATTGTTTAACCTCGAAAAGTTAAAAAAAGTGACTTTTATGCACATTTTTAGTAGTTTAGGTGCTGTATTGTCTGTGTTGGTGTTGTATATTACGCTACAGAAACCTTGTAATAAACTGCAGCACATTTTCTGTTATTATACACACACATTTCTCTATATTATTTCTTATATTATTTCAAACCACTAAAATGTCACTAAAAGTCACTTTGTTAAACTGTAGAGTTAAATTTACAACATCAGAAGTGGACAGAGCAGAGATCAACATCCCATAATGCCATTCACCACCGCAAATAAACACTTAAAATACAGTTCATTAACATTAATATTGTTCACAGTGTAGGCCCACACAGAATCTATGGCTGATTTTGAGTTCATCTGTTTATTGACTTGTGTAAATGTGTGTAAATACAGTTGACGTCAAAATGATTTACAATAACTAGTCAAGTATTATGCACAGTCATCATGACAAAGACAGAAACTAGTGATTAGTCATTAAAACTATTATATTTAATAATAGAAAGAAATCTCTCCATTGCAGCACTTGGGAAATATTTAAATTATTAAAATTTCACTCAGTTTTAAGATTCATTTGTAATGTTGTTTAATAATATGCAAATATTTTGATAATTTATACACAGTACAATTTGTACAGTAATATGTTTAGTGTATTAGTGGATGTATTACATGAGAGACCTCTATTTTGAGTTTTATTATCATTTGATTTTTAACCCTTGTGTGCTGTTGGGTCGTTTTCCTCCACTCTGGGCTGATTTTGAGTCTTAATTTGGCCACAGATTTCTCTGTGTTTCAGCAAATGTGATGATTATCACTGACAAATCTTATTCTGGCTCATATTTTGGGAATATGCTTTGAAAATGTTCATAAACTCAACAATACTCTGTTCAGATTGACTCCTCTTTGGTGATGTTGGTGCTGCTTTTGCTCCATTGACTTCCATTATAATCACATTTATTGATTGTAAAGCCATGACAGCAGATGATCATGTGTTCTTGACTGCTGCTGGTTTTCCCTGATGGTATTAAGAGGGACAGTGTGTGTCCTTTTTTACTGTTGATCATCAGCTGCAGTGCAAAAAAAAAGCTTAGTTTCTGGGTTTTATATAGATTACTGTGTGAGTGAGAGACCTTTGCACACTTCCCTTGATATGTGTGAGAAACTCTAAATGCCCCACTCAGCTCTCCTCACACAGTAAACACAGTAAGTGTATTTCTGCACACACACACACACACACACACACTATAATCTGCTGTTTTACTCCACTGAACTCCATATAAATACAGAAACTCTTCAGCACAGGCCGATCTAAAGGGTTGATTCTGCACACTGATAATCAACAGTAAACATGACACATTGTCCCTCTTAATCCCAACAGGGAAAACCAGCAGCAATCAAGAACACATGATCATCTGCTGTCATGGCTTTACAATCAATAAATGTGATTATAATGGAAGTCAATGGAGCAAAAACAGCACCAACATCACCAAAGAGGAGTCAATCTGAACAGAACACAAGGGTTGAGGATCATGAAGGATATTCAACATTAATCTGATGCTCAAGACAAAAATATAAAAATGTAAAAGCACTGTTTTGATTTCCTCACCATTTACTCTCACTCAAGTAGTTGCAGACATTTGTTTCTTCTGTTGGACACAAAATAAGATATCTTGAAGAATGCTGGAACAAAAACTACTGTGAAAGTCAATGGCTGTTTGTCCAGCACTCTTCAGTATATATTGTTTTGTGCTTAACGGAAGAGAGAAACTCATAAAAGCTAGGCTGAGTAAACGATGAACTGTTGTATTAGAACTCAACATTAAAATAATTATAGTGCCACACTGTGGCCAGTTCATATAAATTTATACACTCACCGGCCACTTTATTAGGTACACCTGGCCAACTGCTCCCTAATGCAAATATCTAATCAGCCAATCACATGGCAGCAGCAGCTCAATGCATTTCGGCATGTAGACATGGTCAAGACGATCTGCTGCAGGTCAAACTGAGCATCAGAATGGGGAAGAAAGGGGATTTAAGAGACTTTAAACGTGGCATGGTTGTTGGTGCCAGACGGGCTGCTCTGAGTATTTCAGAAACTGCTGATCTACTGGGATTTCCATCTCTAGGGTTTACAGAGAATGGTCCGACAAAGAGGAAATATCCAGTGAGCGGCAGTTCTGTGGGCGCAAACGCCTTGTTGATGCCAGAGGTCAGGGGAGAATGGCCAGACTGGTTCCAGCTAATAGAAAGGCAACAGTAACTCAAATAAGCACTCGTTACAACCGAGGAGAAGAGCATCTCTGAACACACAACACGTCCAACCTTGAGGCGGATGGGCTACAGCAGCAGAAGACCACACCGGGTGCCACTCCTGTCAGCTAAGAACAGGAAACTGAGGCTACAATTCACACAAGCTCACCAAAACTGGACAAGAGAAGATTGGAGAAACGTTGCCTGGTCTGATGAGTCTCCATTTCTGCTGACACATTCGGATGGTCGGCTCAGAATTTGGCCTCAACAACATGAAAGCATGGATCATCCTGCCTTGTATCAGCGGTTCAGGCTGGTGGTGGTGGTGTAATGGTGTGGGGGAGATTTTCTTGGCACACTTTGGGTTCATTAGTACCAATTGAGCATGGTGTCAACGCCACAGCCTACCTGAGTATTGTTGCTGACCATGTCCATCCCTTTATGACCACAGTGTCTCCATCTTCTGATGGCTACTTCCAGCAGGATAACGCACCATGTCATAAAGCACCAATCATCTCAGACTGGTTTCTTAAACATGACAATGAGTTCACTGTACTCAAATGGCCTCCACAGTCACCAGAGCTCAATCCAATAGAGCACCTTTGGGATGTGGTGGAACAGGAGATTGGCATCATGGATGTGCAGCCGACAAATCTGCAGCAACTGTGTGATGCTATCATGACAATATGGAGCAAAATCTCTGAGGAATATTTCCAGTAGCTTGATGAATCTCTGACATGAAGGATTAAAGCAGTTCTGAAGGCAAAAGGGGTACAACCTGGTACTAGACAGGTGTACCTAATAAAGTGGCCGGTGAGTGTACACTGATGTGAAATTGTGTGTGTTTGGTAGAGAATGTCGCACACTGGTGTCATTAAATATTCGCTAAAGTTTGCTTTGTCTGAGCTGAAAGTTCACACACAAACTCTGAATGTTTGCAGCTGAAAGATGTAAAAAGAAAAAAACCCAGAGCCATAATATTAAACATGTTTAAATGTATATATAAATCTGTGTGTGCCTGTGTGTGTATAATTCAATAATAATATCAAATATATACAGCTTTAACCATAACTTCAATTATGTTTGATGATTGATGATTTCAGATGAGTTTTTTGGGGCAAAACGTGATAATTCCTTCAAAATAATTTGGGACAGGCCACATTATTATCATCATCATCACACTAGAGTCTTTAGGAAATAATTATCACTCGTCGTTTTATACACTGTTTTAATGAGTGAAAGCCGATGTTACTCCTCATTATTTTACATAGATATATACATTAGATGTCGCCTACCCTGCTGTTGTCTATTAGAAGGAATGCGTCAATAGAGCCGCCATTTTAGTACAGGGTAGCGCTCCTTTGAAATGAATGCAGGACCAAGGTGAAGTGGAGGACTGTGGCCATCCAAAGGCAGAGAAATACACATATACACATATATCTATGATCGGGAGTTTTCCCGCTGGTCAGTATGCAAATATTTTTTTAAATTACAAAACATTATAATTTTACATCACTTTTCTACATTGATGGATGTGACCGCACGGGCATTCCTGATAAATAGTGTGTGTTTGTGTGTGTGGAAATGTATTATCCTCCTTCCCTGTTTAATTAGATCTAATCCGAGTCCTGGAACACACCCCCTCTCCTGCTTTCACTTCTCATTCTGATGGAGGGAGCGATCCGTTTGTGAATGAATCTCCGTTATGAACGACTCGTTCACTTAGCCGAAAATAATACAAGTTTCTAGCACGGCAGCATCTTGTTGTTATATATTTTATAACATTGTTTGCTTATTTTATTCAACAAAACTAGCATAAGCCTAGTATTTAGTGTGAGTTGACGCTCCTTTGCCTTATGTTGAATGCAGTAGGGGACTGTTTGACCAGCTAAAACCAGCTTGACCAGCCAAAACCAGCTATGTCCAGCTTAAACCAGGCTGGTCAAGCTGGTTTTAGCTGGTTTAAGCTGGTCATTTTCCAGCCTGACCAGCTAAGACCAGGCTGGAAATGGCTGGAAACCAGCCTGGAAATGGCCAAAACCCCTCTAAAACCAGGCTGGTTGACCAGCTAAAACCAGCCAACCAGCTTAGACTGGTTTAAGCTGGATTTTTCAGCAGGGCGTATTATCATCAATTACGTTACTTGTTAAGCACAAAAGTTCATAACATACAAAAACAAAATCTTACCTATGAAATGTGATGCCTTTGTGCTTTGTTTTCTTTGTTTGTTCGTTACTAAACCTGTACACAGCGCTAAAGTCCAGCATCTTCACATTGGCACACTGTCTTGTCTAGTGCGGTTGAATGACGTTTGTCCTGAGAGCACTGTACCAATGTGGCGGCGCTATTGACGCCTGCTCAGGGTCCCTATGTGATATCTAGTGTTTATATCTATGATTATTTTAGCGTAATTTAAACAGATACACGTGAGCGTCTCGTTGGCCAATCAGTGAGTGATGTGAGGCTCAGGCTCCGCCCTCTGAATGACAGGCGCGGTTTATTGTTTCTCATGATGTGAGGTTTGAGTTTCTGCGCTCCGTTACAGCTGAGATTTGACTTTATTCACGTTTATAAACTCTCGATACTGTTGATGAACAACTTTCAGAAAACACAGCCGGTGATTCTGTCCGAGAATGAAGATTAAACCCTGAAGAGGAGCCCGTTTATAATGGTAAGACTTTTCACTTCAGATTAATGTACGTGTTACTGTTCTGTCTGTCAGATTAACTTTCTTTCTTTCTTTCTTTCTTTCTTTCTTTCTTTCTTTCTTTCTTTCTTTCTTTTTTTCTTTCCGTTTTCATGAAACACATTGTGGAAAACATCCGATAAAATACTGAAACAATCTATCTTCTTTACTTTTACGTGGGTTTTTATTTGCTGTCGTAATGCGTTCATGATTTGTTTTTACCATCATTGTATTAAACATAATTGAAAATACTAATTGAATAATGGGGTTATTGATTTAAAAGCTTTACATTTTGAACTCAACACGACGTAGAACAACAACACGTAAACTGTACTTGTTAATGATTACATTAAATCTGAATAATAATTAAGTAAAATAATAAATGTTTTTTTTTTTTTTTACAAAATTAGTTTATCTGACTGTCCTTCAGATGAAAAAGTGTGTTTGAATAGTTATTAGGGCCACACACACACACACACATACACATACATGTATACATATATTTACCAGTGGAGGAAAGAGTACTGAAAAATCATACCCCAGTAAAAGTACCATTACTTGCCTAAAAATGTAGTGCAGTAGAATAACAGTATCTGCTGTAAATATTACTCAAAGTGTGAGTAAAAAGTAGCCCTTTCAAAAGTACTCAAGAGTAGTGAGTATTACGCTGTATAAAGCTGATGTGTTTACATAATTTGTGCATGTGTGTGTAAACGTAACATTCTGTAGTGCATTTAGTTATTGTCCAGCAGGCACACAATGTCATGAGAGATTAATATTAGGTTAGATTTAGGTTGTAATGTCAGGTGACCAAAATTAATGGTCAAGCCAGCGTCTAAAGACAAAGTTATTTTGATGTCCAATAATGACGTCAAATGACGTTTGGTTGATTTTAGGTTGTTAGAAAGTGACCAAAATCCAGCGTCGAGCCAACATCTTAAACCAGCGTCACATATGATGTCAAATACTGACATTTATTCGACAGGTACGGCAACCAAAATCCAACGTCTGATAGATGTCATAGTGGTAACGTCCACACAACGTCAAGCTGTAACATCATTAGACGTTGATATTTGGTTGGTTTTAGGTTCGACATTAGATATTGATATCTGACGTCAACTTGATTTTAATTTCCAAACAAAATGCAACCATGACGTTAGAGAGCAAGGTCAATCAGACATCATGTTGACGTCCTGTGCCTGCTGGGAGTTTAAGGCCATTTCAATCATACAGTAAACATTCATCATCTTCTCATCAGTGACCTGCATCTACACAGTCTCTGGGTCAATGCGGGTAATGATTTTGAACATCTTCATGGACACTTTTAATACTTCCTAACAGTTTGCTGCAATTCTAAAGTGCACACGTCTTGAGGTAGTTCATTATGATGCGATTTACCGGAATCTCAGGACTGATTTTTCTAATCCCCATAGACAAGAAAAATAAAGTAGTGACAGCAGATTGAAGGACAGTAGTGGAGTAAAAGTACAGATACTGCACTAAACATGTACTCAAGGAAAAGTAAAAGTACACAGTAAAGTACAATACCTGAGGAAAACTACTCAATTACAGTCATTTGAGTATTTGTAATTAGTTACTTTACACCACTGATATTTACATATATTTATTTATTATCTCCAAGATAAACCTATTATTTTTCTGAATACATAAACCTTATTAAAACAGTTTAAATAATAATCATATACAAATTTATCTTGAAAAATATTATTGAATATATTGTACATGTAGTTAAATCACCATAAAAATATATGGACTCAAAATGTGTTTAAGCAGAACGTAATTAGCATTGTCACAAAGTATATGGTTAAAAATGCACTTAACTGTGTTGAAAAATAATCTAATTTAAGTATACTCTACTTAAGTGGCCTTTAATATTAATCTTAAAAAGTTTATTTTTCAGATTTTAAGTAGCAAAAAGTAGACTTTTAATGCAGTTAAGCGCTCTTCTTTTTCACGAGGGTAAACATGCCTAGTTTACATTATTTGTGAAATAAATGAAAGGTAGAACACATGTTTTCTGTTTACAGTAAAGCTGTTTGTGTATATAATGTGCTCTTGGCTGATGTGTTTGGCGCCATCTACTGTCTCTTTCTCTAAACTGCAGCAGCTCAGATTTTACACCACAGAATGACTGCTTTGTTTACTGTTGTCTCGTACACACCATGACACTTTTTGCTCACACTTATTGAAGGAGCCTTACATTGTAATTTGGTGATTGGCCACAAGGTGTCAGTACGTGACTATATAACTGTGGCTTCACTGCATGGAGGAAGACAGCGTTGGTAGGAAGCACACAGTTTTTGACCGTAACTTTCACCGTAGCGTAACTTGGATTTGGAAATTAAGGTAACAGAGAAGTGTGCATTAGAGATTGAGGAAAATTGATTTAGAAATTTTGTTGTTTGGAAAATAAAGACGTTTTTATTTGCATCTATTTTGCCTACGGACTCTGATTTTTACGCGTTTAAAAGACTAGCTCACTCTACCAACAATAGCGGCAATGGAAAGCCACTACACTTATCGTCAGTGTTTTTTGAGATATTTTTCTCAAAACCCAATCGTTTTCACTGCCGTTGAGCATAGTGAAACATGTAAAAGAGTATATAATCTGCTCTGGACTCATTTGTTTGGTGCCATCTACTGTTATTTCTCTAATCAGGCGCAGCTCAGATTTTACACAACATCATGAGTGCTTGTTAATTATAAAAAAGGTTATTATTTTTGCAAATGTAAATTTTTATTTCCGTTGTTTTCAGTGACTTTCGTTAGCTTTAAGTATTAAGGCTCGTTCACACTGGGATGCTTTTCATCAGTGTTTTTCGTGATGGTTTTCACAAAAACCAAACGATTTTCACCAGCGATGAGCAGAGTGAAATGTGTAAAATCACCCCTGACACTAGATGGCGCTTAATGAACTTGAAAAGTGAAACTCATCATCGAATATTATTTGTTACTTCTTTTGTTACGTCAAAACAAAAATAATAGCCAGAGGTATTTTTTTTAATGAGGCTTTAACGCCTGCCGTTTTTCACGATAGTGTGTATAAACACATCGGTAGCCTTTTGTTTAGTGATGAGTTGTTAAATATCGGCGGAAAAAATATGAGCAAAAGCTGTCCCGGTGTGTGCGAAGCCTAACTGTTGTTAGGTTTGTTTACATTTATTTGTGTAAGCTCAAATAATTCACAATAATTACCATTCTAAAACAGCTTTACAAAAGATGCACATTATTACTACATTATAGTCCAAATTTGAGAAGTTACAAAGTTGCGTAAAGAAATATAATCATAGTTAACTTGCAGTTAAATCTTTTTTTTTAACTAGTAGTTTTGGTTTACTAAGATAACCTTGATGTAAACAGAGCTGTGTTGCGTGAGCTGTGTAGCTAAACATGCATTGTTTACATTTACAGAAATAAATAACAGCTTGAACATGTTTTGTTTATATAGTAAAGCTGTTTGTGTGTATAATCTGCTCTTGGCTGATGTGTTTGGCGCCATCTACTGTTTCCTTAAACAGCAGCAGCTCAGATTTCACACCACAGAATGACTGTTTTGTTTACTGTTAAGTCTCGTACACACTATGACAGTTTTTGCTCACACTTATCTTCAGTGTTTTTTGAGATATTTTTCTCAAAATCCAATCGTTTTCACTGCCGTTAAGCTTAGTGAAACATGTATATAATCTGCTCTTGACTGCTGTGTTTGGCGCCATCTACTGTTATTTGTCTAAACTGCAGCAGCTCAGATTTTACACCATAGAATGACTGCTTTGTTTAGTATTAAGGCTCGTACACACCATGACACTTTTTGCGCACACATATCATCAGTGTTTTTCACTGGAAACCCAACCAGTTTTCACCACCGTTGAGCCTAGTGAAACATGTAAAATATTATATAATCTGCTATGGACCGCTGCGTTTGGCGCCATCTACTGTTATTTCTCTAAACAGCAGCAGCTCAGATTTTACACCACAGAATGACTGCTTATTAATGCTGAAAATCATTATTATTTTTGCTAATTTTTCTTTATTTCAGTTTGTTTTTTCCAGTGACTGTCATTATTTTCTTTTAGTATCGTTATAATTTTTTATTTATTCTGAATATTTTACATTTTATTTTATTTACCTTTTTTTTTTTTTCCACTGATAGTTTTAGTTTTGGTTTACTAAAATAACCATGATGCATTCAGAGCTGTGTGTGACGGTGTTCTTTTGTGTTTTTCAGGGTGTGTGTGTTGCGTGTGTTTCTCCGTCATGCCTCCGGTCACAGCTCAGGAGCTGCCGCTGAACACATACGTGGTGCTCTTGGGTTTGGGACTCTTCATCTTGATCCTCAGCCTGATCTTCTGCTGTTTCTTCATCAGGTGACGGTCGATCGGCTGTAAATAAAACACTTCCTCTGACCTCACGCGTTTCCCACCGCAACAATCCTCCAGCAGATCATATCTCTGCGCTTTTGTTCACGCTGCTATTTTTACCACCGGCTGATTCAGTCTGAGCCACAGATCCAAAACTTCCCACACTGCAAATAATGCCTTATTTAGAGGTTTTGTCTTGTTTCTAGTCTAAATATCTGCAAGCTCTTAAATCAAGATGCCGTTTTTAGACAAGCAAAACATATTGTGTTGTTTTCAGAAATCAAAAGATCAGAGTCAAAATTAAGTGAGATTTTCCTTAAACAAGCTGACAATGGGGTCAGAAAATAAACTTATTTCAAAGGGAAAACCAGATTATTTCACTTTCCCCATTTACAGATTATTTTGCTTGTTTTAAGAAAAACTTACTTTTAATTTCTGAAAACCAGACATTAATTTGTCTTTGACATGAAAATCGTACATAATATTTTACTACACTACAGAAATGTTTTTATTGCTTACAGATTTTGTCTTGTTTTTTAGTCCAAATATCTAAAGCATTTTCTAGACAAGCAAAAAATATGGTGTTGTTTTCAGAATTAATGTCAAAATGAATTGTTTTTCCTTAAAACAAGCAAAATAATCTAGTTTTCACTTTAAAATAACATTATTTTGCTTGTCTAAATGAAAAACGCCCTTAATTTTAACATTATTTCTGAAAACAAGTGTATATACAGTTGAGAATTATTCGCCCTCCTGTGAATTTTTTTTTTTTCAAATATTTCCCAAATGATGTTTATCAGATTTAGGAATTTTTCACAGTATTTCCTCTAATATTTTTTCTTCTGGAGAAAGTCTTATTTGTTTTATTTCAGCTAGAATAAAAGCAGTTTTTAATTGTTTTAAACTCATTTTAAGGTCAATATTATTCGCCCCTTCAGCAATATTAGTGTTGGATTGTCTCCAGAACAAACCACTGTTATACAATGACTTGCCTAATTACCCTAACTTTACCCTAATTAACCTAGTTAAGCCTTTAAATGTCACTTTAAGCTGTATAGAAGTGTCTTGAAGAATATCTAGTCTAATATTATTCACTGTCATCATGACAAAGAGAAAATAAATCAGTTATTAGAGATGAGTTATTAAAACTATTATGATTAGAAATGTGTTGAAGAAATCTGCTCACTGTTAAACAGAAATTGGGGAAAAAATATACAGGAGGGCGAATAATACTCACTTCAACTGTATGTACTTGATTTACGAATTATCAGATATTTGGACTAGAAACAAGACAAAAACTTATTTTTAAAAGTAAAAACTATTTTGGAAGGGTATTTTTTGCAGTGCGGGGCAGAAATTCACCACACAGCAAAATCCTCAGAGTTAAGTTTACTCAGTTCAGAGAACATTTGGTCCCTCTCTAAATTGAGTAAAATTTACTCAACAGCAGAGTTAAAGTTAATGAGACGATAAAAGGGTTAATTAAGTGATGATTGAGCACTGATGATGAACACCTGCTGTTAATAGGCAGAAACAGAAGAGAAGCAGCAGCAGCTTTGCTCATTGATTACCTGATTAACTTTATTTCTGTCAGATGTTCACAAAAGTCCATATGAGATTTATTGAGAATTAACTGTTTTAGGTATTTACATTTTACAGAAAAACAACATGTTTTTTTCCCGGATGTCACCGTCATGGAGAAAAGTGATAGATTTACTTGGGCTCTTTGACTCGATTTTGACGTTGACTTTTCTTAGCTTGCTATGACAAGTATTAAGCGAGCAATTATGATCAGGTTGACTGATCTTATATTGATTTTTACTCTTGATAAGAGTTACGGTATAAGAGATTATGTTTGACTTTGTTAATCATGTTTAAATGATGGTTTATCATGTAAGATACAAAATTCAGTGTTTTCATATGAATGGACCTCAGCTGTGGTTTTATAAATTTTTAAAACACATTGAGCATCTGATTCACTTTAGAGACACAAACATCAATAATCAGCGTCTCTATCTCAACAGTGGTTAGAGATTTTGTATTTTATTTTGGCTGCAGTGTCTGCTAACATTCATCCATAGTTCCCAGCATGCACTGTAGGAAAAACAACTCACTATAGTTGAGAAGCATACGCTGATTCTTTATGTCTGTGTGTTTTGAGTGTTTCAGATGTTCAATGTGTTTTATGATCTGATAAAAGTATTGCTGAGTTCTATTTTCTTGATACAGTGCTACTTTTGTGATAAAACATTATTCAGACTTAATAGGTCAAAACCAGGTTTACTGATTTAACCAGTGACTAAATCACCACGGAATCAATTATCCAGAGCACAATTGCTCTCTTTATTCAACATTTGCCACAATACACTATCTGGCAAACAAAGAGAAACTAACATTAGAAATCGAGTCAGAGTCCAAGTAAAGGGACTACTGTTCTCCTCAATGGTGACAGCTTAAAACACAAAAAGTGATGTGTTTTTATTGTTATTGTAAAAAATGACTTAGTTCTTAATAATATCACTATATGTAATTTTGTAGAGTGTGGCAGAAGTAAGGCCAAACAGGTTGTTAATAAGTAAAGCTGCTGTTTGTGGAGTTGCTTAATGATCTTCTGCTGAAATTTTGAGAGATTTAATGTGTTTTATTTCAGTTTATTTCATCTACGACTGTGACTGAAGTCAGTTGTAGTTTTATGTTTCTCTTCTGTTTCTGCTTATTAGCAGCAGCTGTTCATCATCAGTGCTCAATCATCACTTAATTACCCCTTTATCGTCTCATTAACTTTAACTCTGCTGTTGAGTAAATTTTACTCAATTTAGAGAGGGACCAAATGTTCTCTGAACTGAGTAAATTTTACTCTGAGGATTTTGCTGTGCACACAGACTGCAGGGAAACTCACTGTTTCTCTGGATTGGAGCAATACTGTACGTCGATATTTGTTTTAGTATATAAAGGTCTGAGAACATTTCTGCCAAATTTCAAATATAAATATTGTCATTTAGAGCTAAATATTAGCTAAGTGTCATAAATACTAATGTTTTGATTTGTTGTGACTAATAATCAGGGTTTTCCAACCAAATATTGATTTTTTTTTACTCGAAACTTGAAACTGAAGTTTAAATATTGACACTGTGTTGTATAAAAATTAATATAAACATGTATTAAAACAATGCAATGTATTGTTTATTTTATCCACAAAAATACTCTAAATGACATAAAATGGCTTCTAAATTTAAACTTGAAGGACATTTTCTCAGTAGTTTACAGAATAAAACAAAACGAATTAAACACAACTAAATTAAAAATACAAACACACTGAGAATTTTCATTATTGTGTCTGTCTATATATATATCTACAGTATATATATATATATATATATATACACACACACACACTCACGGCCACTTTATTAGGTACACCTTACTAGTACCGGGTTGTTCCCTTTTTGCCTTCAGAACTGCTTTAATCCTTCATGTCAGAGACTCAACAAGACACTGGAAATATTCCTCAGAGATTTTGCTCCATATTGACATGATAGCATCACGCAGTTGCTGCAGATTTGTCGGCTGCACATCCATGATGCCAATCTCCCGTTCCACCACATCCCAAAGGAGCTCTTGGATTGAGCTCTGGTGACTGTGGAGGCCATTTGAGTACAGTGAACTCATTGTCATGTTTAAGAAACCAGTCTGAGATGATTGGTGCTTTATGACATGGTGCGTTATCCTGCTGGAAGTAGCCATCAGAAGATGGAGACACTGTGCTCATAAAGGGATGGACATGGTCAGCAACAATACTCAGGTAGGCTGTGGCGTTGACACGATGCTCAATTGGTACTAATGGACCCAAAGTGTGCCAAGAAAATCTCCCCCACACCATTACACCACCACCAGCAGCCTGAACCGCTGATACAAGGCAGAACTGCCGCTCACTGGATATTTCCTCTTTGTCGGACCATTCTCTGTAAACCCTAGAGATGGTTGTGCGTGAAAATCCCAGTAGATCAGCAGTTTCTGAAATACTCAGAGCAGCCCGTCTGGCAGCAACAACCATGCCACGTTCAAAGTCACTTAAATCCCCTTTCTTCCCCATTCTGATGCTCACTTTGAACTGCAGCAGATCGTCTTGACCATGTCTACATGCCTAAATGCATTGAATTACTGCCATGTGATTGGCTGATTAGAAATGTGTGTTAACAAGCAGTTGGACAGGTGTACCTAATAAAGTGGCCGGTGAGTGTGTATGTACAGTATGTGTGTGTGTGTGTATATATATATATATATAATATATATATATTTTTTTTTTCTGCTTGATTTCTTGTCACGTTTATCAGTATTTAGTTTTGTAAATGTGTTTTCTGATTAGTCCAGCACAAAATATGACAATCACTGATCAGATATAATCAGCTAAATATGCAAGTTTCATTTAGTTTTATGGTTTTGTTTTACGCTCTGCTCTCCAATATGGCCGACTGACTTTATTTGAAACAAATTAAAAACGGCAACTCCTTTTTTTTTTTTTTTTTCCTTCTAATGAGGTGTGTGTTCTGTGCATTTGTGTGTGTGTTTTGTGTGTTTGCAGTAAACTGAGGCATCAGGCTCGTAATGTGAGAGCTGGATACAAGATGGTGAGTGTGTGAAATCAGATTATAATAATGACAGAATGAGGCTGCATTAGTCTTGCAGTCGTCTTATCTTACTTAGTTTTTTTTGTCATGTTTTTGGTCCAAATAATAATCTGACAGTAGGGTAAGTAAAATAAATTGATTTCAAAGTCAAAACTTAAGGAAAAACTCACTTAATTTTGTTTAACTATTTCTGAAAACATGACAATATTTTAGAAGTGTATAGTATATAAGTGTATAGTGTACAAGTACAAGTGTATAGTATATAAGTGTATAGTATATAAGTGTATAGTGTACAAGTACAAGTGTATAGTATATAAGTGTATAGTATATAAGTGTATAGTGTACAAGTGTATAGTATATAAGTGTAGTGTACAAGTATAAGTGTATAGTATATAAGTGTATAAGTGTATAGTATATAAGTGTAGTGTACAAGTATAAGTGTATAGTATATAAGTGTATAAGTGTATAGTATATAAGTGTAGTGTACAAGTATAAATGTATAGTGTATAAGTGTATAGTATATAAGTGTATAGTATATAAGTGTATAAGTGTATAGTATATAAGTGTATAGTGTACAAGTATAAGTGTATAGTATATAAGTGTATAAGTGTATAGTATATAAGTGTAGTGTACAAGTATAAGTGTATAGTATATAAGTGTATAGTATATAAGTGTATAAGTGTATAGTATATAAGTGTATAGTATATAAGTGTATAGTGTACAAGTGTATAGTATATAAGTGTATAGTGTACAAGTGTATAGTATATAAGTGTATAGTATATAAGTGTATAAGTGTATAGTATATAAGTGTATAGTGTACAAGTATAAGTGTATAGTATATAAGTGTATAAGTGTATAGTATATAAGTGTAGTGTACAAGTATAAGTGTATAGTATATAAGTGTATAGTATATAAGTGTATAAGTGTATAGTGTATAAGTGTATAGTATATAAGTGTATAGTGTACAAGTGTATAGTATATAAGTGTAGTGTACAAGTATAAGTGTATAGTATATAAGTGTATAAGTGTATAGGATATTAAGTGTAGTGTAC
>LR812528.1:54437888-54498019 GCA_903798195.1 Danio kyathit | reverse complement strand
TAAGTGTATAGTATATAAGTGTATAGTGTGCAAGTATAAGTGTATAGTATATAAGTGTATAGTGTACAAGTATAAGTGTATAGTGTGCAAGTATAAGTGTATAGTATATAAGTGTATAGTGTACAAGTATAAGTGTATAGTGTGCAAGTATAAGTGTATAATATATAAGTGTAGTGTACAAGTATGTTTATAGTGTTCAAGTATGTGTATAGTATATGTGTATAGTATATAAGTGCATAGTGTATAACTTTATTAGTGTATCTGTATAGTGTATAAGTTCATTAGTGAATAAAGTATACGTGCATAGTGTATGTGTATAATGTTTGAAGATGAGAGCTAAACGTGTGTTTTTGATGACAGGTTGTGTTTAAGGATGAAGCGGTGCATGAACATGTGGTGAGTGTCAGTTTGTGTTCATTAGTGAGTGTTTGCTGGATGTTTGTTGTTCCGACGGTGTTTTTCTTCAGGTAACGTGTGCGGTGTGTCTGGAGGACTTCAGGACGAGCGATGAGCTGGGTCTGTTAGCCTGTAAACATGCATTTCACAAGCGGTGAGTCCTGCTGTACCATGATGCTGGATTCAGACTTACTTTAGAATTGTCAAAACCAAACCTGTGCTGTCAGACTGTGTTAGTTCCATGATTCTGACCATCAGCTTCCTCTGCAAGCTTTTATCCCGAGTTCATGAGCAAATGCAGATGAAGGCGGGACTTTAGCAGCAAACAGCCAATCACAGGCCTCGAAACATAAAGATAATGATTATCTTCTCGTTAAAGTTCAAAAATTTTACAAATTGAAAAACATTAATTATTAAGAGATTAAAAGTGCTGTTCATGAAAGCCAGAAAAGAAAACAGCTTGCTATATTAACATGAGAAATGTTTGTGTGTGTTTGCCTGATTGTATATGTTGAGATATACTTGCTCATGTTTAGTTATGTATTTAGTCTTTTTTAAAAACTAACCTGAACATAACTTAAACAAAGCCCTAATCACAACCCAAAAATAACCCGGATACAACCTAAACACAACCCAAACATAACCTCAACATAGCCAGAACATAACCTAAAGACAACTCAAACATAACTTGAACATAACCTAAACATAGCTTGAAGAGCTGAAGTGTCCTGCTGTGTCCTCAGGTGTCTGCTGGGCTGGCTAGAGATCCGCTGCTCCTGTCCAATGTGCAACATCTCCATCAGCGGAGACACGGCAGAAAACCAGCCTGCAAACCTGCTGGACGAGCTGATGTAAACCTGAAGAAAACATGCTGGACGAGCTGATGTAAACCTGAAGAAAACATGCTGGACGAGCTGATGTAAACCTGAAGAAAACATGCTGGACGAGCTTATGTAAACCTGAAGAAAACATGCCCTAAACCTGAAGAAAACATGCTGGACGAGCTTATGTAAACCTGAAGAAAACATGCCCTAAACCTGAAGAAAACCTGCTGGACGAGCTGATGTAAACCTGAAGAAAACCTGCTGGACGAGCTGATGTAAACCTGAAGAAAACCTGCCTGGACGGAGCTGATGTAACCTGAAGAAACCTGCTGGACGAGCTGATGTAAACCTGAAGAAACCTGCTGACCGAGCTTATGTAAACCTGAAGAAAACATGCCCTAAACCTGAAGAAAACATGCTGGACGAGCTTATGTAAACCTGAAGAAACATGCCCTAAACCTGAAGAAAACCTGCTGGACGAGCTTATTGTAAAACCTGAAGAAAACCTGCTGGACGAGCTGATGTAAACCTGAAGAAAACCTGCTGGACGAGCTTATGTAACCTGAAGAAAACCTGCTGGACGAGCTGATGTAAACCTGAAGAAAACATGCCCTAAACCTGAAGAAAACATGCTGGATGAGCTTATGTAAACCTGAAGAAAACCTGCCCTAAACCTGAAGAAAACCTGCTGGACGAGCTGATGTAAACCTGAAGAAAACATGCCCTAAACCTGAAGAAAACATGCTGGACGAGCTTATGTAAACCTGAAGAAAAACCTGCCCTAAACCTGAAGAAAACATGCTGGACGAGCTGATGTAAACCTGAAGAAAACATGCCCTAAACCTGAAGAAAACATGCTGGACGAGCTTATGTAAACCTGAAGAAAACCTGCCCTAAACCTGAAGAAAACATGCTGGACGAGCTGATGTAAACCTGAAGAAAACCTGCCCTAAACCTGAAGAAAACCTGCTGGACGAGCTGATGTAAACCTGAAGAAAACATGCCCTAAACCTGAAGAAAACATGCTGGACGAGCTTATGTAAACCTGAAGAAAACATGCCCTAAACCTGAAGAAAACATGCTGGACGAGCTTAGGTTAACCTGAAGAAAACCTGCTGGACGAGCTGATGTAAACCGAAGAAACATGGCCCTAAACCTGAAGAAAACATGCTGGACGAGCATTATGTAAACCTGAAAGAAAACCTGCGGACGAGCTGATGTAAACCTGAAGAAAACATGCCCTAAACCTGAAGAAAACATGCTGGACGAGCTGATGTAAACCTGAAGAAAACATGCCCTAAACCTGAAGAAAACCTGCTGGACGAGCTGATGTAAACCTGAAGAAAACCTGCTGGACGAGCTGATGTAAACCTGAAGAAAACCTGCTGGACGAGCTGATGTAAACCTGAAGAAAACCTGCTGGACGAGCTGATGTAAACCTGAAGAAAACCTGCTGGACGAGCTTATGTAAACCTGAAGAAAACATGCCCTAAACCTGAAGAAAACATGCTGGACGAGCTTATGTAAACCTGAAGAAAACATGCCCTAAACCTGAAGAAAACCTGCTGGACGAGCTTATGTAAACCTGAAGAAAACCTGCTGGACGAGCTGATGTAAACCTGAAGAAAACCTGCTGGACGAGCTTATGTAAACCTGAAGAAAACCTGCTGGACGAGCTTATGTAAACCTGAAGAAAACCTGCTGGACGAGCTGATGTAAACCTGAAGAAAACATGCCCTAAACCTGAAGAAAACATGCTGGACGAGCTTATGTAAACCTGAAGAAAACCTGCCCTAAACCTGAAGAAAACCTGCTGGACGAGCTGATGTAAACCTGAAGAAAACATGCCCTAAACCTGAAGAAAACATGCTGTACGAGCTTATGTAAACCTGAAGAAAACCTGCCCTAAACCTGAAGAAAACCTGCTGGACGAGCTGATGTAAACCTGAAGAAAACCTGCTGGACGAGCTGATGTAAACCTGAAGAAAACCTGCTGGACGAGCTGATGTAAACCTGAAGAAACCTGCTGGACGAGCTTATGTAAACCTGAAGAAAACATGCCCTAAACCTGAAGAAAACCTGCTGGACGAGCTGATGTAAACCTGAAGAAAACCTGCTGGACGAGCTTATGTAAACCTGAAGAAAACATGCCCTAAACCTGAAGAAAACCTGCTGGACGAGCTTATGTAAACCTGAAGAAAACCTGCTGGACGAGCTAATGTAAACCTGCTGAACGAGCTGATATAAATATATATACATATACACACACACACACGGCTGAGATATATATATATAATAAAAAACTGAACTAATCACTGGATCCTTTTCCTCAAGACTGAAGCGTTTTACGCTCATCAGCATCTTAAATCCTTGAAAGTTTTTAATATTTAGATTTTCTAAAAGCGTATGAACATTTGTGTTTATGTGTGTATTATATCAGCCATCAACCTCAAACGACCGAAAGCAAACTCCCGTGTGTGTGTGTGTGTGTAGTGCAGTGTGTATGGGGTCAGAACTGTAAATCTGTCATGAGTCTCTCTGGCTGTCATCATCAGTCTCACACTAGTGTTTTCCTCTTTCTGAAAGTCTTGATCACACCATGCTGGAGTTTCTCATGATCAAACAGGACTGTAGAATAATGAGGTGTTGTGCTCTTCCATTCACTGAGCTCTGAGTTTACACCATGACCACTTCTGCTGCACAGGTGAAACAAACACACACACACACACACACACACACACACACACACACACACACGTGAATAGGGTTGATGGGATGGATTTTATAGCCCAGTTCTGGTGAACTAATGGAGCTTTAGATGATTTATTCTCTTCTGTTAATGTTAGTTAAAGCCAGGCACTGCGCGCATATATATATATATATATATATAAAAACTTTATTCATTTGGATATCTGTGCCAGAAATGGATGTAAAGTAGTGCATATTTAATAAAATAAATCCTCATTTGCATAGTTAAATGTAATGGCGTGGAGATGCATATGAACTCATTAGCATTGCTGACCTGCAGTATCTTGCCTTAACAGTGTTTATGTTCATATAATATATAGAACTTATCATCTGCAGAAACTCACCTGTTCATTGTCTGTTCATAGGCTCTGGTTTATAAACTAAACTGTTTTAGATTCATTTAAACTGCACAGAGACTGTAAAATGCATTAGTGCGCCCCCTGCTGGCCAACAGAACACTGCAGCCACTGAGGAAAAAACTGAACTCCTTTAAACAACTCTAAGAACAAAACAGCACAATAATAACGAACGAATGAAGAAAGAAAACAGAACGCCAGCGAAAGGAATCTGGATTCATCTTTAATCCACGTTTCAGAAGACGTTGCGTCCTGGAAACCGTCAGAATACATAAAACAGGAGCATCTCATTGAGGAATGACCATACAAAAACCAGAGAGAGTGAAGGAATGAGGGAGAGAGAGAACGAGTGGAGGAGAGTTAGAGCTGGCCGCAGTTGGCGATCACGACCTTGGCGGAGCATTTCCCGCTGGAACTTCCTTTTTTCTCGATGACGTCCACAACATGAACACCATCCACAACCTTCCCGAACACCACGTGCTTACCGTCCAGCCTGAGGGAGACCAATAGAAAAAGGAGAAACATTAGATCATTTGAAAAATGTTACACTAAAAATAAATAAAAGGTAAAAAAAAAACAAAAAAAAAAACATTTGAATAAAAATGTTATCTAATAAAGAGAATTGGAAGATTTTTAAAAATCAAGATCATCTTCATATTGTTAATGGGGTGTTTCCTCTAGGATTGTTCCAGCTGTGGTGGCACTGCAGGCCTTTTACACACATCTTCCAACTACCAATGGCGTTATTTTAATGACAAATGTAGAGAGTGCAGTATTACAATTCAAGATCGCATTCATGTAATACGAGCATGCAAATCTCTCAAATAACGCACATCTCTACTGAGCGCTGCATATTTGAGGGTGAGCAGATCAGCTAAAACATCACCCGAATCCGCTCCATTCTAAATCATCCACCCGCCCGCACATATTATTTTATCTGATATATATATATATATATATATATATATATATATATATATATATATATATATATATATCTATCTGCACCCGATCAACACTTTAATAATTCTAATTCTTTGTTTTAAGCATGATGATAGGTCACTGTGGATCGTTCGTTATGAACAGCAGATTCAGCTTTTACATATACAGGAAAAAGAGTAAAGCGGTGTCACATCAGCCTAAACAACAGCTACAGTGAGGGAAGTAAGTATTTAATCACACTGTGATTTATCAAGATCTCCTACTTAGAAATCATGGAGGGGTCTAGAATGTTCAGTATAGGTGCAATTCCACTGTGAGAGACAGAATCTACAAATAAACATGCAGAAATCACATTGTATGACTTTAACTATTTATTTGTAAATTACTGTGTGAAATAGGTCTTTGAGGGTCAGAAATTTGACTGAAGAGCAAGTGATCAAATACTTGTTATTTTGCTTTAGAATCATGAGCAGAGTGTAGCTGGACTATTTTAATTCAGTAGCACTTGTTTGAGGTCACTAGCTGTCATAAAGACACCTGTGCACCCCACAATCAGTCAAAAGTCTAAGCAGCAACATGGCCAAAACCAAAGAGCTGTCAAAAGACACAAGAGATGAAACTGGAGACTTTCATAAAGCTGAAACTGCCTAGGGGCAACTGCCAAGAAAGAGCAACCTTTGGAGTCAGAAAATGGAAGAGGCTAATGATGACTGTCAATGTCCTTCAGACTGGAAGATCTCTCCTCGTGGGGTATTAATGATGCCAAGAATGGTCTAGAATCAGTCCAGAATGATGCGGGAGGAGCTGACCAATGCCGTGAAGAGAGCTAGGACCAACGATTTCAAGGGTACTATCAGTAATGCAGTAAGATGTCATGTTTTAAAACCATGCATCACACGGAAGGTTCCCCTGCTTAAGTTAGCCCATGTCAAGACCCATCTGAAGTTTGCCAGAGACCGTCTGGATGCTCCAGAGTATTCATGGGAGAAAGTCCTGTGGTCAGATGAGACCAAAGTAAAGTCAAATTCACTGAATTTGGAGGAAGAAGAATGATGTGTATCATCCCAATAATAGCATACCTACAGTGAAGCATGGGGCTGGAAGCATCATGCTCTGGGGTGTTGTTCTGCACAGGGGACAGAATGACTGCACTGTATTAAGGAGAGGATGAACGTGGCCATGTATTGGGAGATATTGGGCAAAAACCTCCTTCCCTCAGTCAGAGCATTAAAGATGGGTCGTGGCTGGGTCTTCCAACATGACAATGACCCAAAGCACACAGCCAGGAAAACCAAGTGGCTTCGTGAGAAGCATAACAAGGTTTTGGAGTGGTCTAGCCAGTCTCCAGATCTAAATCCAATAGAAAATCTTTGGAGGGAGCTGAAACTCCATGTTGCTCAGCGACAGCCCTGAAAGCTGACAGATCTAGAGAAGATCAGTGGGCAAAATCCCTCCTTCAGTGTGTGAAACCTGCTGAAGAACTACAGGAACCCTTTGACCTCTGTAATTGTTAAAGGCTTCTGTACTAAACATTTAAAATGCTCGACTCAAGTGATCAAATACTCATTTCACACAGTCATTTACAGATAAAGTGTTAAAGTCATACAATGTGATTTCTGCATGTTTATTTGTAGATTCTGTCTCTCACAGTGGAATTGCACCTATACTGAACATTCTAGACGCCTCCATGATTTCTAAGTAGGAGATCTTGAAAAATCACAGTGTGATTAAATACTTACTTCCCTCACTGTATGTTATGTTTACTTGGCCTTTTTCTTTGCATTGTGCAAAAACAGAATAGCATCTAGCCTACTGTGCCTGGATTGGGGCTGCACTAAATGAGAGTTTGCGCGCACTGATTGCTGCAGGAATGCACAAGCTTCTCCTTGCAAGGCGCTGCAGTCGTGTAAATAAGCGATCTTGTTTCTCCCAGAATGATAGCAGATTTTCCTCTGATGACTCTAACTGAGATTTGCACAGTACTCTTGCACTTCATCCATTATTTTGGGCGTCTCTCTCATCTTCACATTCTGCCAAGTCCACTGTCTGCTTTTTTGCTGGTCAACTGCTATGACCCGCGACCCACCTGCAATTAATCAGTGTATTTTTTTATTACCCGACCTGCAGATTATCCACAGCGCCTGCAGATATAACCACCATCCGCGCATCACTAGTGCTCAGCATACACAAGTACACCCCTCACAAATCTCTCTTATATTTTCAGTAGGAAGCTCTACAATATTATATTTGTGCCTATACATTAGATTAGGGCGATGCAGTGGCGCAGTAGGTAGCACTGTCGCCTTACAGCAGGAAGGTCACTGGTTCAAACCTCGGCTGGGTCAGCTGGTGTTTCTGTGTGGAGTTTGCATGTTCTCCCCGTGTTGGTGTGTGTTTCCTCCGGGTGCTCCGGTTTCCCCCACAGTCCAAACACATGTGGTATAGGGGAATTGATGAACTACATTGGCCATAGTGTATGAGTGTGTGTGTGTGTGTGTGTGAATGAGTGTGTGTGTGTGGGTGTTTCCCAGTACTGGGTTGCAGATGGAAGGGTATCCGCTGCATAAAACATGTGCTGGATAAGTTAGATTCATTCCGCTGTGGCAATCACTAATTAATAAATCGGACTAAGCCAAAAAGAAAATGAATGAATGAACATTAGATTAGTCAGTACTGAAGCCAAATCTGGAGCTAATCTAACAAAACTGACAATAATGCTCCAAAAACTATTACAGCCAACAGGAAAACAACAACTATTGAAAAATTGAGTTGAAATTTTATATCTTCATTTTTTTTGCAATATTTTGCTTAAATTTTATTGTAACTTTGAATTTGTCAACTTTCAATTTCTAAATGTTTAATAAATCGGATTTGTTAAAATGCACCATAATAAAATGGATTTGATATTGATTTGATCCATTTCTCAGTGAATATAGACATTTTCATGATGGGCTGTACTCAGTTATGCGCTGTTCAAACGCTGCTGAAGAGCAGTTTAGTGCGTTTATATAGTGAATATGTCTCCAACATGTATTAGATCTGCTAGGAATATTTATGAACGTCTCCAATACACCTACAGAGCGGCATTGATGCGTCCTGAAGTAAAGTGAAACGGCTATAAACTCCAGCAAGATAAAGTCACTGTATGCAGAACCGTAGATCTTTATGTATAAATAGTTTAATTATGGAAACTGTTCATCTTAACTGAATGCTATGTCGCGTTTACTGCCCTCACGCATCGTGCAGCCCTGTCAGTCAGTCAGCATGTCACCTTAAAGGTTTAAACAAATAATGCACAGCACTACTATGAATTACAGAAAAGTTCACTGTTAGAATTCACTTACATTAATGTTTTGGTGCGATTATAACCCGCTATTACAAAAACAACAGCAACAACTGAATGTTTGGAAGCTGTAATGTTGCTGTGGTGGGATCAATTTTGGTGCGCCAACACCCCATAAGTGTATTAAAAGTAATCTAAAAGTAGTCAGATTCCATTACCATAAGTGGACTAAAAGTAATCTAAATGTAATTGACTATTTTTGGATTACGTTTAGATTACGTTACCATAAAAGTATTAAAAGTAATCTAAATGCAATCCAAAAGTAGTCAGATTGCATTACCATAAGTGTATTGAAAGTAATCTAAATGTAATTGACTATTTTTGTATTACATTACCATAAGCCAGGGGTGTCCAAACTCGGCTCTGGAGGGCCGGTGTCCTGGAGAGAGTTTAGCTCCAACCCTAATCAAACACACCTGAACCAGCTAATCAAGCTCTAACTAGATATACTAGAAACCTTCTGGCAGGTGTGTTGAAGCAAGTTGGAGCTAAACTCAGCAAGACACCGGCCCTCCAGGACTGAGTTTGGAGACCCCTGCCATAAGTGGACTAAAAGTAATCTAAATGTAATCCAAAAGTAGTCAGATTGCATTACCATAAGTGTATTGAAAGTAATCTAAATGTTATTGACTATTTTTGGATTACATTACCATAAGTGGACTAAAAGTAATCTAAATGTAATCCAAAAGTGGTCAGATCGCTTTAGCAAGTGTATTGAAAGCAATCTAAAATGTAAACGGACTACTTTTGGATTACATTTAGATTACATTACCATAAGTGTATTAAAAGTGTTCTAAATGTAATCCAAAAGTAGTCGGATCGCTTTACATTTAGATTACTTTCAATACACGTGCTGAAGCGATCTGACTACTTTTGGATTACATTTAGATTACGTTACCATAAGTGTATTAAATGTAATCTAAATGTAGTCCAAAAGTAGTCAGATTGCATTACCATAAGTGTATTGAAAGTAATCTAAACGTAATTGATTATTTTTGGATTACATTACCATAAGTGGACTAAAAGTAATCTAAATGTAATCCAAAAGTAGTTGCATTACATTACAATCACTGGTGTAGCCTATGAAATTATGTTACTGACTACTAATTTTGTGATGCAACTTGTAATCAGTAACACCCTAACAACCACCTTGAAACCTTCCAGAAAACTCTAATAACTGGAAACCATAGTAACACCCTAACAAACATGGAGATTATCCTGTGTCAAAGTGACATCAAATAAGGGTTAGCACAAACGTAATCCTAAAGTAACGTCAAATTGTACTGTTGATTATCAGCTTAGTTTTCTTCTATAGTGTGTGTGTGTGTGTGTGTGTGTGTGTGTGTGTGTGTGTGTGTGAGAGAGATCTTTGCACACTTCCCTTGGTGTGTGTGCAACTCAAAATGCCCCCCTCAGCTCTCCTCACACAGTAAACACAATAAGTGTATTTCTGCACACACACACACACACACACACACACACACACACTATAATCTGCTGTTTTACTCCACTGAACTCCATATAACAGACAGAAACTCTTTAGCACAGGCCAATCTAAAGGGTTGATTCTGCACACTGATGATCAACAGTAAACATGACACATTAGGTGCGTTCCAAATCGAACACTTAAGCACTATTCTACGCCATTTTGTAGTACAAATAGCGCAAGTAGTGCATTCACACTGAAAACTCTAAAGAGATCAAGCGCACTTTACCTGGATGATGCACTTATTCAACCGCTAATATGAAGTGTGGAGTGTTGGGTTTTGCTCATGTAGTGGAGCTTTCAGGCGCTTATGTTGGATAACTTTATTTATTTTGGACTGTGAAAGCAGTATTCTCCTATGAGAGTGATTATAGCACCTCCTGATGGTGAATGCGGTCATGGCAGGTATTATTTGGTAGTTTGGTCATGTATTTCAGTAATTTAGCAGCCGCCAAACATCATCTGGGAAACGGTTTGAATGACTGATTATTAAAAGAAACATTAGTGTTCCATTTGGGACGACACTACATTCATATACTATACTGTTGAGTGTGTAAGTGCATCGTGTGCCATTTGGGACGCAGCTATTGTCCCTCTTCCCATCAGGGAAGACCAGCAACACTCAAGAACACATGATCATCTGCTGGCATGGCTTTACAATTAATAACTGTGATTATAATGGAGGTCAGTGGAGCTAAAACAGCACCAACATCACTAGAGGAGAGTCAATCTGAACAGTATATGATGATTAATCTTCTGTTTAGTGCAGTGTGTGTGTGTTTTACCATTTGGTGTCGGCGGTGCAGATGAAGAACTGCGAGCCGTTGGTGTTGGGGCCGGCGTTGGCCATAGACAGGGTGCCTTTGCCTCCGTGTTTCAGTGTGAAGTTTTCATCCTCAAACTTGTTGCCATAGATGGACTTTCCTCCGGTTCCGTTGTGATTGGTGAAATCACCGCCCTGCGACAAACAGCAGATAAAACACACGGTTGCAGAGCTAGCATAAAACAGTTGCGGTAACCTGTAAGTATCCTGGGGTCTGGTCTTTGTATGTAGAGCCATTAGCTGGATTTGGTTATTGACGATTTGACATGATCCAGGATAGTTTCATTCTTCAAAATTGATCTGAGAGTGTTCATAGCTGCAGGTTTAGTAGCTCAAACTTGCTTTGAAGCAGCAGCTTATCTCATATAAACAGGATTAGATCGGGTCTTTTCAAGCAAAGGTAATAATAGTATGTACCGAACGCTGATATTTCCTTACAGTAGTTAACAGAATAATGAGAGATATTTTTGGAGAAATTGTTCTAACTCTTCTTGAAAGTCAAGTTTACATACAATAAGATTATTCTGCCTCTGAAAAAGCTCAGATGATGGTGTCAAGGTTTTGGAAGTTTCTGATTGGCTAATTGACAACATTTGAGTTAATTGGAGGCACAACTGTAGAATAGTATTGAAGGAAAACCTCAAACACACTGCTTCCTTGTGGGACAACATGAGAAAATCAACAAACCAGAATCAACACAAAAGCCAGATTACAATTAGCTAAATTACACTGGGAAAAAGACTAATGTTTGGAGACATGTCCTGTGCTCTGATGGAGCTGAGATTGAACTGTTTGGCCATAATGACCAGTGTTACATTTGGAGGACAAAGGGGAAAGCTGACAAGCCTAGGAACACCATCCCAACTGTGAAGTATGGGGGGCGGCAGCATCATGTTGTGGGGCTGTTTTGCTGCAGGAGGGACTGGTCCACTTCACAGCATAGATGACATCATGAAGAAAGAACATTATGTAGAAATACTGAAGCAACATCTCAAGACATCAGCCAGGAAATTAAAACTTGGCCACAAATGGGTCTTCCAAACAGACCATGACCCTAAGCATACTGCCAAATGAGTTCAAATGTGCTTTAAGAACAACAGAGTGAATGTTTTGGAGTGGCCATCACAAAGCCCTGAGCTCAATCCTATAGAGAATGTGTGGGCAGAGTTGAAAAAGCTTGTGCGAGCAAGACAGCCTACAAATCTGACTCAGTTACAGCAATTCTGTCAGGAGGAATGGGCCAAAATTCCTGCAAACTATTGTGAGAAGCTTGTGGAAGGAGACCCAAAACATCTGACCAAAGTTATACAGTTTAAAAGCAAAGCTAAAGAAATACCAAGGAGATGTGTGTGAACTTTTGACCGTCTAGAAATTAATAAACAATTCTCTCATTATTCTGGCATTTAGCAAATGTAAATGATTTAGGTAATCATAACGCACCTAAAATAGTAAACGTTTAGTCTGATTTACCATCAGACATTTTTTTTTTTTAGAGTAGAAGTAAACTTCTGGTTTCAACTCTCACACACAGATCTCAGATCAGTTCATCCAGACATTTTAATCTGATTCACAAACTTGTTAGCCGAATTAGCCAGAGATCAGTTATCAAGATTAACAAATGCAGGATCAGTCAAATCATCCATCATCAAATTTCATTTTTAATATGCTTTTAAGCGAGGTACGAAGAACGGACGCCAGGATTACATTTGTTCATTAATTGTACATCAGCAAGATTAATATTAGACAACACAACTTCACATAATTAAGGAACTTTACAAATGATCATTTTGATTGAAAACATTAAATGATTTAAGTAAATATATAAATCAATAACATTTAAGACACTCCTATTAGAACACCTTTGTTTAGCAGTAATCAGGATGATTTACAAATACTCAATTTGAGTAATTAGAATAAGCTAGCTAGTAATCAGATTATTTATTTATGAACTATACGTTACATATCATTTAGGCAAATGGCATAAAGTTGTTCACAATTCATTGATTGCTCTCATTTTTTTGTTTACTTGTATTTTTCCACAATAAAACTGGTGCTTGTACATTTGCAATTATTTGTGCTATTTTATTTGTTCTGCTGTCTGCACTCATGATGCGTTTTTGGTTTAAATATTTAAATGACGCAATATTATGAATTGTCAATGGCATTTTCATTTTTAGTTTCATGCAACTTTGAGGTTTCTAAATGTATGTGACCTGAAGTGAACGTTTTAATCTCCTCAGATGTGCTTTAGTGTTATCAGCAAACACTAACAGTGAGGTTTATTAGTGCGAGTATTAAGTATTAACTGTCCATCATTGCACTTTAAACAAGCTGTTAAGGCTCTCGATTTTTCCATCTGTCGAAATGGCACAAGATTATCCTGCTTCAATATATGTGACGTGAAATAAGGGTTAGCAACAAAAGTCTAAATGTAATCCAAAACTAGTCAGAGTACATTACTCTAAACATGTACTGAAAGAAATCTAAATTGTAATCCAAAAGTAGTCAGATTGCGTTACCATAAGTGTATTAAAAGTAATCTAAATGTAAACCAAAAGTAGTCAGATTACGTTACCATAAGTGTATTAAAAGTAATCTATATGTAATCTGACTACTTTTGGATTACATTTAGATTACGTTACCGTAAGTGTATTAAAAGTAATCTAAATGTAATTCAAAAGTAGTCAGATTGCGTTACCATAAGTGTATTAAAAAGTAATCTATATGTAATCTAACTACTTTTGGATTATCTTTAGATCACATTACCATAAGTGTATTAAAAATCAGATTGCTTTAGCAAATGTGTATTGAAAGTAATCTAAATGTAGTCTGACTACTTTTGGATTACGTTACCATAAGTGTATTGAAAGTAATCTAAATGTAATCCAAAAGTAGTCAGATTGCGTCACCATAAGTGTATTGAAAGTAATCTAAATGTAATCCAAAAGTAGTCAGATTGCGTTACCATAAGTGTATTGAAAGTAATATAAATGTAATCTGACTACTTTTGGATTACATTTAGATTACGTTACCGTAAGTGTATTAAAAGTAATCTAAATGTAATTCAAAAGTAATCAGATTGCATTACCATAAGTGTATTGAAAGTAATCTATATGTAATCCAAAAGTAGTTGCATTACAATCACTTGTGTAGCCTATGAAATTATGTTACTGACTACTAATTTTGTGATGCAACTTGTAATCAGTAACACCCTAGCAACCACCTTGAAACCTTCCAGAATACTCTAATAACTGGAAACCATAGTAACACCCAAACAAACATGGAGATTATCCTGTGTTAAAGTGACATCAAATAAGGGTTAGCACAAACGTAATCTGACTACTTTTGGATTACATTTAGATTACGTCACAATCATCGGCGTAACCTAAGAGACACCTTAGCAACTACCTCGAAACCTCCCAGAAAGCCCTAACAACTGAAAATAGTAGCAACACTGACGCATGATAATCTTGATATTTGCTAATGTGATATCATATAAGGGTTAGCACAAAAGTAATCTAAATGTAATCCAAAAGTAGTCGCATTACATCAATCACTGGTGTAACCTTAGAGATTATATTACAGACTACTAATTTTGTGATGTAACGTGTAATGAGGAACACCCTGGCAACCACCTTGAAACCTTCCAGAAGCTCCTAACAACTGGAAACCATGTGAGTGTTTATGGTCGCAGCTCACCTGACACATGAAACCGGGAATGACGCGGTGGAAGCCGGAGCCCTTGTAGCCGAAACCCTTCTCTCCGGTGCAGAGTGCACGGAAGTTCTCTATCACACACACATTAATTATATTACATTAAAAAGAGCACAGTGCTTATAGTGTTAACCCCTTAACTCAGGGGTGTCCAAACTCAGTCCTGGAGGGCCGCTGTCCAGCATGGTTTAGCTCCAACTTCCTTCAACACAGCTGCCTGGACGTTTAAGTACACCTAGAAAGAGCTCGATTAGCTGGTTCAGGTGTGTTTGATTGAGGTTGGAACTAAAATATGCAGGACACCGGCCCTCCAGGACTGAGTTTGGACACCCCTGCCTTAACTTGTTGAACATAGACATGAAAATGACATGCTAAACTTAGATGATTGTCAATCTTCAACTCTTTGGTGCACAGATTGAAGCTTGGCCTCATTTTGAAGACAGATGTCAGACTGTAGCTGAAGTGAAAAATGTTTAACAAAAACAATAGTGATGTGCTTTTATGTTTATGAAAAATAATAATAAAAAAATATATATTTATAATAGTACATAAAATGTGTTCTTCACAAAACTTTAAGCCAAAGATTACATTAGGATTTAATTACAAACAAAGTGATGTAAACTTAAGCATCGCGGTGGTGGGAGACGACACACACACACAATTAAGACTCACCGGCCGTCTTCGGCACAACATCAGCTCTCAGCTGCAGAACACAGAAACAACTGGAGATCAGCACAACACAAACCCACAATATAATGAACAGTCACACAATAATAATAGATAGCGTATTGCATATTTAGATCAAGTAGCATTTTCTGACATTAAAGACTCAAACAACATATATAAACATCATTATTTTGTATATTTTTGTACATTGCATACACACAATAAATATACACAATACACACATCACATCCAATATAAGCGTTAGTATGAAAAGTAAAGCTCGACACTGAAACACTCATTAAATCCCATTTGAAAGCACTAAATTTCACACATTCGAGATGTTTTTCCATTGCAAAGCGACTCCCATTCGACATCACTTGATCAGCATTTATTTAAACACTTTTAAAAGCACATCTCTGAGTAAATGTTCTTTCACCTGGATATAAATGAGAACATTTCTGCTACACTTTATTGTCGCTAAACACACTTAGTGGGCGGCACAGTGGCTAGCACTGTCGCATCAGTGCAAGAAGGTCTCTGGTTGGAGTCTCAGTGTGTGTTTCTGTGTGGAGTTTGCATGTTCTCCCCGTGTTGGCGTGGGTTTCCTCCAGTTTCCCTCACAGTCCAGACACATGAGCTATAGGGAAATTGATCAACTAAACTGGCCGTAGTGTATGAATGTGTGTGTGAATGTGTGTATGGGTGTTTCCCAGTACTGGGTTGCGGCTGTAAGGGCATCTGCTGTGTAAAACATATGCTGGAATAGTTGGCGGTTCATTCCACTTCCATGTATCTGAAGTGTTTTGTGTATTTAATCTGGTGTGTGTCTCGTCCTCATATCTGACATGCACACACTTCAGTTTTCATTTCACCTAAATTATTGAATTTATTTATGTTCAACCTTAGAAA
Source organism: Danio kyathit (assembly GCA_903798195.1). Taxonomy (NCBI): domain Eukaryota; kingdom Metazoa; phylum Chordata; class Actinopteri; order Cypriniformes; family Danionidae; genus Danio; species Danio kyathit. The sequence goes on along the minus strand of LR812528.1, from coordinate 54,481,812 downwards.
CATCAGCCAGCTTGATTTAATTGCGTGCTGTACACTCAGAGTATATTTGAATTCAATAATATACATCGTATTTTACTTAATTGCTCATTAATAACCATTTTCACGCTTTCAACACTTTAATTGGACTTCCATGTAAAAATATGTCTATATATATTTACTGTATAACTATCCTAATGCAGAAACAGCGCTGCTCCAGTCAGTGTGATCGAAACTAAAAAATCCGCTACTTCCGCATTTCTCTGGAAACATCGCCCCTGACGGGAGCGCGCGCGCGCGGGCACGCCTATGCAGATCACCTGCGCGCTCTTCATCAGCTATATTATAAAGATGAGCGCTATGTTGAGGGAATCAATACTACTAATAGAAACATTACAATAACACACTTTATGGAAAGCCTGAGCTGCAGCACTCGCCCCTCCCTTCCCAAAATGGCATCTCGAGAAAACATTATGGTGAAAATGGCGTCTGCGTCAAAACTGCGTGCGCGTTCCCGTGTGGAGAGCGCGAGTCCTCCATGTGCGCGCAGCTGATGGGAATTTCGGATCATTTTACCGACTGATTCCAGTTCATGATCGAATCTTTAATAAATCTCATACTAACGATAATAGAAATGATTCCTCAGATAAAGTGGCTGATCGGTGGCGTATTTGCATAAAATGATATTGTGCTAGAATAGAAGTTAAACTCATAACAGAACTTGTATTGTCTTTGTTATGCTCATAAAAGCCCCAAAACGACACGTTTAAAGGGGAAATTAAGTGTTTGGGAGAAGATTATGTTAGCAATACGAACACACCAGACCAGAGTAAGCAAAGACGGAATGAGTAAAACTTTTAGGAAGATCACTACAGAATGCACAGCTACTGTCAACATCCCATTTAAATCTTTATATATATATATATATATATATATATATATATATATATATATATATATATATATATATATATATATATATATTTTTTTTTTTTTTTTTCCCCCCCCCAACATTTTAGTTGAGATTGAAATTTAAAGACTCAAACTCGACAGAAGACTCGTGGTGAAGTTTAGATACAACAGAAAACATCTGTAAGCCTTATCTCATGGGAAATTATTAAGTTTGGCTAAATACTTAAGAAAAAGATATCTTATAATGAATACTTTGTTATTATTAACATATTATATTCATAAATCTAAATTTGTCAAAATTCCCCCAAGACTAATGGTGTTAAAGAAGAATTTGTGATATATTTTAGGACAAGAGAGATGAAAAGCCAAAAAGCAAGACATTTATATTCATCATTAGAGGATTTTGGTTTCATATTTCTCGCCTGCTGCGTATTTTTGATTTATTATTATACGTTGTATTATTATTATTATTATTAATGACGATGGAAAGATTGTGAATTTTAATAATCTCAGTCTTGTGTCATTTTGTGTATTAATGCCTTTCTGTTATGGTTCAGGCATTGCTAATGATAAAAATAAAAGACTCGGGGTGAAAAACTATGTTCCTTGTACATTGTGCGCATGCGCGAGTAACTGAATCACTCAATGAAACGACTTATCGCTCCCGAGTCACATTAAAGATTCGAACGAATCGTTTAAGAACGACTCATCATCAGCAGGCTGTCAGTGTCAGCGCTCATCAAACCAACACAATGTGGCGGGGGGAAGCCTCGTGTGCGCGCTTCAGGATGCAGAAACGGATTCACAGCATCACACACACATCTTTCATTAAAAAAAGAGCCGCTCGCTTTACAAACATGCAGATTCATCTCCATACCTCAATCACGATCCTTCCCGCCTCCTTCCCATCGATGGTGATGTCAAAAAATACTTTGGGGTTTGCCATGATGAAGGAATAAGCTCGGTCAGTTTGTGCAGCTGAATGAAACCCAGCAAACGCCGCAGCTCATCGGGAAGCAGGAACTGAGCGCGCGCGCGGGATATAAAGAAGCCTCTGAGTGACGTGCGAACGGGCCAATCAGAAGCGACGCGCTTGAATAAGTTAGTGACGTGCGGCTTTGGAGGAAGGCGCTTGATTGACGTGCCTATTGGCCGGTTGTAGTAGGTAGAAATGACGTAACCGCGTCCCATCCAATGAGCGATGTGAATTTGAAGTAGGCTTGAACTTGAGGTCTGTCATGGCGGGAGGGCGGTGGCCGAAGGCAGAATTCGCCATTACTGTTCGGCATTCAATCACGGAGAGCGCACGAGCAGATGACTTATTTCACGATGTATCATCATCTCATGATGTACGCGTGGTTTGTTGATAAAACACAAATGTGTGGTTAAAGAAAGAGAAAGGTGTGTGACAGAAAAAGCGAGTTTTCATTCTGCTGACGCCACGCCCCCTGCGCGCATTTCCCGCGGTTTGACACAATGCAGCTCCCCAAATAAAGGCAATGCAACGCAATGGGGCTTAAGTCTTTACTTATAAAACATAATGGAAATATTTCACATCTTTAGAAAAACAAATCGCTTTCAATTGTACATGTTTAATTCAATCGATAGAACTTGATGATCCACCAACACACGATGACAGTCAAACATCTTTTTTTGAACAGTTTGAGTGATGCTGGTTTCTCAGATTCTCATGAATTCATCATCTTTTTTTTATGTCGTATCTTTCTAACAAATTCATAAACTCTGCTAGTTAACACAGAAGAGAGAGAGAGAGAGAGAAAGATGCATACAGGCCCATCAATTATCTTTATAATTATAACAATTATTATATAATCAAAGATAAAATCGTATGATACACAAATGACTTCAAACAAACAAACGAAAAGAATAAAAGCACATCATCCGACGACTCCTGATGCTCCCTGTATTGTTAATATACAAACTGCACTTCGCTAACGCTGCCCAAAGAGCCATGATAAATAATAAAATCAGACAAGACAGGAATCGACATCATCATCATCATCATCATCATCCCTCATCATCGGTTTCTCGATCCAGCTCTGAATGTAAATCTGGGGAATGAGCTCTTGTCAGAGTGTTTTCAAATGTTCATTTTTTTTCATATCATGGGGTTAAGAGAAAGTTCACATCCGCGACGATAATAATACTATATCTGTACATATTTCACATCAATCCCAACGTTTTCCTCCTCGATTGTGATTGTGGCGATAAACATCAGTCCATTTCTTGTCGTCACTCTCCCACCCAATCAGATTTGTCCGAGCAAAATCTCACTAAGGGAAGGTGTTTGTCCACCAAACGCGATTGTTGTTGTGCATTTGTAAGCTCTCTAACAAGGTGCTACCGGGCTGCTTGTGCTCTGTCTGGGTTCACACATGTCGTTGACCAAGAAAACAAGTTTTCTACCAAATATCAGCCCAGACTTGCATATTTAAGGGCGAGTTAAATACAAGATCTGACCTCATGGCCCTAAATCCACAGGGGAGGAAGACGTTTTTAAAGAGACATCGAAGGGTAAGAAACTCACTAGAGACAGACGAAAACAAAGCAGGGTGTGGTGTAAAATGTTTGAATTTGTGCCAAAACACACACACACACACACACACACACACACACACACACACACACACACACACACACACACACACACACACACACACACACACACACACACACACACACACACACACACACACACACACACACACACACACACACACACACACACACACTCTCACTCACTCACACTAGCTTGAGGTGTGCACTTGTGTATCGCATCAAAAAAAGATAACTCTTTGCCTTTGATTTCCTTCGTGTGTAGGCAAATACGGTGTGCAAAATGTAATAGTGCACTTCTTTAATGCTACCGTTTCAGACGTGAACACGTTTTATAAAGGAAATGAAGGCTACACTTCTGAGATCAAGTCATTTGTGGATTGAAACCGTCTTATAACCACATGGAGCTAGCGTGAGGTCATCTTTGGGCGAATAAAAGAAGAAATAATGGAGAATTCTGTCTGTGTGTTAAAGAAATAGTTCAGCCAGAAGTAAATTTCCTCATCATTTGCTCACAACTCAAGTGGTTTCTTCATCCTGTCGAACACAAAACAAGATATTCTGGAAAAACAATAGCCATCAACATCCATATTAGGAACTACAAACCTTCTTCAGTTTATCTTCCTTTGTGTTCAATAGAAAAACAAACTCAAACAGGTTGCGTAAATGATGACAATTGTAATTTTGGGGTGAACTGTCTCTTTAAGAGAATTAGCAGCGTTTGTTTGTTGAGTTATGCTGGGTTCACATCAATCACTCAACACTGCGTCACTCGCTCTAGTTTACTCACGAAATTTTTTAGCTTGATTTAATTATTGCACGGAAGACACAATTATGGCAAATTCTGCGTTGTTCATGCCTGTGGCGTTGATTTACTTCTATTTTGACATTTGCATTGACTTTGTATGTAATTTCCGTTTGTATTGAATACTTAATTCTACATTTTGTCCGAATCCAACATTAGAGTACTTTGATGGAAATTCTTGATTATAGATCGACATGAAAAATCGTATTTCATGTATTTCATGTAAAAAAAATTTGTATTGTCTTTTAATAATTTGATGTTGTCGTTAATATTATGCAATATGTTCTTATCTATATCAATCTTCGATCGGTCACAAAGTAGTCTTAAAATGCTGATGCACAATAATCAAACTAATGTAATCCGATACTCCGCAGCAGTGGTTACAGTAACGATCAGCTTTATCTGCAACATTTGCACTGCGCAGTGATAATTCGCCTCGATTCAAGCGTTTGCAATAACTTTGTATGTAACTCTGGATTTGGTCTGATTCCAGCATTAGAGTACTTTGATGAAAGTTATAAATCTTATTATGCAATGTGTTCTTATCTATATTACAATGCATTAAACAAACAAATGTAATCCATGTTACATGTAATCTGATACTCCGCAGCTGTAATTACAGTAACACTAACAGATTTATGTGTGACATGCGCACCGCACGGTGATAATTCGTCACTCTGAGCGTTTGCATTAACATGTAATTGACTTTTACATTAGAGTACTCTGCTCTAAGTTATATCGATCTTATGTCGGCATGAAACATCATATTTAATGTTTTAATGTAAAGTTAATTAATGTGAAGTTATTAATGTGATGTTGTTATTATTATTATTGTACAGTATGTTCTTATCTATTACAATATTGTCATGAAGTAGTCGTAAATTGCTGATGTACGATAAATAAACAAACGTAATCCAGGTTACATGTAATCCGATACTCCGCAGCTGTGGTTAAAGTAAAGCTCGCAGGTTTATCTGCAACATTCGCACCACACGGAGATAATTCGCCACTATTTGAGCGTTTGCATTAACATGTAATTGACTTTTATATTTAATACTTAATTCCGTGTTGGGTTTGAATCCAGCATTAGAGTACTTTGTCTCCAAGTTATCGACCTAATACCGACATGAAAAATCATATTTTTAATGTAAAATTTTTTAAAAATTGTGTAGTTAATGTGAAGTTATTAATGTGATGTAGTTGTTCGTTGTTAATATTATTATACAATATGTTCTTATCTATTTAAATTTTGTTAAAGTAGTCATAAACTGCTGTATGTATGATTAAACTAATGTAATCCAGGTTACATGTAATCCGATACTCCGCAGCTGTGGTTAAAGTAAAGCTCGCAGGTTTATCTGCAAAATTCGCACCACACGGAGATAATTCGCCACTATTTAAGCGTTTGCATTAACTTTATATATGATGTACTTCTATATTGAATAGTTAATTCCACATTTGGTCTGAATCCAGCCTTAGAGAGACTTTAAGTTATATCAATCCGATATCAGCTTAAAAAATCGTATTTAATGTTTTCAATGTAAAATGTTTAAAATTTGTATTGTTAATTAATGTGAAGTTGCCGTTCGTTATTATTATTATTATACAATATGTTCTTTTCTATTTCAATTTTGTCATGAAGTACAATAAACAAACAAATGTAATCCAGGTTACATGTTATCCGATATCCCGCAATTGTGATTACAGTAACGCTCACAGATTTATCTGCAACATTCACACCGCGCAGTGATAATTCGCCACTATTTGAGCGTTTGCATTAACATGTAATAGACATTTACATTGATTACTTAGTTCCGTGTTCGGTCTAAATCCAGCATTAAAGCACTTCAACTAAGTTATCGATCCAATATCGACATTAATGTAAAACTATATTGTTTTGTATTGTCTCATTAATGTGAAGTTTTCATTCGTTATTATACAGTATGTTCTTATCTATTTCAATCTTGTCAAGGTAGTCAGAAATTGCTGATATACGAATAAAAAAAACAAATGTAATCCAGGTTACATGTAATCCGATACTCCGCAGCTGTGGTTGCATTAACGTTCACAGGTTTATCTGTGACATTCACACAGTGCGGTGATAATTGGCACGGTGTTTGCATTAACTTTATATGTATTTTACTTTAATATTGATTACTTAATTCAGTGTTTGGTGTGAATCCAGCATTACAAGACCATAATTTATCATTTAATTTAGATTTAAAACAGGAGCCGCAGTGAAAAAAAAAAAACAAGCAATGACCTGACCCTCAACACACACACACACACACACACACACACACACACACACACACACACACACACACACACACACACACACACACACACACACACACACACACACACACACACACACACACACACGCCATGTCCTTTAATACACCACATGAGTCTAAAGCGAGATGTGCGTCTTTCTACAAATGATTGGAGCGACTGAAGTTCAGAGTTCAGAGAAGCAGTCGGACAGTAACATCGTCACAGGAGGAAAAATAAAAAGCCATCTTCCTTGCACCTTCCCAAGAGTCACTGCGGTCCAGTCTCAGGAGGCAACCGTGCACAGACGCAATGGGATGTGTGTTTGGCTTGGATGGGGGACTGCTGGACGGTGGAGGAGCGCAGGACGGTTCAGTTGCTCTCGAACAGAGCCAGCAGATCATCATTACTGTTATTAGGAAGATCTGGAGGACCCAAGTAGGACAGCAGCTCATCTGGGTTCGTCAGCTCTGGGAGAAGCTAGAGGACAAAGAGGAAAACACACAAGATGTCAATTAGATTAATGCGCAAAACTGGAATATTGCATAAAACATTAGTAAATAAAGCAGCGTTTCCATCTAATGAGAAACAAAATCATCAGTTGCTGATAAATGTGCACAAATATTGATCAGAGGAGTGTAGTTGAGTATTGAGAGAAGCTACTGTGGTGTTTGTTCTTCTCTATTAAATGAGCTTTGCATCAGAAAACGAGGACGAAATGCAATGAATGTTTCTTAAAGAATAAAACGTTTATGCACACATAAGTGCAGTTAACACTATAAAGAAATGGATATCTTCAATCCAGGCCATTTCTCATAAGCTAAAAGTCATCACAGGCTTCTCTCGGCTCTTTTCCACACATCAGATGCTCTGATTGGATCAGAAATTGGTGCGTTCATAGATGAGAGCCGGGGTGTGTGTGTAAGTTGTTTACTTTGACTCTGTTCAAATGTGTTCCCAAATTAGGTAATGAAAAAGATGCGTGCGCAAGTTTACACCCCCCTGTAGAATAAGTACAAAATTGTCATGTTGTTTTTATTGTTTGTTATATTATACTCTATACTTCCATCCTAAAGATGCAAATTAATAATGCATGAATGTGACTAATGTGCATATAGGAGCCATATTACTGTACGTTCACACCGAAAGTGGTGAGAGCGTCAAAGTAGCCGGAAGTCATTCATTTTCAATGGGAGTCGGCGGCGATAAGTGGCGAGGAGCAGCACGGCGCGTCCATGCAGGTGTGGGCGTTGAGGAGAGCTGAAATCAAGTCAACTTTATGGTAATGAGCTATGACGCAGTTCGGGGACAAGCAATCAGAATGTAGAAGTCCACCGCCTGAGAGGAGTCCAGAGAACAGCCACTGTGAACTTTGGTTCTGATCACAGTTGTTCCACAGGGTTTGATTATTGTGGTCGCCGGATTTCCAATTATTTACAATGTTTTCTAAAAGGAGCGTACATTAAAAAAAAGTTACTGGCAAGTTACTGATGTGGAATAACAGTATTGCTGCTTCAGGATATTTCAGACAAATGGACACGTTGGAGGAAAGCCACACCACATACAACTTGATCTTACATTGTTAAATGAATTATATATGATAAAAAGTGTGCAACATTCTCGTACTAGAAACAGGGGCCACGGCCCCTCCCGATCGTTGTTGAGAGCACGCGCACACCTTCAATAGACAGCAATGGTAATTTAATATTTACCTTAAGGTACATTAATAGAAGAAGCTGTATTAATAATATTGTGGCTCAAAAAGGAATACGTGGGCATACCTGGCACTTGCTAGAGCAAATAAAGTGCGTACACACTCACACAGGTGTTAGGAGGAGAGAAGAGAGTGGGGTAGCCGTATTTTTGTTGACCGCCACGCCATGCCACTCCACACGCTACACCATAACGGAACACGCTACAGGTATCATCCAACTCACAGATTGTGCTTGTCATATATGTCATGTTTACATATAGTTTTGCTACTAACATCTTGGACATCAGGTATATAGCGCGTCACAAAACAAAGGACTGCTTCTCTAGCGACTTCAGGTGGAACGAGGAAGTCACAATATGACATGCGACAGTGAATAAAGCAGCGTTTACATCCAATGAAAATGATCAGTTCCAGAAATATCACTGAGAGAAGTGGAGTTTGATGCTCTGTTGGGATTCTCCACTGTGGTGTTTGTTCTCCTCTAATAAATGAGTTGCGCCTCAGAAGACCAAGACCAAACGTAAAACGTGTGAGACGGGAGCACAGACAGATGCTCAAGACAGTTCTGGAGGGAATAATAATAGAAGAATAATACTGAAGCACTGTGATGACGGACTGATGGAGGACTGAGGCCTTTTACAATCAGCACAGCAACATTTCACATCTGAAACAATCATCTTGACCGTCAGTGAATACATTGAGATCCATATTTATTATTCATAAAGAAATGTTTTAAATGTTATAGAATATTAATATTATATTGATTATACATTATTATTTATTGAAATATTTTACTTCATATTATTATTTTCATTATTTTATTTATTTCAATATTTATGCTCGTCTGTCTGTCTCCATCTAGTGTCTGAATAATACACAGGTTAATGTATACTCCATCAGCTGTTTTCCTTTCTGTCAGCTTTGCTTTTAATTAAAGAATTAATAAACTATTACGGATCAGAACAATGGGTCTAATTTGTACATTTTGTGGCAAGCAGCCATATTCATGCATATCCAGTGGGTTGTTTTTGCAGAATAAAACCCTTCAGTCTTATTGAACAGCTGCTGATAAACCCGATAGGCTTTATTCTGCAATAACCAACAGCTGGATGTGCTTTATCCCTTACTTATTATAACTCTGCACAGATGACAAATTGTGACTTACATCGAGGGCTGGCTCTGAAACGTCACCCGGTCCCCCAGGGGCCCCGAGCCCGAAGCTGTCTGTGTGCATGCGGGGGTTCTGGGAGGGCCCGCGGGAGTGCATCGGGGCCCCGGGACCCATGCTGGAGCTCCCGTGGAGAGCCTGATGCTGCTGCTGCTGCAGGGGATTGTGGGAAGGATCCATGCGACTAGAGTGAGGCATCTTTATTGAAGAGAGGAAAAAGAGACGGTCAGTAAAGCTGGAAAACACACTCAACCACACACACACAGAACACCTCTTATATGCAGACACATATGGGGGTGACAGTGAAGCATATATATATATATATATATAGCAAGCCATGTAGTAAGTATAGATATATAGCCAAACAATATATAGATAGAAGGATAAATATACAAACAGAAAGAGGGATATGTAGACAGATGGATATATATATATAGACAATATACAGACAATATACAGACAATATACAGACATATATATAAACAGATAGATAGAAAGACATATAGACAGATTGATAGACAGATAGACAGACTGATAGGTATATAGACAGACAGATGGATGGATATATAGACAAAGACGAATATATAGAGAGACAGATATATATTGGCAGACAGAAAAATATATAGACAGACAGAGATAAATAGACAGACAGATGGATAGATATATAGAAAAACCAATAGACAGAAGATATGTAGACCGACAGACAGATATATAGACAGACAGATAGCTATATAAACAGATGAATAGATGTATAAGCAGACAGATGGATATATAAATATATATATATATATATATATATATATATATATATATATATATATATATATATATATATATATATATATATATATATATATATATATATATATATATATATACAGGGGCGCAACTACCCATTTACTGAGGGGTATGCGGGTTCAAGTTTTGCGCCCCCCATCCCCCATATTAAGCATGTTAAGTCACAAAGAATTCCATCTCATCCCACCCCAAATTTCTTCTCGATTCCATTTTCCTCACTAAATGATTCAAGCACCTTGACATGCCTTGCTTTTGGATTTTTTGTACATTTGTTGAAACAAAATGATAGATAGGAGTCCTAAAGGCCAAAAGAACTAAAAAATGCAATCACTTCTCACATGCATACTGTGAGAGGTTTAAGGTCTGTCTTTGCATAAACAATTGATTGAAACTGCTATTGCACCTCTCACAAAGTGAAATAAAAAAGAAAGAAAAATGTTTAGTGTAAAAAATAAACAGAGACAAACTGCCTGAAATGTTCTATTTTATCAAAATGTTATGGGCAAACGTTTTTGGAACTAAATTGAATTAGTTTTGAGCACAAAAAGTTACCAAAAGGCCTGATGTATCAGTATGATACATAATAAATTTATAAAAACATCTATATGGTATAAAAATGGATCTTGATAGGATTAATAAACATCTCAGTTCCAAAAAAATGTGATAATTCTGACTATTTGTTCATGTGTCAGTTTAACAGGGTTAAGAATCATTTTAATCGAGTATATAAAATTTATATAGAGAAATTTTTAATCCAAATATTATTTTCTATTTTGTCTGAAATATATTCAGTAGGCCCACGGTAGGATTTTTAGCCCATCATTGAGTCTATGTATTTACTTATGTAAATGTGTGTAAATTTATATTTACTCAGTTTTTTAATACATTTCACTAATATTATTGTAATATAACAATAGTAATATTAAAATGTTCATATTATTTATTTACAATACAGTTTGTGCAGTAATATTTTCTGCCTTTTAGTAGATATATTATATGAGTAACTTGCTTTGTTTACCAAATAAGCGGATCTAATTTGATTTGCATTGTAAACATTAAATAAAAGTTAAAAAGGTATTGTTTACTTCATATATACAGTATATATATATATGTTTTTAGTTATGATAATCCTAAAATCATTCCGCATAAATCCGCAGATTTTTTACAAAATTCTCAGCAGAAATAGCAAAAAATATCTGCACATTCTGTCTGGCCCTAATATTTAGGCCTGTACTTATAAACATATATTTTGTGTGATCCCTCTTATTTTGGCAAATTAATGAATTAATGAATAAAAATAAATAAAGAAAATTTTTCAGATTATTCTTATAACTTTTGACCTCAACTGTAAGTATGATTTGACAGTTTATTTTGATGAAACTTTTACATCTACATGAACTTTACACTTGGCTGTGTGACTGCATGTTATTGTTTTAAATGATTTTAAATTAAAACGTGTGTGTCAACGTATTCAACTCATATCTATAAACTCTCTCGTTTTTGCCGTATTAATTCTACCATATTTTACCATTCTATCCACTCTTCCGTGTCTGCATTTTCCCGTATTTCTCCCGCATTTGTAATGTTTCTATGAAAAGTAGCAGCTACAGAGTTGATCTCAAATGTGATTGCAAGAACTGTTTAAGAGAAATATGCTTTCGCATTATTTTGGATTGACAGCACGTTGAAATTAATATAAAAACGGCCGCATTCACGTCCTTTCCGGTAAAGCTTTATGCGTCGATCGCCGCCCTTATGCAGCCTCTGATCAGTAAATTCAAGTATAACGGTGCTGACTGACGGACGCGCTCCATAGTGATAAAGACAGCTTCTACACGCGATTTGAATGAATGAAAGCGGATACTTTGAGATTCGGGTTTGTGAACAGACAAATACACTTAATAATATGTAAACATGTTTCATTTTAAACACAATTGATGAAAGTATGCGATTTCGGACGCAGTGCAGGTGTGTCTGCGTCACTGCCCCCCTGCCTGGACAAAACCACCTCGTCTGCGTTTATGTTAAGTAAATATAATTTATAAAATAAGTATAATTTTTTATTTAATTAAATACAATATTATACTAATATAAAACGCAGAATAAACATTTTACCCAAAAATATTTATTTATTTTTATTATTTGAAACTTTTAATAAGGATCATTTCAAAAATAGTTTTGGCACAATGGCGCCCCCCCATGTGTGGCGCCCCTATGCGCCGCATATACTGCATACCCCCTTTTTGCGCCACTGTATATATATATATATATATACACATACACATACATACATACAGACAATATAGAGACAGATATATAGACAGATGGATAGAAAGATATATACACAGACAGACAAATATAGAGACGGACTGATAAATATATAGACAGATGAATATATAGACAGACAGATGTATATTGGCAGACAGAAAAATATATAGACAAACAGAGATAAATAGACAGGCAGATGAATATATAGACAGACGGATAGATATCTAAACAGACAGATGGATATATATATATATTATAGGTGGGCATAGATTAATTTTTTTAATCTAGATTAATCTAGATTAATTTCAAAATTAATCTAGATTAATCTAGATTAAAATGGCTCATTTGAATTCTGCCGAAGGTATTCAGAATATGTATGCTACCCAAATAATAAGTCTTTGAGAACGGGTTTCTCAAGCCGGGTGTCGCATTAGACCAGTGTCTCATCTCCAAAATGTTTCCAAAATCACAAACTGCTTGAGAAACTGTTCTACTATGATAATTGGTGATGAAAATAAATGATGTTCAATAAGATGTGTTTACTTACTTGTGTTTACTAACTGTTTATTCAGTTAAACATGAATGTTGAACTGTAGGCCTACATAAGCTCCAAACAGCGAATTCTGATGAGCTTAATCAGACTAAAGTCAGCACTGAACTAAACAGAAATGGAATTAAAATGTGGAGTATGCAGATTTTAGTGGCATTATTGAAGTAAACACCGCGGTCTTTAGGACCTTTCGCCATATTTTCCGACAAGGTCCACACGCGGCTGTCAGAAAGGACTGCACACACACATACACACACACACACACACACATCGCGAAATGCAGAAGTTTTTTTTTTCTTACCATTTGGCATGCGTTATTAAACTCCATAACTCTCTCACCTGTCCTTACTCCGTATTTGCGTCTATATTACCCCAGTTTGTCACGAAGGAATAAATGAAAAGTGAAACTGCAGTTAGAGTCAGGCATCCTGCTGATTTGATTCAATAGAGCAGACGGCTCACCGGTCAGGTATACATCCGCGGTAATATATCAAGGTGAAAGTCATCATAGCTTGCGTAGAATAGACCCAGCTCCCAACCCAACTTTGAGAATAGATTAACGGCGATATTTTTTTTATCGCGCGATAAGAGTCTCGCGTTAACGCAGCACGTTAACGCCGTTAACGGCCCAGCACTAATATATATATATATATATATATATATATATATATATATATATATATATATATATATATAGGAAGAGAGAGAGAGAGAGAGAGAGAATATATAGACAGACCAATATATAGACAGACGGATAGATAGATATAGACAGATGAGTTGATATAGACAGACGGATAAGACAGACTATATATAGACAGACAGAAAAATATATAGAGAAACAGAGATAAATAGACAGATGGAGATATACATCTGATAGATATACAGACAAACAGACAGACGAATAGATAAGATATATATACAGACGGATAGATATATAGACAAACCGATTATATATAGACAGACAGACGGATATATAGACAGACAGATAGCTATATAGACAGATGCTATATATACAGACAGACAGACAGACAGATAGCAATACAGACAGACATATGAATCTACAGTATAGACAGACTGATAGATATATAAACAGACGGACAGATATACAGACAAACAGATAGATTATATATAGACAGACAGAAAGATAGCTAGCTATATAAACAGACAGACAGAAAGATAGATATATAGACAGACAGATGGATATACACATATATAGGCAGATATATAGGTGCACCTGTCCAGGCATTGGGTGTCCCACAGGTTTCTCGGGGGTCAGCAGTCCGCTGGGCAGGTCAGACTGGTAGGAGAGGGGTGGGGGGCCGGGGGTGAACTCCCCCAGGGTGGGGGTGCCGGGGGCGTTGGGGAAATCTGAGAAGCCTGGCTGGCTGGAGTATCCCGAACCACCTGAGAAACACACCGCAGATATCTATAAATGCATTTCACACACAGCTCCTGAACACAGCTTACTGAAGTCGAGACGAAGACGAGATTAAACCATTTCCTGTAGAATTCATGTCTTTAAAATAATCTATGAAAGGTCGCCAGCTTTGATCAAATGTGTTTTCTTTCTCTTTTTAAGGAGAATCAGATTTTCTCCAGTTACAAAGTTTTCATTACATCTCTCATCAGATGTATACATGTAGGAGCAGCTTTCTGTTTCCAGCTTACATGCACATTATAAATAGTTTTACTATTACTATTACAGATTTATAATTAAATTTAGAATAGTTATAATATTTTAAAGTCATTCACATGTCCATGTTGTTTGTATTTATGATCATGTTTATTTATGTAGCACTGTGGTCCTGTCCACACATCAAGCAGAATGACAATAAAGCTCGACTTTACTTGACTAACAGCTTTTAGTTTGTTTACATGAAGCACACACACACCTTGGCTGGGATAGTCGGGCGTGCTGCTGCTGCCCCCCGCTGGCAGACTCTGGTAGGGCGAGGATGCGGGACCCAGCGTTGCAATCATCTCCATCACACTGGGCAGGATCATGTGGCTGGGGCTCAGGGTTCGACAGCGCTTCAGGGCCGGTCCGTCCGGATCCTCCTTAATGTGCAGGTCTGGTTTGACCGGGACAGGCTTCCAGCTGCACACTGGATCAATGGTGATCTCCTCATAGTCTGAACTGAACACACACAGAGAAAAAGAAGATCAACAACTGAACATACACAATACAACTAGACATACACTGCAAAAATACCTTGCAATGCCTAGTTCTAGTCCAAATATCTCGCAATCAAGAAGCATTTTCAAGCACTAATTTTAGTCTTGTTTTCACAAATAAAGAGTCAAAATGAAGGGAGTTTTTCCTTAAAACAAGCAAAATAACCTGATAATGAGGGAAGAGAAATAAACTTATTCAAACTGGAAACAAGATTATTTTGCTTGCTCCATTGTCAGATTATTTTGCTTGTTTTGAGTAAAAACTCACTTCATTTTGACTCCTTATTACTGAAAACAAGACTATATTTCTGCACTTGTCTAGAAAATGCTTCTTTATTTAAGAGTTTTTAGATATTTCTACTAGAAACAAGACAAAAACTCTAAATAAGAGGAGCTTTTTTCCAGTCCAATTAATTTTGCAGCTTTAAGTTATAATACTTTACATCAGGGGTGTCCAAACTCGGTCCTGGAGGGCCAGTGTCCTAGGGAGTTTAGCTCCAACCCTAATCAAGCTCTTGCGAGTTATACTAGGGGTGCCCAAACTCAGTCCTGGAGGGCCGGTGTCCTGCAAAGTTTAGTTCCAAATCCAACCCCAATCAGACTCACCTGGGCTAGCTGATCAAGCTGGGCTTTCTAGAAACATCCATACAGGTGTGTTGAGGCAAGTTGAAGCTAAAACCTGCAAGACACCGGGCCCTCTAGGACTAAGTTCGGACACCTCTGCTCTACATCATTAAAAATCTTCAGCAATTAATTGACAGAGTTTGGGCACCCCTAAACTTCCTGGCAGGTGTGTTGAAGCAAGTAGAAGCTAAATTCAGCAGGACACCGGGCCCTATAGAATTGAGTTCGGACACCTAAGCTCTACATCATTATAATATCTTCAGCAATTAATCGTAACAAAAAAAAAATCTGATACCGGCAGAAATCTAAATACAACACAGGTTAATCTGGCCTACAGTTTTCAACATTCAGGACTCAGCAGTGTTTAGATGATACAGAAGTTAAGATTACAGAGAAGAAAACCTTCTGATGGTGTAAATTAACTACAGTAAAGAAAGAAACTTACTTCTGAATGTAGATCAAGATGCCCAACATGTACTGGTCCACCTCCAGCCCTTCCAGCAGAGCGGTTTTACTGCAGACAACACAACAGCTCGTATAAATCTAAACACGTCAGATTATACTGCATGCAAAACGCAGGCAGACTGACATTATTCAGGCACAAACAAATACACAATAATGACTTTCAGAATATTGTGAAAATATTAAATAAACATATGAAGAGATCAAATGCAAATACATATAATCAGCATTTGTAGAATATATGAAACTTTTTTTTTTGTAATTGAACTCCTCAACATCCAATGTAAACACAAGCTTTCTGATGGTTTTCTTCATTTTAATGTCACAAAAAAAACAGCAAGAAAATCAACAGCAACAAGAATGTGTATACATGTTGTATGAGATATTTGATGTTAAACAGATTCAGGAATTTTTCAAAGTATTTCCTCTAATATTTTAAAAAATCTTATTTGTTTTATTTCGGCTAGAATAAAAGCAGTTTTTAATAGTTTTAAATCAATTTTAAGGTCAATATTATTAGCCCCCTTCAGCAATATTAGTTTTGGATTGTCTCCAGAACAAACCACTGTTATCAGGGTTCTTGCACATTTTAAAATTAAAATTTAATGCTTTTTAAGACTTTTTTAAGACCTGAACAAATATAATTTAAGAGCCAAAAATTTCATAATTTCTTTGGAATATGTTACTCAATTTATTGCCTCTTACAATGGAAATCAAAACTTGAAAGTTTTCCATTTGGTATCAATAATGTGCAATGTATATATATATATATATATATATATATACATATATACATATATATATATATATATATATATATATATATATATATATATATATATATATATATATATATATATATATATATATATATATACATATATACATATATATATATATACATATATATATATATATATATATATATATATATATACATATATACATATATACATATATATATATATACATATATATATATATATATATATACATATATACATATATACATATATATACATATATATACATATACATATATACATATATATATATATATATATATATATATATATATATATATATATATATATATATATATATACATATACATATATACATATATATATATATATATATATATATATATATATATATATATATATAAATGCCGAGTTTACACATTGCACATAATTGATATCAAATTATCAATTATGTGCAATGTGTAATAATTAGCAATTATGTGCAATGTGTAAACTCGGCATATATATATATACAGGCAGTGCAGAATTATTAAGCAAATGAGTGTTTTGAGCACATCATCCTCTTTATGCATGTTGTCTTACTCCAAGCTGTATAGGCTCGAAAGCCTACTACCAATTAAGCATATTAGGTGATGTGCATCTCTGTAATGAGAAGGGGTGTGGTCTAATGACATCAACACCCTATATCAGGTGTGCATAATTATTAGGCAACTTCCTTTCCTTTGGCAAAATGGGTCAAAAGAAGGACTTGACAGGCTCCGAAAAGTCAAAAATAGTGAGATATCTTGCAGAGGGATGCAGCACTCTTAAAATTGCCAAGCTTCTGAAGCGTGATCATCCAACAATCAAGCGTTTCATTCAAAATAGTCAACAGGGTCGCAAGAAGCGTCTGGAAAAACCAAGGCGCAAAATAAACTGCCCATGAACTGAGAAAAGTCAAGCGTGCAGCTGCCAAGATGAAATGAGATCGGATCGTGGCTGGATCGGTAAAGGGCAGAGAGCTCCAGTCCGACTCAGACGCCAGCAAGGTGGAGGTGGAGTACTGGTTTGGGCTGGTATCATCAAAGATGAGCTTGTGGGGCCTTTTCGGGTTGAGGATGGAGTCAAGCTCAACTCCCAGTCCTACTGCCAGTTTCTGGAAGACACCTTCAAGCAGTGGTACAGGAAGAAGTCTGCATCCTTCAAGAAAAACATGATCTTCATGCAGGACAATGCTCCATCACACGCGTCCAAGTACTCCACAGCATGGCTGGGAAGAAAGGGTCTAAAAGAAGAAAAACTAATGACATGGCCTCCTTGTTCACCTGAGCTGAACCCCATAGAGAACCTGTGGTCCATCATCAAATGTGAGATTTACAAGGAGGGAAAACATCCTAAAAGTTTGAAAACCCCTGGTATGGAAAACCCTCCACAGTACCTCTGGCTTTTGGGTGTCTCGCGGTGAAATGAAACGTGTTATAGCCGACTGTGAGGTGGCATCTGAACTAGTAACATCGTTGGGTCGAGCTCCAAACAATGCAAGGATTAACCTGGACCCCCTAATTACCCTAACTTTACCCTAATTACCCTAGTTAAGCCTTTAAATGTCACTTTAAGCTGAATATGAGTGTCTTGAAGAATATCTAGTCTAATATTATTTACTGTCATCATGACAAAGAGAAAATAAATCAGTTATTAGAGATGAGAATTATTATTAGAAAACTCTTATGATTAATAACGTGTTGAAAACAATCTCTCCATTAAACAGCACTTAAAAATGTTCAAATACTTTTTACAACTTCACCAAATGGGCTAATAATAATAGTATTAGCAATAATTTAATACTACTACTTGAATCCTTTTCCCCCATGTCTTTTCCTTTCTTTCTATTGTATTCTTTATACAGTATATAGGCGGTGGAAAACATCAGCATATTGCTCTATGTTGCTGCTGTTATGTTTGCTTGCTCATTTCTCTCCAGCTTATGTCATGTCTGTTGTCGTTTCGTCACAGTGTCAATAATGAAAAACAGATAAAGGAAGATAAAAAGCAGAAGGAGTTTCTCACTTGCACACAGGACAGCGCCAGGTTCCTCTCTCACAGTTGAGCTGCAGGTACGACTCCAGGTCAAAACACTGCGGAGAAACACACAATATTAGCACAGAAGCTCAGCCACAGCCGGGTTTCCATGCGGAACTGTAATATGACATAAAACATTAGTGAATAAAGCAGTGTTTCCAGTCAATGAGGAACAAAAGAGAAGAAAATCATCAGTTCCTGCTAAACTGTCACAAATAATGTGCTGAGAAGTGTAGTTTCTCAGGGTGCAAACTACAGGGGGCTAGGGCCAGCTCGGCTCCCCCAGTGGGCTCTATGCACCGCTAGTGTTTTTCAGTTCTGTTGAAAGGTTGATGTGACTATTTTCAGCTTTAAAAGGCTGCTTTTACAGCATCAGTGTTGTAATGTAATTCAGATATAATCAGTTCAATAAACTTAAGCAATCATTTAGTTGTTCAAGCGTAAAACGAGATGAAAGACCGTGTAAACTCCAGCGCCGTCAGTGGCAGCAGGCGAGCACAGAAACTCTATTGAAAATACTGCTGTAAATGACATCTCCATATTTTAAAGAGATGGCAGGGAAAATGTAATTTAATGCAGGGCTTCTTGCCCGTCTGAGATCTATATATATATATAAATATAGATTGTATATCTATCAGGCAGTGATGATCACTGATTTTTAAAGAAATCAGACCTTAAACGTGATGATTTTGTAATGGTAAAACAGATCACCAGAAGCCGTTGGGTTGGCTGTCTTAAAATTAAAAGTCTGTGTACATATACACTAGGGTTGGGCCGATAGACGATGTCATCGACCATCGCCGATGGCTGATAAACTTCACGATGCTGAGCCGGCATCGTGATCCATCGCCCCGCCCCACATGTATATTGATATATAACTTATTATTTGCATGTCATCTTAATAGCAATAAGGGTCTTTTCATGAGCTGTGTTATATTATACTTATAGCTGCTGTTTGCACTGACAGCATCGTGATGATTAAATACATCGTGAGGATTATACAGCACCTCTCGCGCTTAAAATGTGTAGATTCAGTGGCAAACGCTGTTACCTGCAAACCCCGTCCCACAGACTTTACAGTGAATGGCTTTAGTCATTTTCATAGCGGACTTGAAGCCACTGGAAGTCTTTTATCCACTCTTGGAAAAGTGTAAATGGTGGATAAACATTCAGCACATGATCACTAATAAGATGTGCCATTATTTAACTTTAGGTGGTTTCTAAAACTAAATCTGTCAGTGTTATTTTCATTCTCTCATCTTCAGCGCGTCACATTTCCGCGGCTGTTGCTCCTGTCATGTGAAGGCAGAAGGCATTGACTGAGTGATTGACAGCTGATATTAACCAATCCATTCGCATTCAGTTCTAGCGCAGTGGGCCAATAGGAAGAGCACAAAGGCGGGGCAAGCATTGAGGGCTTTTGTACTTCAGCAAGTTCACATGACAACTGTTTTAATCTGTTCCTGAGCGCTGTGTTTGGTGTCTTTAGGTGCAAAGATGCATTCTGCATAAATGTCTCCTAAATCCGCGCACGCGGTGAGGATTTTGCAGTGAAAACAGGTCGCACGGTAACAATGTATGCACTAGCACAAATGCTTTCAAATACATATTTTAGGTCGCATAAAATATCAGGCGCAAGTGTGACCAAAACGGTCGAGCTCTAGCATCTTTACTTGTTATTATGTCCTCATAATAATAATAAAATAAGGAAGTTATCATTAATCACAATACAAATTACAGTGAACTTCAAACGAACTCTCGTCTCGTCTCCGCCACCAGCTGTGGGGAAAAGCCATTATACCGACACAGATCACTCCGCCTGATCATGCCAGAGTCCCGCGGAAAAAAAGTGATTGACAGGTGGTAATTTGTGTATAACTTTATTTATTTATGGTTTGGTTATGGGTAAAGCAAAGACCATGTGGGTCAGGTAGTGAAAACGATAGGCTACAATTATTAAATTCATTATGAATTAATTGATATTTAACAACAAAGACCCCCACCCCACCTACGACGACGATACCATCGTCCATCGCCGATGTTCGCATTAGACATCGTACGATGCCAAATTTGTCAACATCGCCCAACCCTAATATACACCAATTAACACATAGGCTCCCCTAAAAACATGATTTGTAAAATTTTGGGGGTCTCAAAAAATACTGAAAATGTATTATTCTGGCGTGCGGTTTCAGTATTGTGTAATGTGATATCATTCATTCATGCATGACGGTGATTTACACCTCACTTAAGAAAAGATATCTACACATGCTATTCGTGTCATGATGTGGGGATCGAGGTGTGGGGGCGCTGCGGAGCACAGTGCACTCATGGCAAACACTAACAGACAGATGCTTTCTTCTATTTGGACATTGAGATGTTTCATACCGACGTTTTCTGAAGCAAAATGATGCGACGTTGCGTTTCGTGTCATTTGTTTCATACAGTAGACCTATACAGTGCCTAGTTTTTTAAACACCGTAACATTGCAGTAAACACCATCAAGATGTAGCATGCACTGCACTTTAACAAATCTATACTTAAAACAATACTGCCTACAACTATGTGTACACCTATCCATCGTACGTATCGCTGTCAACATTGCCAATTTTACATTGTCTTGTTTTTTTGTGAGTATGTTGTTGTATATTACACTGTCTGTATTTTGCACTATCTGTATTTCGCACTGTCGTCGTATTTGCCCTATCTGTATTTTGCACTGTCTGGAGCCAGCACCTAAGCTTTTCCCTCATCATAGCACACGTGCTGCTGACGATGTGACAATAAAAGTGATTTGATTTGATTTGAACACGTAAACTTGACAAAACAGATCCCCTTATCATGGTTTTTCTTTCACTTTCACGAATTTGCAATTATGTTTTATGGGCAAGTAAAGTGATATGACACTCTATAGGCCTATGTAAAGTAAAATGAACCCCACATGCTGTCCTTAATGCCATCATTTTGAACTTATAGAGCATAAAAAAGGAAGGGTACATGAGCTTATTTTATTTATTACAATGATGTTCTGTTGTTTAGGCTGAAGTTGTCTGTGCATGTAAAAATAAATCTCTCACAAGATATTTCAAGGGTCAAAGAAAGTTATTGATGAGAAAACAAGCGCTTTTTAGCAAGAAAGTGAACCGATAGCATCTCTTGGGTTTTGTTCTTTTAGCCTATTATGGAATATTACATTAATATGAATATTTTTCGGTGGCTCAGTGGGTAGCACTGTGGCCTCACAGCATAAAGGTCGCTGGTTTGAGTCCCGGCTGTGTCAGTTGGTGTTTCTGTGTGGAGTTTGCATGTTCTCCACGTGTTGCCATGTCACAGTCCATGTACATTTTAGTGTTTCCGTTAGGCATTATTTATGCAATAATCCAAAATGTGCATAAAAATATGTGTATGTAAACACAGCTACAGGTGTTGGTGTTCTCCTGCTCACCTGTATGTGTCTGCAGTCATGTCCGCGGGCTGGAAGCTGGATCCTCCTGAAGGTTATGGGACACTTGAGCGACACCTTGATGGCCGTTTGCTCCACACCGTCCTCTCCATTCAGGCCTGGGGTTCCCGGGATGGTCCCGCTGCTGAAGTTCCTCTTTACTGTGGAGGACGAGAGGTAAAATGTGTTTATAAAGCCTGATTATTGACAAACCATTAACTTGGACTATTAGCTCAATACACTGCTTTTCTTACGTAGAGCTTTTGTTTGAGACGTTTTTATCTGATTTCTAGTCCAAATATCTAAAGATTCTGAAATCGAGAAGTATTTTCTGGACACGTGTAAAATATTGTGTTGTTCTCAGCAATAATGAGTCAAAATTTAGTCAGTTTTTAATTAAAACAAGTAAAATAATCTGACAATGGAGTAAGGGAAATAATGTTATTTCAAAGGGAAAACATTATTTTAATTGCAGCATTGGGAGATTATTTAAACTTCATAGAAGGAGAAACAAATACTGTGTAAGTCAACCACTTTCCAACATTCTTCACTACCACTGATATATACACTAGATATTGCATAGAGCATGGCTCTATTGGTGGATTCCTTGCAATATACAACAATAGCGTGGCCGACATTTAGTTTTATATCTATAAGCTTACGAACTTTTGTGCTCAACAAGTAACGTTATTGATGATAATACAGTCTCTACAGAACTGACTATAAGGCAAAGCAGCACCAACCTGCACTAAATACTCGGCTATGCTAGTTTTGTTGAAGAAAACCAGCGAAAATGTAAATGAAACATGACAACACCTTAGTGCCACATTCATTTTAAAGGAGGGTTACCCTGTACCAAGATGGCGGCTCTGTTGACGCATTCTTTCCAATAGACAACAAAGTGTAGGTCATATCTAGTTTATATATCTATGCTTTAACATTATTGATGATAATACAGTCACTACAGAACTGACTATAAGGCAAAGCAGCACCAACTTGCACTGAATACTCGGCTTATGCTAGTTTTGTTGAAGAAAACCAGCGAAAATGTAAATGAAATATGACAACACCTTAGTGCCACATTCATTTTAAAGGAGGGTTACCCTGTACCAAGATGGCGGCTCTGTTGACGCATTCCTTCCAATATACAACAATAGCGTAGCCGACATTTAGTTTTTATATCTATGCTTACAAACTTTTGTGCTCAACAAGTAACGTTATTGATGATAATACAGTCACTACTGCACTGACTATAAGGCAAAGAAGCACCAACCTGCACTAAATACTCGGCTATGCTAGTTTTGTTGAAGAAAACCAGCGAAAATGTAAATGAAACATGACAACACCTTAGTGCCACATTCATTTCAAAGAAAAGTTACCCTGTACCAAGATGGCGGCTCTAATGACGCATTCCTTCCAATAGACAACAATAGCGTAGGCAACATCTAGTTTAGATATCTATAGTTTTATATGTATGATTACGAACTTTTGCGCTCAACAAGTAACGTTACTGATGATAATACAGTCTCTACTGCACTGACCATAAGGCAAAGAAGCACCAACTTGCACTAAATACTCGGCTATGCTAGTTTTGTTGAATAAAGTCAGCAAACAATGAAAATCAAATATGACAACACCTTAGTGCCACATTCATTTTAAAGGAGGGTTACCCTGTACCAAGATGGCGACTCTGTTGACGCATTCTTTCCAATATACAACAATAGCGTAGCCGACATTTAGTTTTTATATCTATGCTTACAAACTTTTGTGCTCAACAAGTAACATTATTGATGATAATACAGTCTCTACTGCACTGACTATAAGGCAAAGAAGCACCAACCTGCACTAAATACTCGGCTATGCTAAGTTTGTTGAAGAAAACCAGCGAAAATGTAAATGAAACATGACAACACCTTAGTGCCACATTCATTTCAAAGAAAAGTTACCCTGTACCAAGATGGCGGCTCTAATGACGCATTCCTTCCAATAGACAACAATAGCGAAGGCAACATCTAGTTTATATATCTATAGTTTTATATGTATGCCTATGAACTTTTGTGCTCAACAAGTAACGTTATTGATGATAATACAGTCTCTACTGCACTGACCATAGAGCAAAGAAGCACCAACCTGCCCTAAATACTCAGCTTATGCTAGTTTTGTTGAATAAAACCAGCAAACAATGTAAATGAAATATGACAACACCTTAGTCCCACATTAATTTTAAAGGAGGGTTACCCTGTACCAAGATGGTGGCTCTAATGGTGCATACCTTCCAATATAGAGTAAATATCGATGCTTCACTACTCTACTTGGTGACTGGGACTAAGTAAAGCATGTCTTGGCAGTGTATAACGTGGACTCACTCTTGGTGACGCAGTGTTCGGCGGGCAGCAGCCTCTTCTTCATGAGTCCCTGCAGCACCGAGCGCACAGACGGCCGATGCACCAGCTGCAGCACGAACAGATGAGACTACAGGAGAAAACACCACACATCAGCACACAAACTCAACTCGTCTTCACTTCTATAGTGCTTTTCACTCTGTAGATTGTGTGATAGCTGCTTAAAGTACACCTGAAGACACTACAGCAGACACTTTTACTCTACCTGCACTACAGCTTTCAGTAAGTAATGTTATTTTAACTAGAGTATGATGGTGGTGATGCATCAGACGCGAGTCTTACGCAGCAGCAGGCGGTGACGGTGATCTGGATGGTGTTGCGTCCCGGCTGGCACACGTGTTTCAGGTACAGGGGTTTGTGGGACGTCTTGTTGTCTCCGCGCTCAATGGTCAGAGGTGTAGCATTGACGCTAACCTGCACCGATGCCGGCCAGTTAGTGTTCATCTGCCGGTCTTCATGATGATAGCACTTGAACTGCAGCTCCAGATCAGGCCTGTTGATCATACACACACAAAATATAAAGGTAAGGGAAATATACCAAAAACAATGATGATTTGTTAGCAGAATCTTTTAAGATACATAGTACATCTGACAGTAATGTTAGTGTTAGCAGTAAGATACTAGGATAAAGCTTAGAAGGGATACAGCTGAGGACACTCGCATCAATATAGCATGTTTTCTTTGTGACACTGTACAACAATAATTCATATATTACCGTGCAGGTTGAGTTTAGAGTTGGGCTAGACGTTAATAAAACACAATTAATGGGTTAATAAATAAATAAATGATATTAATAGTTCTTGTTGGCTTGTGTCTGTTGCTGTATCCCTTCTAGCGACAACCACTCACTAGGCTAGTCCCCAGACCGCCCAGTGATTGTAACAGTAAGAAAAGGTTTATTTTCACAGTGTAATGAAGTAAAAGCTGCAGTAAAAAGTGTGCTCTGACCTCATCATGAGGGTTTTGTAGACGGAGTCGCGCAGCTGGAACACATGGTTACTGACGGCCAGGTTGTGCTCCAGTCTGAAGGGCTCCAGAACCACACCATCCCGCACCGGGAACGTCAGACGCAGGTCATCGCTGGGGTTTCCTGAGGGCGCAATTACTCACGCTTATTTGCATATTCCTATTTGCATATTCATTCACAAACCCAGCCCATGCCAGCAAATCAAACATAAATAATAAATATAATAATAAATAAGTATGAATAATAACAATAATAATAAACAAATATATAAGTATAAAAAATAAATAATAATAATGATAATAAAAGCAATAAAAAAATTATATTTAAAAATAATAATAGCAATAAATAATAATAATATTAATAATTAAAATAAGAACATATAAATACAAAAAATAATAATATTAATTATGAATACATATACTTATACAAATAAATAACAATAAAGACAATAAATAATAATAATAATAATAATAATAATAAATACATATACATATAAATATAAATAACAATAAAAGCTATAAATAAAAATAATAAATGTAAATACAAAATTATATAATAATTATAGCAATAAATAATAATAATAACAATAATAATAATAATAATATTAATAATAAAATATAAAAATATAATAATAGCGATAAATAATAATAATAATAATATTAATATTTATAATAAGTACATATAAATACAAAAAAAAACAATAAAGGCAATAAATAATAATAATAATAAATACATAAATATAAAAATAAATAACAATAAAGGCACTAAATAATAAAAAAAAAATAATAAATGTAAATACAAAATTATATAATGATTATAGCAATAAATAATAATAATAATAATATTAATAATTATAGTAAGAACATATAAATACAAAAAAAAATAATAATAATAAAAGCAAGAAATAATAATAATAACAGACATAAATATAAACATTAACAAAATACAAATAATAGCAATAAATATTAACAAATAAATGTAAATACAAAATTATATAATAATAGCAAAAAATAATAAATATAATAATAATAATAATAAGGTATAAAAAAAAATAATAATAAAAATTAATTAAAAAAAATAAATAAATAATAACAATAATAATTATTATTATTATAGCAATAAATAATAATAAATATAAAAATAAATAAATAAATAATAATAATATAGACTGTGTGGAAACCAGCATTTTTTACAGGATAAAATAAAGCATGAGATATAAGTTAGTGTGTTAGAATGCAGGGGTGTGTGACCTGTAGGGGGCTGCAGAGCGCTGATGCTGGGCTTGACGTCGTGCAGAAATGGGGATTTGACGTCCTGATTGGGGGACATGTAGGGCATGGAGCTGCCGGGGGTCATGGGGGGTGTGGGGTTCCCTGGCAGAGGAGAACTGGGGTATCCTGGCATTGCTCGGCCCGGCTGCGCACACACACAGGACAACATCAGCAACACAACGACATCGCAATATTATCATTTACAGTTTGTAAATGTAAAGTTACAATGATTAGTCAATTACTGTGAAATAATAGATTTTTTATTAATAATAGAACATACACACACATGCACAAACGCACAGAAATGATAAAGTTTATTTATATTTATTTATTTATTCAAACTGTTTATTTTTATTCATGTTAAATATTAGATTTTATTTTTACTTTTAAGTTATTATTTTAAATGCAGTTTAATTTAATTTGACTATTAATTCAGTGTCCACTCAGTGTTATGACTACTGCAGAGGCACAATATCAATACTTTTGTGCAATTAGTAACTCGTTTAACACATTATCGGTCCATCTTTCTGTTCACAACACATTCAGACTGAGTGGAGTTTGACCTAAAGTCCGACTGCAGCTCTCACGGCATGGTGAAATATTAACAGGCAGACTCGTGTTTCAGCAGACACACACACACAAAGGCACACACCCCATTGACGGTGGGCTGGTTGAAGCTGCTGTATCCTCCAGAGGTCACTGCAGAGCTCAGGCTGTGGTTGTTCCCCTGACCGTTAAACTGCTCCGCCTGCTGAACAAATGACAAACATCAGCTTCACAAACACACAAAACACTGAACATCTGATTTGATCAAACTGGCACACTAATGCTCAACAAACGTGAGAAAGCCAAAAAGTCATCAGCAAACGTGATAAAGCACACCAGCAAGCAGCAAATCCACTTCTGAATGACTGAAGAAAAACTAAATGAAAGATTTGGAGTGGCCTAGTCAATGTCCTGACCTGAATCCAATTGAGATGCTGTAGCATGACCTTAAAACTAGGTTGATGCTCAAAAACCCTCAAATTTGGATTTGAAAACATTTCATTAGTGAACACTACAGTAATAATTAACAGCACCGGTGTTATGTTGACTCTGTAGTGAACACTACAGTAATAAAGAGCTCAGGTGTTGTGCTCTCTTTAGTGAACACTACAGTAATAATAAACAGCACAGGTGTTATGTGCACTCTGTAGTGAACACTACAGTAATAATTAACAGCACAGGTGTTATGTTGACTCTGTAGTGAACACTACAGTAATAATAAACAGCACCGGTGTTATGTGCACTCTTTAGTGAACACTACAGTAATAATAAACAGCACAGGTGTTATGTTGACTCTTTAGTGAACACTACACAGTAGTAATAAACAGCACAGGTGTTATGTTGACTCTTTAGTGAACACTACACAGTAGTAATAAACAGCACAGGTGTTATGTGAACTCTGTAGTGAACACTACAGTAATAATAAACAGCACAGGTGTTATGTGTACTCTTTAGTGAACACTACAGTAATAATAAACAGCACAGGTGTTATGTGTACTCTTTAGTGAACACTACAGTAATAATAAACAGCACAGGTGTTATGTGAACTCTTTAGTGAACACTACAGTAATAATAAACAGCACCGGTGTTATGTGCACTCTTTAGTGAACACTACAGTAATAATAAACAGCACAGGTGTTATGTTGACTCTGTAGTGAACACTACAATAATAATAAACAGCACAGGTGTTATGTTGACTCTGTAGTGAACACTACAGTAATAATTAACAGCACAGGTGCTATGTTGACTCTGTAGTGAACACTACAGTAATAATAAACAGCACCGGTGTTATGTGCACTCTTTAGTGAACACTACAGTAATAATAAACAGCACCGGTGTTATGTGCACTCTTTAGTGAACACTACAGTAATAATAAACAGCACAGGTGTTATGTTGACTCTGTAGTGAACACTACAGTAATAAAGAGCTCAGGTGTTGTGCTCTCTTTAGTGAACACTACAGTAATAATAAACAGCACCGGTGTTATGTGCACTCTTTAGTGAACACTACAGTAATAATAAACAGCACAGGTGTTATGTTGACTCTGTAGTGAACACTACAGTAATAAAGAGCTCAGGTGTTGTGCTCTCTTTAGTGAACACTACAGTAATAATAAACAGCACAGGTGTTATGTTGACTCTAGTGAACACTACAGTAATAATCCACAGCACAAGTGTTGTGTGCACTCTCTAGTGAACACTACAGTAATAATCCACAGCACATGTGTTATGTGCTCTCTTTAGTGTACACTACACAGTAATAATCCACAGCACAGGAGTTATGTGCTCTCTTTAGTGACCACTACAGTAATAATAAACAGCACAGGTGTTATGTGCACTCTTTAGTGAACACTACACAGTAATAATAAACAGCACAGGTGTTATGTGCACTCTTTAGTGAACACTACAGTAATAATAAACAGCACAGGTGTTATGTGCACTCTTTAGTGACTACTACAGTAATAATAAACAGCACAGGTGTTATGTTGACTCTTTAGTGAACACTACACAGTAATAATAAACAGCACAGGTGTTATGTGCACTCTTTAGTGAACACTACAGTAATAATAAACAGCACAGGTGTTATGTGAACTCTTTAGTGAACACTACAGTAATAATAAACCGCACAGTTGTTATGTGCACTCTTTAGTGAACACTACAGTAATAATAAACAGCACAGGTGCTATGTGCTCTCTTTAGTGAACACTACAGTAATAATAAACAGCACAGGTGTTATGTGAACTCTTTAGTGAACACTACAGTAATAATAAACAGCACCGGTGTTATGTGCACTCTTTAGTGACTACTACAGTAATAATAAACAGCACAGGTGTTATGTTGACTCTTTAGTGAACACTACACAGTAATAATAAACAGCACAGGTGTTATGGGCACTCTTTAGTGAACACTACAGTAATAATAAACAGCACAGGTGTTATGTGAACTCTTTAGTGAACACTACAGTAATAATAAACAGCACAGTTGTTATGTGCACTCTTTAGTGAACACTACAGTAATAATAAACAGCACAGGTGTTATGTTGACTCTTTAGTGAACACTACACAGTAATAATAAACAGCACAGGTGTTATGTTGACTCTTTAGTGAACACTACACAGTAATAATAAACAGCACAGGTGTTATGGGCACTCTTTAGTGAACACTACAGTAATAATAAACAGCACAGGTGTTATGTGAACTCTTTAGTGAACACTACAGTAATAATAAACAGCACAGTTGTTATGTGCACTCTTTAGTGAACACTACAGTAATATTAAACAGCACAGGTGTTATGTGAACTCTTTAGTGAACACTACAGTCATAATAAACAGCACAGGTGTTATGTGAACTCTTTAGTGAACACTACAGTAATAATAAACAGCACAGGTGCTATGTGCACTCTTTAGTGAACACTACAGTAATAATAAACAGCACAGGTGCTATGTGCTCTCTTTAGTGAACACTACAGTAATAATAAACAGCACAGGTGTTATGTGCTCTCTTTAGTGAACACTACAGTAATAATAAACAGCACAGGTGTTATGTGCACTCTTTAGTGAACACTACAGTAATAATAAACAGCACAGGTGCTATGTGAACTCTTTAGTGAACACTACAGTAATAATAAACAGCACAGGTGTTATGTGAACTCTTTAGCGAACACTACAGTAATAATAAACAGCACAGGTGCTATGTGCTCTCTTTAGTGAACACTACAGTAATAATAAACAGCACAGGTGCTATGTGAACTCATTAGTGAACACTACAGTAATAATAAACAGCACAGGTGTTATGTGAACTCTTTAGTGAACACTACAGTAATAATAAACAGCACAGGTGCTATGTGCTCTCTTTAGTGAACACTACAGTAATAATAAACAGCACAGGTGTTATGTGAACTCTTTAGTGAACACTACAGTAATAATAAACAGCACCGGTGTTATGTGCACTCTTTAGTGAACACTACAGTAATAATAAACAGCACAGGTGTTATGTTGACTCTGTAGTGAACACTACAGTAATAATAAACAGCACAGGTGCTATGTGAACTCTTTAGTGAACACTACAGTAATAATAAACAGCACAGGTGTTATGTGAACTCTTTAGTGAACACTACAGTAATAATAAACAGCACAGGTGTTATGTGCACTCTTTAGTGAACACTACAGTAATAATAAACAGCACAGGTGCTATGTGCTCTCTTTAGTGAACACTACAGTAATAATAAACAGCACAGGTGTTATGTAAACTCTTTAGTGAACACTACAGTAATAATAAACAGCACAGGTGCTATGTGCTCTCTTTAGTGAACACTACAGTAATAATAAACAGCACAGGTGCTATGTGAACTCTTTAGCGAACACTACAGTAATAATAAACAGCACAGGTGCTATGTGCTCTCTTTAGTGAACACTACAGTAATAATAAACAGCACAGGTGTTATGTGAACTCTTTAGTGAACACTACAGTAATATTAAACAGCACAGGTGTTATGTGAACTCTGTAGTGAACACTACAGTCATAATAAACAGCACAGGTGTTATGTGCTCTCTTTAGTGAACACTACAGTAATAATAAACAGCACAGGTGTTATGTGCACTCTGTAGTGAACACTACAGTAATAATAAACAGCACAGGTGTTATGTGTACTCTGTAGTGAACACTACAGTAATAATAAACAGCACAGGTGTTATGTGAACTCTTTAGTGAACACTACAGTAATAATAAACAGCACAGGTGTTATGTGCACTCTTTAGTGAACACTACAGTAATAATAAACAGCACAGGTGCTATGTGAACTCTTTAGTGAACACTACAGTAATAATAAACAGCACAGGTGCTATGTGAACTCTTTAGTGAACACTACAGTAATAATAAACAGCACAGGTGCTATGTGCACTCTTTAGTGAACACTACAGAAATAATAAACAGCACAGGTGCTATGTGCACTCTTTAGTGAACACTACAGAAATAATAAACAGCACAGGTGCTATGTGAACTCTTTAGTGAACACTACAGTAATAATAAACAGCACAGGTGCTATGTGCACTCTTTAGTGAACACTACAGAAATAATAAACAGCACAGGTGCTATGTGAACTCTTTAGTGAACACTACAGTCATAATAAACAGCACAGGTGTTATGTGCACTCTTTAGTGAACACTACAGTAATAATAAACAGCACAGGTGTTATGTGAACTCTTTAGTGAACACTACAGTAATAATAAACAGCACAGGTGTTATGTGAACTCTTTAGTGAACACTACAGTAATAATAAACAGCACAGGTGCTATGTGCACTCTTTAGTGAACACTACAGTAATAATAAACAGCACAGGTGTTATGTGAACTCTTTAGTGAACACTACAGTAATAATAAACAGCACAGGTGCTATGTGCACTCTTTAGTGAACACTACAGAAATAATAAACAGCACAGGTGCTATGTGAACTCATTAGTGAACACTACAGTAATAATAAACAGCACAGGTGTTATGTGAACTCTTTAGTGAACACTACAGTAATAATAAACAGCACAGGTGCTATGTGCACTCTTTAGTGAACACTACAGAAATAATAAACAGCACAGGTGCTATGTGAACTCATTAGTGAACACTACAGTAATAATAAACAGCACAGGTGTTATGTGAACTCATTAGTGAACACTACAGTAATAATAAACAGCACAGGTGTTATGTGAACTCTTTAGTGAACACTACAGTAATAATAAACAGCACAGGTGCTATGTGCACTCTTTAGTGAACACTACAGAAATAATAAACAGCACAGGTGCTATGTGAACTCATTAGTGAACACTACAGTAATAATAAACAGCACAGGTGCTATGTGAACTCATTAGTGAACACTACAGTAATAATAAACAGCACAGGTGTTATGTGAACTCTTTAGTGAACACTACAGTAATAATAAACAGCACAGGTGTTATGTGCACTCTTTAGTGAACACTACAGTAATAATAAACAGCACAGGTGTTATGTGCACTCTTTAGTGAACACTACAGTAATAATAAACAGCACAGGTGCTATGTGAACTCATTAGTGAACACTACAGTAATAATAAACAGCACAGGTGTTATGTGAACTCTTTAGTGAACACTACAGTAATAATAAACAGCACAGGTGCTATGTGCACTCTTTAGTGAACACTACAGAAATAATAAACAGCACAGGTGCTATGTGAACTCATTAGTGAACACTACAGTAATAATAAACAGCACAGGTGTTATGTGTACTCTGTAGTGAACACTACAGTAATAATAAACAGCACAGGTGTTATGTGAACTCTTTAGTGAACACTACAGTAATAATAAACAGCACAGGTGTTATGTGCACTCTTTAGTGAACACTACAGTAATAATAAACAGCACAGGTGCTATGTGAACTCTTTAGTGAACACTACAGTAATAATAAACAGCACAGGTGTTATGTGAACTCTTTAGTGAACACTACAGTAATAATAAACAGCACAGGTGTTATGTTGACTCTCTAGTGAACACTACAGAAATAATAAACAGCACAGGTGCTATGTGCTCTCTTTAGTGAACACTACAGTAATAATAAACAGCACAGGTGTTATGTTGACTCTCTAGTGAACACTACAGAAATAATAAACAGCACAGGTGCTATGTGCTCTCTTTAGTGAACACTACAGTAATAATAAACAGCACAGGTGCTATGTGCTCTCATTAGTGAACACTACAGTAATAATAAACAGCACAGGTGCTATGTGAACTCTTTAGTGAACACTACAGTAATAATAAACAGCACAGGTGCTATGTGCACTCTTTAGTGAACACTACAGTAATAATAAACAGCACAGGTGCTATGTGCTCTCTTTAGTGAACACTACAGTAATAATAAACAGCACAGGTGTTATGTGCTCTCTTTAGTGAACACTACAGTAATAATAAACAGCACAGGTGTTATGTGCACTCTTTAGTGAACACTACAGTAATAATAAACAGCACAGGTGCTATGTGAACTCTTTAGTGAACACTACAGTAATAATAAACAGCACAGGTGCTATGTGCACTCTTTAGTGAACACTACACAGTAATAATAAACAGCACAAGTGCTATGTGCACTCTTTAGTGAACACTACAGTAATAATAAACAGCACATGTGTTTTGTGGACTCTTTAGTGAACACTACAGTAATAATAAACAGCACATGTGTTTTGTGGACTCTTTAGTGAACACTACAGTAATAATAAACAGCACAGGTGCTATGTGCACTCTTTAGTGAACACTACACAGTAATAATAAACAGCACAAGTGCTATGTGCACTCTTTAGTGAACACTACAGTAATAATAAACAGCACATGTGTTTTGTGGACTCTTTAGTGAACACTACAGTAATAATAAACAGCACAGGTGTTATGTGGACTCTTTAGTGAACACTACAGTAATAATAAACAGCACAGGTGTTTTGTGGACTCTTTAGTGAACACTACAGTAATAATAAACAGCACAGGTGCTATGTGCTCTCTTTAGTGAACACTACAGTAATAATAAACAGCACAGGTGCTATGTGCACTCTTTAGTGAACACTACAGTAATATTAAACAGCACAGGTGTTATGTGAACTCTTTAGTGAACACTACAGTAATAATTAACAGCACAGGTGTTATGTGCACTCTTTAGTGAACACTACAGTAATAATAAACAGCACAGGTGCTATGTGCACTCTTTAGTGAACACTACAGTAATAATAAACAGCACAGGTGCTATGTGCACTCTTTAGTGAACACTACAGTAATAATAAACAGCACATGTGTTTTGTGGACTCTTTAGTGAACACTACAGTAATAATAAACAGCACAGGTGCTATGTGCACTCTTTAGTGAACACTACACAGTAATATT
This sequence comes from Danio kyathit, assembly GCA_903798195.1. NCBI lineage: Eukaryota > Metazoa > Chordata > Actinopteri > Cypriniformes > Danionidae > Danio > Danio kyathit. The sequence goes on along the minus strand of LR812528.1, from coordinate 54,446,680 downwards.
AAACAGCACAGGTGTTATGTGCACTCTTTAGTGAACACTACACAGTAATAATAAACAGCACAGGTGCTATGTGCACTCTTTAGTGAACACTACAGTAATAATAAACAGCACATGTGCTATGTGCACTCTTTAGTGAACACTACACAGTAATAATCCACCGCACATGTGTTATGTGCACTCTTTAGTGAACACTACACAGTAATAATCCACCACACATGTGTTGTGTGCTCTTTAGTAAACACTACACAGAAATAATAAACAGCACAGGTGTTATGTGTACTCTTTAGTGAACACTACAGTAACAATCCACCACACAGGTGTTATTGTGTGCTATGTAGTGAACACTACACAGTAATAATCCACCGCTGTAACTCTAAACCCGCTCTGCAATATAAACCTTTGGGTCGGTTCCTCTTTCATGAGGACTTCCAAAATGTTTTCACGACTCGATGTCTCTTGAAAGTTCACCATCAGTATCAGATGCTAGTGCACTTCTCTAAAACGCACTAATACACACAAATAGCACCTGTTCTTCAGGAAACACCATGTACAAATCAAAGCTTTGTCACCTTTATTACTTTTCTATAATTATGAAAATATTTCAACAATAAAAATATCATCAACAGCAGTAAATAACACAATGGGGGTGCTTTGGTAAATGGGTGTACCTTGTAGTATTGGCTGGGGTTTCCTGGTCCTGCAGGATACTGGGCCATACTGGGCTGCTGGAGCGGCATGCGGTGTGTGGGGTATGATGGGGACGGGGCAGAGCGCTGGGGCCCGGGGCCGTGATACTGCATGGGCTGACCAGGGTACGGGCCCCCACCGCCCATCCCAGGGCCGTACTGCTGACCCGGAAAACCCTGCAGAGAAACAACCGTCATTCCCGGACAGACAGACCCAGTTTCACATGATCACCGTTTTAGGATAGTTTTCATGGGATTTAAAAAAAAATAAATGTGGGTTTTAAATATTCATTTGAGTGTGTCTCAATCAGCTTGTTTACTAGTCAGTGCACTGATCAGGTCTCTAGCCATATTAAGTGCAGTCTCAATTGAAAGCGTGGGAAACTCCATTATTAAAACTAGGGATGCACCGATACCATTTTTTCCCAACCGATCCGATCTCAATACCAAAGTTCTGAATATCGATCGATACCGATCCGATCCCGATACTGTGCCGTTTTTTGTTGTCCCCAACGCTTTTTGCGTTGAGACTGTGCATCTTTTGCATGGTTTACTAATGTTTTGCCGTTGCGCGCTATGTGCTCTCGAGCGGGAAAAGTGTGTTATGTCAGTCTAGTCTTTTTCATTCTTCAATCAAATAAAAGCAGAGGCGAGGTTGGGTTTTCTTTGAGGTGACAGCAGTGTCTGTGTTGTCAAGACGACTTCGGCGAGCTTTTAATGATGGAGGAGAGACTTGTGGTCGCTGTTTCAAGTCATTCAAAGCTGTATGACTTTACAAATCTTAAATATCATAATGCAATTAAAAATTACAATTACTGACAGGAACACTCGCGCACAATACGGCTCAGCTGATTCAGTCGTTTCCTAGTGACATAAAAAGAGCACCGCGCTCCTTTTTCTCTTGTCATCAATAAAGGCAGTGCAGTGCGCCTCGCGTTTTTGCAATGGAAAAGCGTGTGCAGTAACAGTTACGTGCAACCACACGTGCCTACATATTTTGTCAATGAAGCAAAATGAAAGAAGGATATTTCTGCACATAGTTTGACACAGAATTGTTGACAAACCACCCAGCGCTGATGTGGATCGCCTCTGTGTTGCCAGAGCCGTGTCATAAACTCAATAAATAGGCTATTGATGATTTAGTGTTCAACTAACAAACCAACCTTTTTTCCACTTGGAAAATTACAGTTATTAATAGTTCTTATGTAATATCATTTTCTAAATAGCCTACATAGCCTAATCTACCAATCAAACAAATCTAAAGTTTTTTTTTTTTTTTTTTTGCATATATGGACCTCGCACCAAACTGAGGCTTTCATTTTACAGCTTAAAAAAACATGTATGCAAATAATGCAATATCATATGTAAACAACAAAATTGTTATATGCTATGTAGTAGCCAATACTTTACAAAAAGTCAACATAGAGCCTTTAGGTTTATTGTCTTTCATTACACGCAGCGCGCGCACATGAACCGCGAATGAGACAGAGGAAATAAGTCATAATCGTAATTAAATACATAATCTTTAAACTAATGAATTCTATTAAACATGTTGACAGGGGATTTGTAATAATTAACATTAATTAACATTAATTAAATGCATATTTTGGAGCGATCTATTTGAGGTAGCCTGATATTTTTATCTGATGGAAGAAAAAAAACATGATTGGACAAACAGCCTGCCGGTTCTTAAAAAGTATTCAGTCAGTGTTTTCGTTTTGTAATTTAAACTTGTCATTTAGGGGAAGATCTAGAGCAGGATTTATTTTATTCTTTTTGTTTAGTTTCTGTTTTTCTATATGCTGCTAAAAACACAGCAGGTGAAGATGCTATATATGTTCTGTATGCTGTTTGCATTTAAAATAAATAAGTATTTTAAAATGCAATATTTTATGTGTCATACTAAATACAGGCACGTTAATTATTTTTTTAATTAATATTTTAATATTAATCTGTTAGCGGTTAACGAGCCCAAATTAACCGAAATGAGCAGTTTCTATAGCTCTGGTGCTAAACTGAAATCATCTTCTTTAGTAAAAAAAATAACAGACCTATAAGTATACATGACAGACGGCACAATCTAACTAAAAACATGCTTGCTGCAAAACTAGGCTACATTATTTGAGCATTCCTTGTGATATTGTCCTGTCCTTTTTAATATTAAGATTTTTCTTTGATATCTGTAATAGGCTATTGACATCGTTGGTAAAATAATCAGCCTTTTATTAAATTTATTAATTATATTAAATTACAGCCTGATATTTTCCTGCAACTTTGATGCAGATTAAACTAAACCGTCTGATGCCAGCTTTACTTAATAATTCCTCTCCAAATCTTATATGCTTCAGCGCCAAAACACAAACTGGTCTGTTTAATAAAATATTAATATATAAAATTACAGTGAAATGTTCACAGTTTCAGAATAGCCTATATTAGGCTAAATCATTTTCTGTTAATAACAATCCATATTGCGCCCGTCAGTTTCACCTTTAATTTATTTAATAAACTATTGACCACAATGGGCCAGACTTTAAAACTATTCGCAGCAATTAATGTATTCACCTTAGAAAAATAAACTCAATCTGAAGGATGGGAGAACAAACACATTGTAAGAATAATCTATACGGAGCGGCGTACGTCGCCTCTGCGCATGCAGCCGGCACGTGAATGAAAGCGCTTGATGCATCGGAGACAGCGCGCAGCGCTCTGGTATCTGCAGACATTTGCAAAACAGCAGCTCAAATGGAAGAAATAAGTGCGTTGAGGATCTGTCCAATGCATTATTGAGGCTTTTCTAAACATTTCAGGTAGGCCTACTTTGTGTGTGAAGAGCAGGTAATAACCGTCTGCACTCCAGTATTGCGAATGCGATCTGATCTAACACACACAGCAGCGCAAACATAATGAAATGAACTCCTGCTGCAGGTTAAAATGAACCCATTTAATGCAAAACTAAATGCATATCTCCACTAATTATTTAGACTAAAGGGAACAAATAGTCTTAGAGAAAGTTTTTCCTGTTGTCAAATGCGACAAGCAGACTGAATTGTGAATGAATGGAGAATGATTGACGGGCGCAGCGGCGGGAAGCGCTGAACTGAACATGAATTTAAACACTTTAATATTCATCTGTACTTCACATTAAACTGTAGAATGGCTTCAGAACATTTCGGATATAGTGGGCCTACATGACAATGTTCTAGTGCCTTAAAATAGGCTTCATGTAGCCTATTAGTTGGCTTATAAACACAGAATATAGCGCACGCGCAAGATCGGATTTGGATCGGTACCAGCTGGCCGATACCCGATCCAGCAAAAATATGCGATATCGAACCGATATCCGATCCAAGTATCGGCATCGGTGCATCCCTAATTAAAACCCCCGTGTACATGACCTTAGAAAGGTCTGCCGGTGTTCTGACAATCTGTGCTACTGATAGATATTTGAAGCTGACAAAATGCACTACTGGCGGGTCAGTTGGTGTTTCTGTGTGGAGTTTGCATGTTCTCCCCGTGTTGGTGTGGGTTTCCTCCGGGTGCTCCGGTTTCCCCCACAGTCCAAACACATGCGCTATAGGGGAACTGATCAACTAAATTGGCCATAGTGTATGAGTGTGTGTGCGCGCGCGCGCGCGCGAATGAGTGTGTATGGGTGTTTTCCAGTACTGGGTTGCAGCTGGAAAGGCATTCGCTGCGTAAAACATATGCTGAAATAGTTGGTGGTTCATTCCGCTGTGGCGATTTCTGAAATAGAGACTAAGCCAAAGGATAAACCAACACCCTAATTTGAGATGGTAGTTCACTCTGACAAACATGTGGAGCTGAAAAGATGCGCTACCCCTGTTTATTTTGGATGAAACAGGACAGATTGAGCTACCGCTAGCACATTATGAGGAGGTAGCACAGACTTCTGCACGCACCTCAGAGTTGTATGGGCGTTTGAGGGCCTGCTGGTGGCGCGGCGGCCCCTGCTGACTCCCTGGGTATCCGGGGTGCTGCGGGAGCCTCTGGCCCTGCTGTGTGTACATGGGGGCCATAGAGGGGGGTCTGGAGCCCACCATGCCAGAGGGGGACATCCCTGGTGGCCCACGAGGGCCGGAGTGAGACAGGAACTGGGTGTTGTAGGAGGAAGCTCCGCCCATCTGCAAAGACACAGACAGAGACAAATTGATTACATTTTTTCAAATAAAACTAAAAGAATAAAGCGATATACAGTGTTGATCATGAATGAGTCTCACAGATCTCTCGCTTACAGTAATATTTCCTCCAGGATGATTTACAGTAATATATCTGTGCAGATACATTAGATTAGTCAGTGCCAAACACAACTCATCTAACACAAATGAGCACACTAAAAGTAATATGTTGTGGAAAATCAAGAGTAACATTGAAAATATATCAAATTTAGCTTAAAAATTTGAATTTAAATGTATTTTATTTTGATGTTTGGTGACCAAACTTATAATAATGATATAATAAAACAGTTTTGTTTAAATGCACAAAAATATCTTGCATATATTCACTGAGAAAAGCATGAAGATATTCCTTTTCAAAAGTGGACACACTCATTTTTTTGTTTCTCCTAACAACCGTCAACCAGTCCTGATTTAAAGACCTTAAAGTCACGGTTCACCCAAAACTGAATATTCTGTCATCATTTACTCAGCCTTCACTTATCCCAAACCTATATGAGCTTCTTTCTTCTGTTAAAGACAAACAAAGATATTTTGAAGAATGTTGGAAACCTGTAACCACTGACTTCTTATACACTCAGAGACTCAGACTCAACTTTATTATCCCATTTAGGGAAACTAAAATTGCAGCAAGGTGCCGTAACACCGGCGAAGTTCCATGTACACATTACTAAAACATCACCACACAACATACATCATGTTTTAGACGCATCTCCCTCCCTGCTGGACTCATTTAATTACCTAATGGCCACCATTATAAAAGAATTTCTAAATCTGTTTGTTCTGCAAATAGGAACTCTTGAACGACGTCCTGATGGCAGCGGCTGAAACACAATGGATGATCCGGGGTGCATAGAATACCCCTGAGCTCTCTTTAAAAGATAATTACGGTAAATTACCATTGGACCAGTTTGGTTAAAACCGATGATCTTGCCTGCCACCTTCACAAGGCTACACACCCTGCTCTTATTCGACTCAGATTACCGTATCAAGCTACAATGCAGAAAGAATAAACAGATTCAATAAATTGTTTATAAAACAGTGTCATCATAGAGGAACAAACCTGAAACTAGAAAAGTTTCCTGAACTTTTTTAAAGACAGCCTGGGTGTTGGGTTAAAATGTCAACATATTGTCAATAACGACTCTTAGATATTTACAGTTGAAACCAGAAGTTTACATACACTAAATAAGGAACATAACCATTTATTAAAAATGTCTGATGGTAAATCACACTAAACGTTTACTATTTTAGGTCTGTCAGGATTACCTAAATCATTTACATTTGCTAAATGCCAGAATAATGAGAGAATTTGTTATTAATTTCTAGACAGTCAAAAGTTGACACACATTTCCTTGGTATTTGTTTAGCTTTGCTTTTAAACTGTATAACTTTGGTCAAATGTGTCGGCACCAATAGCCTAGTGGTAAAGTGCGCTGACATATAGCACCATGGTGCTCATGGCGACCCGAGTTCGATTCCCGGCTCGAGGTCCTTCGCCGACCCTTCCCCTCTCTCCGCTCCCAATACTTTCCTGTCTGAAATCTCCACTGTCCTGTCATAATAAAGGTGAAAAACCCCTAAAAAATAATTATTAAAAAAAAAAAAAAAAACTTTGGTCAGATGTTTTGGGTCTCCTTCCACAAGCTTCTCACAATAGTTTGCAGGAATTTTGGCAGGAATTGCTGTAACTGAGTCAGATTTGTAGGCTGTCTTGCTCGCACAAGCTTTTTCAACTCTGCCCACAAATTCTCTATAGGATTGAGCTCAGGGCTTTGTGATGGCCACTCCAAAACATTCACTCTGTTGTTCTTAAAGCACATGTTATCTAATTTGGCAGTATGCTTAGGGTCATGGTGTGTTTGGAAGACCCATTTGTGGCCAAGTTTTAATTTTCTGGCTGATGTCTTGAGATGTTGCTTCAGTATTTCTACATAATGTTCTTTCTTCATGATGCCATCTATGCTGTGAAGTGGACCAGTCCCTCCTGCAGCAAAACAGCCCCACAACATGATGCTGCCGCCCCCATACTTCACAGTTGGGATGGTGTTCCTAGGCTTGTCAGCTTTCCCCTTTGTCCTCCAAATGTAACACTGGTCATTATGGCCAAACAGTTCAATCTTAGCTCCATCAGACCACAGGACATGTCTCCAAACATTAGTCTTTTTCCCAGTGTAAGTTATCTAATTGTAATCTGGCTTTTGTGTTGATTCTGGCTTGTTGAGCTTTTCCTTCAATACTATTCTACAGTTGTGCCTCCAATTAACTCAAATGTTGTCAATTAGCCAATCAGAAACTTCCAAAACCTTGACACCATCATCTGAGCTTTTTCAGAGGCAGAATAATCTTATTGTATGTAAACTTGACTTTTTTTTTAAATGGTTATGTGCCTTTTTATACAGTGTGCGTAAATTTCTGCTTTCAACTGTATGTGTCAACAATTTCCAATGTCCAAGCCTTTGATATTTGTTATCCTGTGGTAGGAGAAGCCTTCCTCTGATCCATCACCATGTCTTTTGTTTTATTAACATTCAACTGGAGAGAAAATCTATCACACCAGGAGGTAAATCCTTCCACAACAGGACCATTCCCCAAATCCTGATCGTGGAGGAGACTCACAATCACAGGATCATCAGCATATTTTATGATGACAGTTCCTGTACATACTCTGACAATCAGCAGTATACATGATGAACAGAAGGAGTGAGGCAACAACCTTGAGGGGACCCAGTGGAACAATACTGAAAGTCAACACACCTGCCTGGAAGTTTCTAGTATTCCTAGTAAGAGCTTGATTAGCTGGTTTAGGTGTGCTTGATTGGGGCTGAAACTAAAATATGCAGAACACCAGCCCTCCAGGGCCAAGTTTTGGCTCAACCCTGTTCCTGGAGATCTACTGTCCTACAGAGTTCAGCTCCAACCCTGATCAAACACACCTGAACCAATTAACTAGCACCTGAAGCAGCACTTGATCATTTTAGTGTCGTCCCAAATGGCGCACCAACTATTTTTACTAAACAGAAATTCAAACTGTTTCCATTGCAAAGTTTGACGGTTGCCAAATAAGTCAAATAAATGACCAAACTACCAAATATTGGCTGTCATAAGTACAATCATATTCACCATCAGGAGACAGCATAATCACTTATGTAGGAGAATTCTGCTTCCACAACCCAAAATAAACTAAATAACCCAATCTCAGTAACCCAATAACCCTGTCTCTTTATCATCAATAGCTCATCAGTAGCTCCTCCCCTCTGCTAATGTGCATAAAGTGCTCAACATTAATTTTCCTTCTGCTTAGTCCCTTTATTCATCAGGGGTCGCCACAGTGGAATGAACCACCAACTATGCCAACATGTTTTACACAGTGGATGCCCTTCCAGCCGCAACCCAGTACTGGGAAACACTCATACACACTCATTCACACACACACACACTCATACACTACAGCCAATTTAGTTCATCAATTCCCGGGGAAACCGGAGCACCCGGAGGAAACCCACGCCAACACGGGGAGAACATGCAAACTCCACACAGAAACACCAACTGACCCAGCCGGGACTCGAATGCACTACTATTTAGTATAAGTGTATAAGTATGTGTATTGGGACGCAGCAATAGTATTTAATTTACTACTACTATAGATAGTCAATGGTTACAGGTTTTTAGCATTCTTCAAAATATCTGCTCAACAGAGGAAAGAAACTCAAAGGTTGAGGGAGAGTAAATAGTGAGTCCATTTTAATTTTTGGGTGAACTAACCCTTTAAACATCTTCAGATATGTTCAGTCACAAGATAAATAAGGTGGCAGACCATTAAAAACCTTAAATACAGAAGTTAAAGCATTATACTGTATTCTGAACTCACTCACACCCTCATACACACTCACATACACACTCACACCCTTCA
>LR812528.1:54397888-54430388 GCA_903798195.1 Danio kyathit | reverse complement strand
CTTTTGACACCATATGTCACAGTATACTGCTGGACAGGCTCAGGAAGTGGATTGGTTTGTCTGGTACAGTAATTAACTGGTTTGTCTCTTATCTTGCTGACCGCTCTCAGTTTGTCTGCTTGGGTGCTCATAGATCTCGAACTGTTCCATTGCATCAGGGTGTTCCTCAGGGGTCTGTCCTTGGTCCACTGTTGTTCAGTATTTATATGCTGCCTCTGGGCCAGATTATAAGTAAATATGGCTTGGGGTACCACTGCTACGCTGATGACACTCAAATCTATGTTAGTGCCCGCCCCGATCTTGACACTGCTACGTCAGCTATATCGGCCTGTCTCTTAGAAATTAAATCTTGGATGAATCAAAACTTCCTTAAATTAAACAGTTCCAAAACTGAGGTCTTACTAATTGGCACTCCGACTAAGGTTAGTCACTATAGGGATTTCACACTCTCGGTTGATAATGTTCAACTGTCTCCTTCTACCCAGGTGCGTAACCTCGGGGTGCTCTTTGATGCACAGCTCAGTTTTAACTCCCACTTCAAACATTTAACTAAAACTGCCTTCTTTCATCTCCGCAATATTGCCCGGATTAGACCATTTCTCTCACGACCTGATGCAGAGAGGCTCATCCATGCCTTTATCACATCACGTCTTGATTTTTGTAATTCACTTTTTGGGGGTTTACCTACAAGTTCCCTCAGAAGATTGCAGTATATTCAAAATTCCGCCGCACGGGTTCTGACACACACTTCATCACGGCATCATATTACTCCTGTGTTACAACAATTACACTGGCTTCCTATTAAATCACGAATTGATTTTAAGACCTTGATTTTAACCTACAAAGCAGTGCATGGGCAAGCACCTTGTTACATCTGTGACCTGGTGACTCTTGCCACCCCAGCTCGCAGTCTTCGTTCAGCATCAGGACTTACTTTGCATCAGCCTCACTGCAAACTCAAGACCATGGGTGGGAGAGCTTTCTCTTACAATGCGCCCAAGCTGTGGAATGCACTACCAATCAGTATTAGGAATGCCGCCTCCTTGGACTGTTTTAAGAAACTTCTTAAGACTCACCTTTTTAGCATTGCTTTTAACTTAGGATGACCAATTTGTTAACTTTTTATTCTATCTTATGGCTTATATTTTTATTGTTTTATTGCATCTTTTTTATTGTTGTGCTGTTTTGCTTGCCTTGTATTGTTACTATTCTACCTTGTAGCGCTTTGAGTTTAAGAAAAGCGCATTACAAATAAAATTTATTATTATTATTATTATTATATATCTGACATTTATTTAACCTTTATTTTACTAGGAAAACCTCTTGAACTTGTAATCTCTTTTTCAAGAGTGAACAAACATCTTCAGTAATGGTGAGTCCCACAATAATGTTGTGCAATAGCAGTGTTGTGTAGGACATAGGACGTGTAGGACACATGTTCGATATCAGTACTGAAATTTTAAAAACGTCCATTCCCCGCAAACATTTGAGCGCGTTCCTAAACAGCGCTGATTAGCCATTGTGTTCATGTGCTCAACAGAAATGACTGTGATTGGCTGTGAAGGTCATCAGTTCACCGAATTCACCGCTGTTTACTGAGTGTAACCACAGATACTGAGACACTGGAGCGTTTTAAAGCTGTGATTCATCAGCGGATCGCTCGTATGTCAGCTTGTACACAAACCAGCTCATCGACGTGACTTTAGAACACTCCACTGTCCTTGTATCTGTGGTTACACTTAGTAAACAGCGGTGAGTTCGCTGAACTGATGACCTTCACAGCCAATCATAATCATTTCAGAACGTGCTCAACAGCACTCAAATGTTAGCGGGAAATGGATGTTTTTAAAAAAAATGTTATCGATTGGTACCGAATTCCAGTATTGTGACAACACTAGGACGGTAGTGTTGTGTAGGACAGTAGTGTTGCATAACAGTATTGTAGTGTACCTGGCTGGCTGAAGGGTTGGTTACCCCCCACACTGTGGTTACCACAGAGAGGGAGCCGGCGGGCTGACTGGGGCCTTGCTGCCAGGGGACAGGATCATATGGGTAAGAGGAGTCACTGCAGACAGAAACGCACTGTTATTAATGCTGTTATTAATTAAATTAAAAGTATATACATATATATATATATATACATACATACATACATACATACACACACACACACACACACATGCATATACACATATGTCAGGAACTTCTGTTGTGCACTGCTCAATGAATATGTGTAATCAGAATGTCCTAATATAATAAGCACTGGGTCAGGATCTAGTGTAGATCAAGGACATCTGAAAGCACCTTATATCCTTGTATCTTATGACAGAATACAAAACTGAGAGCTAACTCAGCTTCTTCTGATTTGCACTTATCAGAAATAAGAGATATATTCAGGAAGGCGGCATTTTTAAATGTAAAAAAATTGTTCATTTGCTAAAAATTTATCAAAATTGTAAAAAACTGCTTTCTTATTGTATGTAGTTTACATGACATTATTACTCCAGTCATTATTGCTTTTATTACTATTAATAATGATAATAATAATAATAACAATAATAATCATTAATATTAGAGGGATTTCTGAAGGATCATGTGGGTCTAAATACTAGAGTAACGAGGCTGAAAATTCATCTTTAAAATCACTGGAATAAATTATTGAATTAAGTAATAATCTACTTTTGAACAGTTATTTTATAGTGCAATAACATTTCACAATTTTACAACTTGTACAGTATTTATGATGAAATAAATGCAGCCTTGGTGAGCAGGAGAAGCTTACTTTAAAACATTTAAAAATCACACTGACCCCAAACTTTTGACCGGTAGTGTATATACACACACACATACACATACACATACATACACAGTTGAAGTCTAAGGTATTCACCTTCTGGTGACTTGTTATTCTTTTTAAAATATTTCCCAGATGATGTTGAACAGATTCAGGAAATTTTCACAGTATTTCCTCTAATATTTTTTCTTCTGGAGAAAGTCTTATTTGTTTTATTTTGGCTCAAAAAGCAGTTTATAATTGTTTTAAAGCCATTTTAAGGTCAATATTATTAGCCCCCTTCAGCAATATTAGTTTTGGATTGTCTCCAAAACAAACCACTGTTATACAATGACTTGCCTAATTACTCCTTCTTAACCTAATAATGTATATGCAGAAGTACTTAAAATTTTGGTAACACTTTACAATAAGGTTCATTAGTTAATACATATATATGTATGTATGTATGTATGTATGTATGTATGTATGTATGTATGTATGTATGTATGTATGTATGTATGCATGTATATATGTATGTGTATATGAAGAGTTCAGATGCAAAAGCCGCTAAACGCCACCTCCGCCAAAAATGAGCTAATGACACTGAGTGAATGCTTTAGGGTTGTAGTACACCATCAACAAATCGATTTGCTTCTCATCATCCAATTATCAGCGTCAGCGAATTCAGAAATAACAGTTTGTAGGCAAAAGCCGCTAAACGCCACTTGCCTTTGACAGCAAAAGCCGCTATATCCCGAGAACCAATCAGAAGGCGCGAATCGAATCATATGTGTTCAATGTAGCAGTGCGCTGTTTTATTCCGCTTTCGATTTTAAAAGATGTAGTTTGATGAAATGGATGAGCCTCTCCGACTGTCAGTGAATGACAAATGAAAACGTCCCTTCCCTCAAAACTCTGGTCACTATAAGAAAAAGAAAACACACTGTACAGTCGGGAGTGCAGCATGCATTCATAATGCGTTTTTGCGCAGCGATGCTACTTTGAATGAGTCTGATTTACTATAAATTAAACGGCAACAACGTTTCACGAAAGACAGAGTTAAGATGCTGTTCTTTTATCCCACATGGACGCTATCTGGATAAACAAGAGACCAAGAACTCAAGTATGGTGAGAATGAATGAATGAATGAATGAATGAATGACAGCTGCTAAAAGTGTCTGAGGCACCCACTTTCCCCCCAGTAGGTCTACCTTGTGCTTTATTAGCTAGTTTAAGCTATTTTAACAAGATAAACATAATGTATAAAACTAAACATTCTTTATAATACTTCTTATATTAATGGACAATGCACAGATATTGATGATTCACAATGTTTTACACTACATTATTAGAATCTACCAATCTTAGTTTACAGTGTTTACATTGCTCTACTTACATTAAATCGAAATCCCAAATATCAGAAATGACAACAGATTGTTGAGATTTAATTAATGTCAGTTTTGATGTTATTGATTAATGCACTTACTTGACAGAGTTCATTCATTCATTTTCCTCCTGCTTTGTCCCTGGTTTATCACAGCGGAATGAACCGCCACTTACTTGACAGATTTATATATTTTTAATTTCAGGTGGTTTGTGTAATGTGTTTTATGTTTGGTAAAATGATTTATAATTTACATCTTTAGTGATTTTCAGCTAGTTACACTGTCTTGTCCCGATGGATTTAGAGGTTTTTGCAGAAAAAGCAGACGTGGATTCAGCTTGTTGATGCAAAAGAAAATCTCCCTTGTTGAAAACCAAAGAATTGTCTAAAGTAACATTTATGAAAAAAAGGTATTTTATTTACCAGCTAATAACCTTTTCATTACCTATAAAATGAAACTCCTAAACCTAATCAGAGGAGCCTGATAGAAAATGCTCATTTACAAGACAAGAGGCCTGATGGATTTAGAGGGTTTTGCATCTGAACTCTTCATATATAACATTACTGGAACACCTAATGCAGACGTGTTCACTTTAAACCCCTTAATATTTGTGGTATTTATAAATTGAATGAAATATGAATAATATAGTTCATTTCCCAATCATCTGACACAATACACTGAATTATATTACATCTACAGCTCTCTGTGTGTGTGTGTGTGTGTGTGTGTGTGTGTGTGTGTGTGTGTGTGTGTGTGTGTGTGTGTGTGTGTGACTTCAGACGTGCCACAGTCACATGCTCTGGAGGTACTCGGAACAATGTTTCCATGGCGACTCCACAGTCACTTAGAGACAGGAAAGAGTAACGATGCCAAGGGAGAGGGGTGTGTGTGTGTGTGTGTGTGTGTGTGTGTGTGTGTGTGTCTCCTGTTTTCTGTGTAACTGGATCAAACCAGATCGCTCTCAATAACGGCTCCTCCATCTTTCCATAATTAGCAGCACTACATCATCATCCTCATCCTCATCAGAGAACAGGCAAGCGTGCACATTCAGTATCGCTGCTTTAATTGGACATGAATGACTGTAATGAACATCTGAGAAAACAAAGCTCTGTGGAAAAACATGCAGCGGCTACATGTGAATGAAGAGCTCCACCCTCCACTGCCTGTTTACACTGGGGTCACGATCTACAAGGTGTCTCCCATGTGAAAATGAGAAATGTACAGATATGTGCTTTATCGTTTCTTTGTTCTGTAAACTACTGATGACATTTCTTCTAAATGTCAATATTAATGTCATTTAGAGATGTCATTTAAATGACAACTGATCAAAATAAACAACACAACATGCCGTTTCTCTGATGTATACATACATTTTACGTTGATATTCATTTTTAAACCACACTAAACCTTAATATTCGGTGGATTAACTCTGATTTCCAGTTATGACAAATGAAAAATATTGTGATTCTGATCAATTGTGATTTAAAAAAAAAAAAAAAAATGACAAATTTACAAAGTTTGATGGCCAGTCATTGATTTTTTTAATAAATCTAACTATTTTTACATTTTATAAAGTCTTAAAATGTATTTTATTTTAAAAATATCAATAAAATCATTAACATATAAAATATAAATAAATCAAAATGTAAATAACATGCTTAAAATAACACATAAAATAGAGTTTGATGGCCAATGATCTTAGTGCTCTATAGGGTTGGGTCGATTGACTATGACATCGATAGACATCACGATGCTGAGGCGGCATTATGATCCTCCACCCTGCCCCCGTCGCAGCAGCAACCCATTGGCAAAAAATACACACGGCCTTGTTTACACTAATACATCTTAGTGTTAAAATGAAATTTTAGAACGAAAACAATCCACGTCCACACTGGCTTTTTTTATTTAGCATTTCTGAAAATATCTCTCTGTCCACACTATACTGCTGAAAACACACATCACGTGACCACACACACACTCTGGCATGCGCTGCAGCATATGCGCGCGTCTGAGCTCCAGCAGTCAGCAGGTGCTTTGAGCACAAAACCCCAGAGAGCAGTGCACGTCAGACAGTTTATCAAGGATTTAGCGCTGGATGGCGTCTTACTATAGCTGTTAAAGGTGATCTTTAATTAATCCTGTCTCTATCTGACGACTCTTCGGTCTTTTGAATCTATCAGGTAACATGTCACAGCGTCAGTACACTGCTTCAGTCTTTCGCTTTCACGCTTGTACTTAGTCATTTCAGCGTAAACCTCAGATACTGTTGGTTGGTTTCTGTTGGTTGTGCACCTTTTTACCAACCAAGTTTGTGGACGCCATTATACTGACACAGATCACTCTGCCTATTCATGCCAGAGTCCTGTGGAAAACGTGATTGACAGGTGGTCATTTGTGTGCAACTTTTCTTTATTTATTTATGATTTGGTTATGGGTAAAACAAAGACCATATGGGTCAGGTAGTTGAAACGGTAGGCTACAAATAATTAATTAGTTATGAGTTAATTAATTATTCATAAATAATGAATTCACCGCCACCTATAACGAAAATGTCATCGTCCATCGCGATGTTTCACATTAGACATAGTACGATGCCAAATTGGTCAACATCGCCCAACACAATTTGCACTTTACTAAAACTATGTTAAGCTGCTTTGACACAATCTACATTGTAAAAGCGCAATATAAAATAAACATGAATTTAATTTAAATTTAAATAAATAAAACACACAACATACAGTTTGATGACCCGTCAAGGAGCTTCATTCTCTATAAAATTAATAAATGAATAAATAAAATATATCAAAAATAAAATAAAAAGCTAAATTAAAACACCATAAAAAAGTTTTTTTTTTAATAATAAATGATAAAATTTTTCTACTATAAAATCAGGAATAATTAATAATATATACATGACAATATATAATGCACACAATATAGAGTTTAATGAGCAATCATCCAAAACTATATAAAATCTAAATCAATAAACTTAAAAAAATGGTAAAAAAATAAAATAAAATAATATATATATATATATATATATATATATATATATATATATATATATATATATATATATATATATATATATATATATATATATATATATATATATATATATATATAACATTTAATGAGGATTTAATGAGCAATGAACATTTAATATATAAAATTTTAATGAGCACCCATCATAAATATTTTATTATATATAAATCATAACCAAAAAAACATTTAAAATATAAATAAATATAAATTAAATGACAAATATGGGTTTTGAATAGTCAAAAACTTTGATTCTATACCATAAAATCATCAATAAAAATACAGAAAAGTCTAATTAAAAAAATTACACAAAATAAAAATCAATAAAATCATTTAAATTATTAAGTGAAATAACATGCTTAAAATAACCCACAAAACAGAGTTCGCTGGCCATTAAATGATCTTAATTCTCTACTATAAAATAATTAATAAAAACATAAATATGAATAATTAAAATTAAAATAATCCACACAAAAAGGTGTAATGGCCAGTAATGATCTTAATTCTATTAAATAATAAATTATACATTACAAACATAACATAAAGTACAATTAAAACTAGCCACAAAACAGAGACTGATGGCCTGTAAGTGACCTTCATTCTCTACTATAAAATAATTATAAATAATAAACATAAAACATAATTAAAACGACACACAATAGAGTTTGATGGCCAGACATTGATCGTAATTATCTACTATAAAATAATAAATAAAAACATAAATATGAAGTAAAATTAACCCACAAAAAAGGTTTGATGACCAGTAAATGATCTTAATACTATCAAATAATAAAATATACATTACAAACATTAAACACTGAATAAAGTCAAATTAAAATGATCCACGAAGCAGAGTTTGATGGCCGGTAAATGATCTGAATTCTCCGCTCATTGGCAGGAGAGCTGAAATCTTGGCCTCTGAATGGGATTATTCCAGGTGAAAGTCACCCAAGCGGCAACAAATCCAGAGTATCATGAAAATGAAACCTGTGAAGGTTTATGGAGCGATAATAAGTTTCTCTGACCCGAGACACCAAACACTCGTCTCTATACAGAAGAAACAGGAGATCTGGACACTTCTACAGCTCCAGTGGAGGAAAGAGCCCTGAAATTACTCTAGTCAGAGCTGAAAATGTGGTGCAAGCAGAGTAAATACACTCACCGGCCACTTTATTAGGTCCTACTGCTCGTTAATGCAAATTTCTAATCAGCCAATCATCATTCTGATGGCTACTTCCAGCAGGAATCTCTGCCACGAAGAATTAAGGCAGTTCTGAAGGCAAAAGCAGGTCCAACCTGTTACTAGTAAGGTGTACCTAATAAAGTGGCCTGTGAGTGTATATCTGTTGTGAAAGCATGAGTAAAAGCAGCACTTCTTAAAGAGTTTGACACTGAAAATGACTCCAGATGCTGATTAAACGTGTTTTAAGGGTGTTTCCAAGTGTACGTTACATTATTTATCATTCATGAGCTATAAATGTAAACCGTGAGATTAATTTAACATGAGAACACATTGCATTAATATATGCAGCTATAATAAGATGCGTTTACATGCGGAGTGAAATCTGTGTAAGCTAAAAATCTAGCTGTGCTGATATTAACATCATGCAAATGAGGGGTTTGAAGGGGCTGAAGGGGAGTCATTGGGGTAATTAGGTAAAAATAAATGCATATTATAAAAAAATTTGAGTTTTTTGACCTTGCAGGGATAACAGCCTGCTGTTGGTCCCATAAAACCACAATATGACCTTTTATAATGCAAACTAGGGGCTCTTTAACATAAAACAATATATCTTTTATTGTTAGAGCATAGTGTAAATCTAGCAGTGCTAATATTCTAACAAACCAAACTCCTGCAGCACTAAGAGAATACATGCAGTGTGTGTGTGAAAACGTAATATTCTGTAGTGCATTTGCCTGCAAACTGATTATGTACGTTTACTGCATTTATAAAGCGTACGCGTCATATTTCTAAGCAATTTGATTAGGTGGGAATCACAGGACTTATTATTCTATTTAGCCAATCACAGCAGACAAGAAACAAATAAACAAATAAAGTAGTGATTGAAAGTTGAAGTAGGGGAAAAAATGCAGTAAAAGTACTGAGCGCGCTAAAAACAGTAAACCAAACACCCGCAGGACTCAGAGAACACATGCAGTGTGTGTGTGAAAACGTAATATTCTGTAGTGCATTTACTGATTAAGTACGTTTAACGCATTTATAAAGAGACTTGATGTAGGTATGTCTGATATGATTTTTATAAGTGCCATTTGATTGGACGAGAATCACGGGACTGATTCAATTTACCCAATCACAGCAGACAAGAAAAAAATAAATAGTGATTAAAGGTTACAGTGGGAGAAAAAAAACGCAGTAAAAGTACTGATAAAGCACTGTAAACTAAACTCCCACAGCAGTGAGAGAATAAATGCAGTGTGTGTGTGAAAACGTAACATTCTGTAGTGCATTTACTGATTGTTTAAGGCAGTGTTTCTCTTTTCACGTCAGACGTTTGCTCTAACAAAGTGGACTCTACAGGATATTTCACCATGATTTCATTTTCAAGGGAGCAACTTTCATTCAAATGGCATTTTTTGTCGTGTGATTGTTCATTTATATTGTATTTATTTACGGAGGTATATTAGGTCACGTACAATGGCATTCAAACTCAAATTAGCAGCATTTAACTCTGAATAAAGTGTATAATCCGTCCTTGAGGTGATCACCGTCTTCGTTTACGTTTTATTTATTTGTTTATATATAATTGATGTTGTTGTTTTGCCGTGACGTCATAAAAATAGAAACCGTTTTGAAAATATAAATTCATTTTAACATGTAAGATACCATTTATCGAATGACGTGGCACTGTGTCACGTGTAAGGGGCAAAAATCTAGCTGTGCTGATAGGCTAACGCTGAGATTATGACTTTTGACCGCTGACTAACAAGCTACAAGTGTCCAGCAGGTGGCGCCACAAACCAAACTCCATCCATACAGTTTGCGTGTGAAAACGTAACATTCTGTAGTGCGTTAAGTGCTTGTTTATGTACATGTTTACTGCATTAATAAAGCGCTCATGTCTTGAGGTCTGTCAGATGTGATATTTCTGAGTGATTTGATTGAACGGGAATCACAAGACTGATTAATATACTTTAGCCTATCATCTTAGAGAATTAAAAAATAAACAAAGTAATGACTGCAGGTTGATAGAAAATAGCACAGTAAAAGTACTGATACAGCGCTAAAATCAGTAAAGCAAAATCCTGCAGCACTGAGAGAATACATGCAGTGTGTGTGTGTGTGTGTGTGTGTGTGTGTGTGAAAACGTAACATTCTGTAGTGCATTTACTGATTGTTTATGGCAGTGCTTCTCTTTTCACGTCAGGCAATTGCTCTAAGTCAGGGGTGCTCAACCCTGCTCCTGGAGATCGACCTTCCTGCTGAGTTCAGCTCCTACCCTGATCAAACACACCTGATCCAATTTATTAAGACCTGAACAGCACTAGATAATTACAGGCAGGTGTGTTTGATATGGGTTGCAACTGAAATCTGCAGGACGGTAGATCTCCAGGAGCAGGGTTGGTTACCCCTGCTCTAAGTCAACAATAAGTGCCCTACAAAGTGGACTCTACAGGATATTTCACCATAATTTCAGTGTGTAGGTAGCATGTTTCTTTTAAATGGCATTTTTTATTGTGTGACTATGTTTATTTATATTGTACTTATTTACAGAGGTATATTAGGTCACGTAAAATGGCATTCAAACTCAAATTAGCAGCATTTAACTCTGAATAAAGCGTATAATCTGTCTCTGAGGTGATCACGGTCTTTATGTTTTATATATGTGTTTATATATAATGTTGTTGTTTTGCTGCGACGTCATGAAAATAGAAACCGTTTTGAAAATGAAAATGTTGCGCATCATTGTTGCAGATAATTATGACAAAAACCAATTTTAACAGGAAAGATACTAATTATCGAATGATGCGGCACCGTGTCACGTGTAATACGCAAAAATCTAGCGGGGCTAAAATAATAACGCTCAGATTACGACCTTTGAACACTGCCTAACAAGCTAGAAGTGTCCAGCAGGTGGCGCCACAAACAAAACTCCATGCATGCAGTATGTGTGTGAAAACGTAACATTCTGTAGTGCATTATGTACACATTTACTGCATTTATAAAGCGCTCATGTCTTGAGGTCTGTCAGATGAGATATTTCTGAGTGATTTGATTGGACGGGAATCACAGGAGGGATCAATATACTTCAGCCAATCATTTTAGAGAATGAACCAATAAACTAATAATGTAATGACTGCAGGTTGATAGAAAATAGCACAGCTAAAGTACCGATACAGCACTAAAAACGAAAGTTTACATAGTAACATATAATTCCTAAGAAACACTAATAACAGTAATTTAAGCATTGTAATTGGTTGGTTTATAATATAATTTCCTTAAATAAACAAACCCGACGGTCAGGCTTTCCATAAGACGCAGAGGTTTCTCTTAAAGCTCCTCAACAGGAAAACCACCAGAAACCCCTTCTCTCAAACAGGAAACTGTGGTTTCAGAGTCAAACCTCCAGCAGCCAATCAGAAGCTGAGAAACACAGAAGCCAATCAAACGCTAACACTAGAGCAGATTGAGAGCTGGGTACAGCTTTAGTTTGAGGCCCAATGCTTGATTTATCTTCACTTTTTCTACACGTTCAGACTGTTTGCATCATTATCGCCTCTAAAGCAATATAACTAATACATAAACATCAGTAAAACATAAGTAATTGTGACAAATACACGAGGCTGAAGTATACAGGGGTTAAATACGAATAATCCTTCATTAATTTTCCTTCGGCTTAGTCCCTTATTTATCAGGGGTCACCACAGCGGAATGAACCGCCAACTATTCCAACTATTTATGCAGCGAATCAAATAATAAATAAATATAAAATATATATATGTGTGTGTGTGTGTGTGTGTGTGTATGTATGTGTGTATATACATATATATATATATATATATATATATATACATATATATATATATATATATATATATATATATATATATATATATATATATATATATATATATATATATATAAATATAGACAAAATATCTGTCACACACATCTGTCTTTTGTCTTTGTCTTGATGAGAGTACATAATACTATACTAGATATTTTTCAAGATACTAGTATATAGCTTAAAGTGACATTTAAAGGCTTAAGTAAGGTTAATTAGGTTAACTAGGCAAGTCATGGGACAAGAGTGGTTTGTTCTGTAAACAACCGAAAACCTTTTTTACCCACCGATTGCAGATGTTTTTACATTAACAAGAAATCATAATAAATTAAACATGTAGTTATTTAGTTAGATTAGCTCCAGATTTGGCTTCAGTGCTAACTAATTTAATGTATATGCACAAATATAATATTTTAAAGCTTCCTGTAAAAACCATTCATTTAAAATGGAGATTCACGAGAGGTCACTTTAAAGCCTCATCCACATGTTGGGTTAACATCAATAACTCCTAATACACTCCAAATAACCACAAAGCAGTATAAACAGCACCAAATCTACTTCATGTTACTGTAAATCACTTTGTGACTTCTTATTTACTTACACACTGAAGCTAATCTCAGCTTATCCTACAAAACAATAACACCACACGAACTCCCTGAAGCTATTTACAAATGCTAGTTACAAAAATAACATGCAAACAAACCAACGTAAAATGTTTCTCCTGTTAGCAGAGCAGGATGTGTTCAGAGAGCTACCGGTGGGTGACATACTGCAGCAGATGTACTGACCTGTGCGGCGTTGGAGGCAGGGCAGGTTTCATGGAGTTGATGGGGTTCATCGGAGGAATCTAGGGGTCTATGGGACACCCCGAATCTCCTCAACCTAGCAGGCAGTCTGAGGGGAAAAACAGAAAGAGAGACACATGTTAGAGGAGTGTTTATCATGCAGACGTTAGCACGCCCCTAGAGGACATCAGCGTAATTGCAAGAGGTGATCAAAATAAACAATCTGTTATCATACAAATGATATCTTTAAATTACAGGTATGTTTGATATTATATTTATATTTATATTTATATTTATATATATATATATATATATATATAGACACACACAGTTGGAGTCACAATTATTAGCCCCCCTAAATTATTAGACCGCTTGTTTATTTTTACCCCAATTTCTGTTTAACAGAGAGCAGATTTCTCCAACATATTTCTAATCATAATAGTTTTAATAACTCATCTCTAATAACTGATTTATTTTCTCTTCGTCATGATGACAGTAAATAATATTAGACTAGATATTCTTCAAGACACTTCTATACAGCTTAAAGTGACATTTAAAGGCTTAACTAGGTTAATTAGGGTAACTAGGCAGGTTAGGGGAATTAGGCAAGTTATTGTATAATGATGGTTTGTTCTGTAGACTATCGAGAAACAAAATATAGCTTAAAGGGGCTAATAATATTGACCTTAAAATGGTGTTTAAAAAATTAAAAACTGCTTTTATTCTAGCCGAAATAAAACAAATAAGACTTTCTCCAGAAGAAAAAATATTGTCAGACATACTGTGAACATTTCCTTGCTCTGTTAAACATCATTTGGGAAATATTTAAAAAAGAAAAAACAATTCAAAGGGGGGCAAATAATTCTGACTTCAACTGCATATTATAACCTAATTAATTGAAACAATGTACAAGTTCACAGCTGTCAAACTAAATTAAAACTTGGACAATTTATGTTATAAGAACATGTACATATACATACACACACACACACACACATACATTGCAAACACTATATAAACACACAATGTTACGTTATATTACATATGTTATATAAACTTAGATTGTGTGTTTGTGTGTGTTTATATATGTATAATAAAATAATGATGATTACTATTTTGACCAAACTAATGTTGATTATATTTTGTTCGAGCAGCCCTAAATAGAGTACAGTATTGAGAAAAGCTTGAGAGCGTCAGTGTAAGCGTGACGGCAGCATTTATAAGCGCTTGATTCAGAGACTCCAGGGTTGTTCACCAATATCTGCAGCAGCACACGTCGCTCTCCGCATGCTCACAACCAAGGCAGCTCCACCAATCACAGTTTAAACACACAAAGCAGTGAGATCTGACGGTGTGTGTGAGGGATCAGGAGCCGCAGCAATGCAGACACTGAGAAGAGTCTGAGACTGCAGCAACAGACAAAAGCAGAGCAGCGGCGACCAGAACATTACATCTCACTGCGGAGAGAGAGAGAGAGAGGGCGGGCGAGGGCTATTTATAGCGCTTTGATTTGAGAAAGAAAAGATGGTGTAGTGGAGGTTCTCATGGCCGCCGTGGCTTTGAGATTCGAGCCGCCGGTGAAGAAAATGCCGCTTAATTATTTACACCATCGTGGAGTGTGAAGAGGGAGCTGCTTTGTGTGTGTGTGTGTGTGTGTATATTGATGGAAGATATATATATATATATATATATAGTGTGTAAATCTATACTATTGTAAATTGTGTGTGTGTGTGCATGTATGTATACATATATACACACAGTTGAAGTCAGAATTATTAGCCCCCCTTTATTTTATTTTTTTAAATATTTCCCAAATGATGTTTAACAGAGCAAGGAAATGTTCACAGTATGTCTGACAATATTTTTTCTTCTGGAGAAAGTCTTATTTGTTTTATTTCAGCTAGAATAAAAGCAGTTTTTTATTTTTTAAACACCATTTTAAGGTCAATATTATTAGCCCCTTTAAGCTATATATTTTTTTCGATAGTCTACAGAACAAACCATCATTATACAATAACTTGCCTAATTCCCCTAACCTGCCTAGTTACCCTAATTACCCTAGTGAAGCCTTTAAATGTCACTTTAAGCTGTAGTGTCTTAAAAAATATCTAGTAAAATATTATGTGCTGTCATCATGACAAAGAGAAAATAAATCACTAATAATAAATTATATATATATATTTACACGGAAAGAAGAGTTTTTCAACATAATTAACATAATAGTTTTAATAACTAATTTCTAATTTATTATTTATAATTATATATATAATAAATATATAAAATAATAATAATAATAATAACAACTATATATATATATATATATATATATATATATATATATATATATATATATATATATATATATATATATATATATATATATATATATATATACACACACACACACATTTATAATATATATAATTTATAAATAATAAATTAGAAATGAGTTATTAAAACTATTATGTTTGGATATATGTTGAAAAACTTTTCTCTCCGTTAAACAGAAATTAGGGAAAAAAATAAACAGGAGGGTGAATAATTCTGACCTCAACTGTGTGTGTGTGTGTGTGTGTGTGTGTGTGTGTGTGTGTGTGTGTGTGTGTGTGTGTGTAAATATACATAAAAGCAAATATATACAAAAAAACAATAAATATTTTGCAAGTGAATTGTGTTTGTCAATATATAATAATAATACATTTTATTTGTAATGTGCTTTTCTTAGACTCAAAGCGCTACAAGGCAAAATACTAATAATGTTTGTAATAATAATATAATGATATTTAGTGCACTTTAACTGTTTTGTTAAAAATTTTTTATTAACATCAAGAACAATGTTAATAATGACAACTCCCCCCTCACCCCTCCCTCTGCTGCTGCGTCTGTCTATGCTCGCAGGGGTGAAGCTTGATTAGCACACATGCTAATTCCCTGCCAACATCAGTGAGTGTCGCTACACACATATACAAACACACCACTGACACGCTCCATTCATTCCTGCAGGAGATGCCTCCACACACACTACCCAAACATTACAGAGGTATAAAATATGGATTACATTTCTTCAAATATATGTTTATATTATTACAATTTCATGATTACGTAAAAATAAATATTCATCAAAAACAAAATAAATAATAAATAAATTTTTAATAAATAAAATAACTGTCAGTTTCCTCACACCACCATCAATAATACAGGACACGCTATGTCAATCTACACACACACATACACACGTTTATTTCTAAAAACATGTATTTATATATATATATATATATATATACACACACACACACACACACACATGAAATATAAATGTGATATAATCAAATGAAAAATATAAACCCAAATTATAAAAAAAAAAAAAAAAATATGATCATATCACCCCAATTTTATCCTCCTTACACTGGCTGCCTGTTAAGTTTCGTATTGAATATAAAATATTGCTTCTTACCTATAAAGCTTTAAATAATCGAGTTCCTGTTTATCTAACCAACCTCCTGTCTCGCTACAACCCAACCCGCTCTTTATAATCTCAACTCAGGGCTTCTGGTAGTATCTATATTAGCAAAGTCCACTAAAGGAGGTCGAACCTTCTCATTTATGGCTCCTAAACTCTGGAATAGCCTTCCTGATAATGTCCGAGGCTCAGACACACTCTCACAGTTCTAAGCTAGAATAAAAACCTATCTTTCTTAGTAAAGCATACACTCAATGCATCACATAACGGTATGATGCATGAGTGTGCTCCACGCAGGTGAGCAGGCTTGACAAACCACATGTAGGACACACTCCTCCTGTCTTAATGCACCAGACATTCTGTTAGAAATACTTATATGCTTTACATGTTTGTTTAAATAGCAGCTCTTTTCATTTATAGCACTTCATTATCACATTGATATTTAATATCTCCGGTTTAAATACACTATGAACAGCAGCTACGCTTATTATTTTCTTTGTTCTCTATTTCCCCCTGCGGATACTCATCCTGAGGCCTCTAGAGATTGTGCAGTGCCACTGATGTGATCCAAGACCTGTGCAGAGGTGATGCCAACCATCTAGAACTTCCAGGACAACACACACACACACTAAATACACTTCATTAAACATGTACAGACATCACCTATATACTATATAAGTGCAGGATAACTATGTTTATATATAATTACTTTAACGGTTAAAAGCTAGTTACTTGCTAAATAAGTAAAGTTATTAGTAACTAATAGAGTTATGGTAACTAATAACCTTAACATCTTGATTGTAATGCAGTAATGTGCGCCGTCGGTAAAGCAGCTTTGAAGCAATAATTGTGAAAAGCTCTATACAGATAAACTTGAATTGAACACATTTTCTCAAAATAATTACTCAAAATAAATAAATATATAATAAAATATCATTATAATATTGGACAAATTTAATTTTATTTATATTTTTTATTTGATAATATTACATATACATCTAATATATACAATATTTTAATATAAATGTGTAAATATTTTTTAAAAAATTACATGTTTAACGTTTTTGCTATGATTGACATAATAATTAACATAAATAATAATAAGAGTAATAATAATAAAAATGGATAAATCAATAATCTACATATTTAAGCCGACCAACAGCTTCATCAATGACAAAATCACTACATGATAAACCCCTCATCAAACATTATAAAAATATAATAAATAGGTGCAAACATGTGGAGTAAAGAAATAGTATTTAATATACTTTTTAAATTGAATTTTGGCATAAAACATCAAATAAATCCTAACTGATTAATGCAGATGCAGTTGTCAGCATCAGTGTCTGCTGCACTCTTCTCCTCTTTCTGCCAGATGTAGGTCAGACGCCCCGCGGCTGGAGCAGAAAGGTGGATGAGCTGACACACACACACACACACACACACCTACAGTGATAATGAGAGGATGGAGGACAGAGAGGCGGCGGCTGCGTCTCAATCTCATCCTCATTCTGCTGTTTTGATGAGCACTTGACTGAAGCAGGCTGAGCAATATTTACACGCTCGCCTGCTCATTTACATTAGCAGTTACACCAGTTACTGTGTAAAGAGCGATTATTAATGCTTTCATTCCACAATAGCAATACTACACTTGGATTTGCCTATTTATGGTTTGTGCATGCTTTTATTATTAGGGATGCATTATATATGTACTGTAGGTGATGAAAATATACACATGATACAGATTTATATATTAATATAATTTGAACAGGTTGTGTACATTCTATAATACATACATTTAATGGAGATTTCTTTTTTTGTCATTAATTGGATAAAAAAAATAGTAAATTAAATGATTATTTTCATTAATGATGAGTAAAGAATTATTCATACCTTTAATTTTTTATATTTAATTAATGCATGATAAATTAAATAATAAAAAACATTTTTAATGGTATAAAAATATGAAAATAATTAATAGATAAACTAGTTTAATACAATTTTAAACAATATAACAATGTAATAAATGTAAATATACATAATACACATATACAGTATAAATAAATACATTATACGCAATATCATCTAAATATACTAAAAAATACATATATAAAATAATATATACAATAATATAATAATATATATAAAATAATAATTGCTGCAGGAGGGACTGGTCCACTTCACAGCATAGATGGCATCATGAAGAAAGAACATTATGTAGAAATACTGAAGCAACATCTCAAGACATCAGCCAGGAAATTAAAACTTGGCCACAAATGGGTCTTCCAGACAGACCATGACCCTAAGCATACTGTCAAATTAGTTCAAATGTGCTTTAAGGACAACAAAGTGAATGTTTTGGAGTGGCCATCACAAAGCCCTGAGCTCAATCCTATAGAGAATGTGTGGGCAGAGTTGAAAAAGCTTGTGCGAGCAAGACAGCCTACAAATCTGACTCAGTTACAGCAATTCTGTCAGGAGGAATGGGCCAAAATTCCTGCAAACTATTGTGAGAAGCTTGTGGAAGGAGACCCAAAACATCTGACCAAAGTTATACAGTTTAAAAGCAAAGCTAAAAAACACCAAGGAAATGTGTGTAAACTTCTGACTGTGTAGAAATTAATAAATAATTTCTCATAAATAAAAAAAAATTCTCTCATTATTCTGGCATTTAGCAAATGTAAATGATTTAGGTAATCCTGACAGACCTAAAATAGTAAACGTTTAGTCTGATTTACCATCAGACATTTTTAAAAAATGGTTATGTTCCTTTTTTTAGTTTAAGTAAACTTCTGGTTTCAACTATATATCGGCGGCCATATCGTTATTGGCCGATAAATGCTATTTTTAATGTTATTATTATCGTTCCAATATCAAAATTAGGCCGATATCTTTAAGCTGATAGGTTACACAACTACAGAACTGCCTGCCTTGCGCATGCGTGGGCGGAACTTGTTCAGACTTGTCCAGTGCACTATAATGGAGCTTTCCTCACATTCTTTATTTCTTCAAGTCCGTTATTTCTTTGTGTGGTATTGCTGTGCATTAATAACTCAGTAAGTAACCATACTACTTATCATTGTAGATATGTTTGATAGAGCGTCATTGTGTATTTTGGGTCAAATCACCTCAGGAAAAATATTACATGTGTAAACATAATAGCAGCGATGCAGACATGCTGAACAACTCATTGGGTTGTTTGTAATCTAATATTATTATTTGTTATTATCAATACGTTGTTTGCAATGTGTTGTTGATGTAAGATCGTATTCAGTTTGATCGGCATGTTCATATTGATTATAACGAGCACACGTGATGGCTATCACAACGCACACACACACACATGTAATGCTAGTGATCTGACCAAGCCTTCACTGCAGCAGGGGAGAGGTGTGCCAGTCACTGAATCCTGCATAGGGGTTCTCAACTCACTGCTAGGCATGGGCCGGTATAAGATTCTGACGGTATGATAACCTTGGATAAAATTATCACGGTTTCACATATTGTGATTTACTGCTCTAAAATATATTCTTTTTAAATGTTTGGGTAAAAAACAAAAAGTTTTCTCCCTTTAAAAAACAATATATTGTATTTTTTCACAAATGTGTAATATTTTGGAGCAGTAAACATGTCAAATGAATCATTGACTTCTGCTGTCTTTATTTGTTTCAAAAACACAGATTCCTTTACAATTTTAAAAGGCATCTTTGGATATATTTTCTGCTGGAAATACTGTTGTGATAAAAAAAAAAAAAAAAGTAAATAAAAAAATAATCACACATACCTTAGGAACAGTATTACAGAAAATTTTGGAGGTTTTAAAACCTTGACTTTTCCAAACCGCGGTATACCTTGAAAACGGTTATCGTCCCATGCCTACTCACTGCCACATTCTGTCTTTATATTATGCACTGTGTTTGTCAACACGTCATCTGCGCTTTTCGCTTGTACGGTGGCTCTGAACTGTCAAAACACCTCTCAAAACGCCTTTTCGGACATTACATCTTTCTACACATGTACTTTACTGTAACATGTTTTATTCAAGAACATTTGAGCTGCTTTCAGTTCTTAGTTCTTTCATTTTCACTTTATTTAAAATATATTTAACTTTGTTAATTAAATCCCATTTTGTTATTTAACCAGGTATTTTTATGCAACAGTCAAGTTGCATGTTAATTTGCTATGCGAAGAAAAGGAAATAATTCATTTTTGGCATGCTGATTTATGTGAAATCGTTAATATATGTCTATATAATAACTTTACAATTTTGAAATAGTTTTTTTTGCTATTCAGTTCATAAAATTCAATTCAATTCATCTTTATTTGTATAGCGCTTATACAATGTAGATTGTGTCAAAGCAGCTTCACATGGAAGATTATAGTGAATGTAAACAGTGTCAGTTCAGTTTTCAGAGATTAAGTTCAGTTCAGTTTAGCTCAGTTCAGTGTGGGTTAATAATCACTACTGAGAGTCCAAACACTGAAGAGCAAATCCATCGATGCGCAGCTCTACAGATCCTGAACCATGCAAGCCAGTGGCGACAGCGGCGAGGAAAAAACTTCACCAATTGGCGAAAGCGAAGATTTAAAAAAAAAAAAAAAAAAAACCTCGAGAGAAACCAGGCTCAGTTGGGCACGACCATTTCCCCTATGGCCAAACATCAAAATCAGATCAAACTTTTATAAAGATTTTAAAGTAAAATCAGTTGTTTACTGTATTAAAATAAAACATTTTGAACTAGTTATTGGCCTATATATATATTTTAGGTGGGCATAGATTACATTTTTTAATCTAGATTAACCTCACTGTAATCTTGGAAGTAATCTAGATTAATCTAGATTAAAATGGCTCACTTGAATTCTGCTGAAAGCATTCAGAATATGTGTGCTACGCAAATAATGACTAAAAGTTAGTCTTTGAGAAGGGGTTTCTCAAGCCAGGTGGAGCATTAGACCAGGGGCTCATCTCCTGTTTACTATGATAATTGGTGATGAAAATAAATGATGTTCAATAAGATGTACTTGTGTTTACTCTCTGTTTATTCAGTTCAACATCAATGTTGAGCTGTAGGCATACATAAGCTCCAAACAGTGATTTCTGATTACCTTAATCTGACTAAAGTCATCACTGAACTAAACAGAAATGAATGAAGACGTGGAGTATGCAGATATTAGTGGCATTATTGAAATAAACAACGCGATCAAACTATTACCGTCATGGAGGACTTTGACATATTTTGCCACAAGATTCACACACACAGCTGTAAAGGACCACACACGTACACACACACACACACACACATCGTGAAATGCGTAAGTCTTTTCATTCGGGGTGCGTTATTAAACTCCATAACACTCTCACCAGTCCTTACTCCTTATCTGCGTCTAATACTCCAGGTTGTCACGGGGGCATGAATGAAATGTTCATGAGTGAAGGTGTAACTGCAGAACTGCAGTTAAAGTCACCCAAAATTACAGGAAACTCTTCCATGAAAACACTTGACATAAACACCTTCACATAAACACAAACATGCGCAAAGACACATAAATGCACAAACACACACACACACAAATAAACAAACACACAAATGCACACACACACACACACACACACACACACACACACACACACACACACACACACACCAAAGCACTCAAACACACACTCACACAAACATTTACAAATGTACTCAAACACACTAAAACACACACTAACAAACACACACACACAAACATACTAACAAACACATAACCATGCACACAATCACATACGCACATACACACACATGGACAAACATGCAAACACACAAACAAACAAACAGTCTCTCTCACACATACACGCACTAACCTATTCTCACTCACACTCACTAACACACAAACATACAAAAGCACTTACAACACGCTCAAAGCACTCAGACACACACACACACACACACACACACACACACACAGACACACACACACACACACAGACACACACACACACACACACAAATAAAAACACACAGCTGAATCATGATTGGCTGCTACACAACTGAAACAATGTTGCGTTCTTAATCAACAAAGCCTGTGATTGGATAAAAGCTTCTACACACCCCTGAGTGCAGGATGAGTCATCAAAACGTAACGGTTTGTTCTCTCAGCAGAGAAACAAGAGTCCAAATCAGATTGTTGGACTGTGGAGTTTTGACAGATCCAACTCCCTGACGCCGCACACGTGGACAGACCAACCACAAGACAAGCTTTGTGGAGACGACACGCTCTGTTCTGAGGCACCACATCTTAATTTGTGCTGTAAAATATAAGGCAGTTCAGCACCTTTTTTTTCTTGTCTGTGTGACGGAGAACAGCACACACAGTTCCTGCTCAGGAATGAACAGAACACACTGTTCTCCAGCTAAACTAAACCCCCTCCTCTGTTTTCCTCCAGATCCACCTCTGGCCTACAGTGACCCGCTCCGGCTCCGGCTTCAGCTACGCTTCCCTCCCTCACTCCAGCTTTTACCCAACACACAGACCGTTCTCACACTAGGGATGCAATCATTATAGATTTTGGTTGTGTGATTATAGTCTGAGGAATGATCCCGGTTCTCATCATTATTATGCATTTATTACTTTTAAAACACTACTAGTTTAGTAAATCACATGAAAACTCCTTCTGTTTTACAGGGTTATGTATTGCGGCTCGTAACTAAATAATACAGCACAAAATAATAATAAAAATAAACAATAGTCCATTTCTCTCTGGACTTAAAATAAGTGAAAAAAAGTTTGGTATTTAAACACAAGTAATAATTTACACTGAAAATAAATGACAGAACAATGAAGAAATAAATAAATATAAGAATAAATCAATCAATCAATAAATAAAAATAATACATAAAAAAAATGATTTGTCTAATTAGGGCTCGAAATTGCGACCGTTTTGGTCACAAATGCAAAATTTTATCTATGCGACCTCAAAATATATTTGGGAGCATTAGTGCGAGTGCATAAAATTGATGTCGTGCGACCAGTTTTCACAGCAAAATGTTCACCACATGCTCGGAATTCGGAGGCATTCCTGCATTAAGCATCTTTGCACCTAAACACACCAAACGCAGCGCTCAGGAATAGTTTATAACAGTTGACATGTCAACTTACTGCAGTAAACAAAGCCCGCAATGCTTGCCCCGCCTTCAAGCTCTTCTTATTGGCCCACTGCGCTAGAACAGAACGCCAATGGATTGGTTAATGCCAGTTGTCAATCAGTCAGTTCCGATGACAGGGAGCTACAGCCACGAGAGAATGAAAACAACACTGACAGATTTAGTTTCAGAAAACACCTAAAAATACAAATAATGGCAGATTATTTGATCTGCTGATCAGTGATCATGTGCTGAATGTCAATCCAGCATTTACACTTTTCCAAGAGTGGATAAAAGACTTCCAGTGTTTAAAGTCCGCTATGAAAATGACTAAAGCATTCACCGTAAAGCCTGGGGGACGGAGTTTTCAGGGTAACAGTGTTTGACACTGAATCTACACATTAAGCACGAGATGTTCTAACGTTATTTAATCCTTCATTTAATCGTCACGATGCTGTCAGTCGTGCGACTGACACCGCGTTCACCATCACTAGAGCATGCATTCACCAAGATGAATCTAATATTGCAGCTCATAAAAAGACCGTTATTGCTATTAAGATGACGTATGCAAATAATAAGTCATAAGTCAATATCATCTGTGCAATATCAGACAGCACCGTGAGAACAGCACAGTTATTATTGTTAATTCAGTTCATCTCATTCACGTCAGGCAGTGTGTGCAGGGCCGGTGAGCGCATGCAGAGTTTTGTTTGTTTGTTAGTTGTGGTTAGAGAGTTCATATATAATAGAATCTGTTCATATAAAGCGTGTAGTAACGGTGCTCATAACTTTTGGTAGGTGCGACAAAATTTTGTCTGGTGGGCCTAAATTTTTGAAGTTAGGAGCACCGGTGCTACCAGGAAAAAAAAGGTTCCTTTTGAGTCCTGCTAATGTAAATCTAAGGGTGCGTTTACGTCTGTAGATCTGTTGTTTTGTTCCGAAACAGGGATAAAAATGTTGCGATGTTTATTTTTGTTCTTGGTGCGCTTCGCTTTCACACGGCAAAGTTTCTAAACGGACCAAAATAGTTAAAACAAGTCACGTGCGAGTAAACTCTCCTCACATTTGTCAGAGTTTCAGGGTTTATTTTTCAGGCTGCCACGGATTCCACTCAGCTGTCGTACATTGTTCATCTATGATGATGAGTAAAAAGACATTATAAGCGAAAATGTGAACTTTAATTTTGACCACAGACATCATCACCAGATATAAATCACAGAGGTAAGACTCATTCATAGCCTCATTTCAGTTGTCAAGGGTTGAACAAATCTATCTATTGAATAAATCTATCTACAAAAAAAAACGCTGACTAGAATTATGCATAAGCTTAAATGAAAGAGAAATAACAGATGAGCCGAGACTGCAGTCAGATCATGAAGCAGATCAATGCTGATCTTTCTGTTGAGGTGTCAGTGCAGAAATATTAGAAGATTAAAATA
The DNA here is from genome assembly GCA_903798195.1 of Danio kyathit. NCBI lineage: Eukaryota > Metazoa > Chordata > Actinopteri > Cypriniformes > Danionidae > Danio > Danio kyathit. Next base: position 54,405,353 of record LR812528.1, on the reverse strand, counting down.
TGGAGAAAATATCAGATTCAGTTCAATTCATCTTTATTTCTATAGCGCGTTTACAATGTAGATTGTGTCAAAACAGCTTAAAAGTTCAGTTCAGTTCAGTGTAGTAATGGGCGATATAAACGATATGCGATATAAACGATACAAAATTGGCCTACGATAGAGATTCTAACTCTATTGCACTATCGCGATAATGCATGTTTGATGACGCAATCTACCCGCGAAATTAAGAGCAACGAGCTGCAGCCGGCTGCAACGCATCATCTTGAATAAACAACAATGCGACCATTTCGCTCGCATTTGCGACAAAAAAATAATAAGCTCGATTGATAACTTAATTCAGTCGGCCACTGTAAAACAACATGCTCTTCACACTGAGCTCTCAACAACAGCACTAAGCAACGCATGGCACCGAATGGCGACGTGTCGCACAACTTGCGAGACTCATGCATGGCATGTCGTGGCTTGTCACACAGATTCCCACACAGCGCTTCCCACACAGATTTTACCTGGGCGGCGGGCGATATAATTATTGGGGCGGCCCGGTTCTGTGTTCGCGAGAAACTGAGAACACTGCCACAGACTCACATGCTCTGCATGCAGACCCACAGAGATGCGCTGGATACAGAAGAGCGCGAAGACTAAATAGACTGATCCAGCTCATTTTTTGGGGTGACAATACATTTTCCCCGGACATGTTCGAGAATCTGCTTTCGCTTTCGATATTAATTGTATTCATTTTTGCATTACTTTATAAGCAACTTTATCTGGTGCGTCTTCAATCTCTCTGCAGCACCACGACAAGCAAGACGAGAGAGAGAGGAAGAGAGAGAAAGAGCAGATCAAGACACCAGTTCTAATTTCATTAGGAGAACAAAATGTTTAAAATCAATGTGTTACCTTAGGCTGCAGGTTAGAAATATGTTTTTATTTAAAGTATCTGCAATACACAATTTTATTTGACTAATTTAATACTAAAAAGTAATTTCAGTACAGTGTAAGTTCCTTAACTAAAAAGACACCATTTTTTTTTGTTCTCTGTAACTTGGCATTTAGGAACCAAGGACTTAAAAGAAAAGTCTTTCTTTCTAAAAGGCACTACATTTAGTTCATTTATCTGCAACATTGTGTTGTTTAATTACAGTTTTGCTTTTGCACAATAAATGTTCTCAAAATGACATGCAACGTTTCTTTATTTCTTAAAAAAATAGCAGTTTGGCTTTCCTAAGGGTCTATGTAACCTGTTCTAAAATGGTTCTATTATAATTTATATATCGCAATATATATCGTTATCGCAAGAGGCTGCAATGTATATCGCAATATGGATTTTAGGCCATATCGCCCATCCCTAGTTCAGTGTGGTTTAATTTTCACTGTTGAAAGTCCAAACACTGAAGAGCAAATCCATCCAAGCAAGCCAGTGGGGACAGTGCAGGAACAAACTCCACCAATGATGGTAATTTCACTAAATGCTCCTAACAGCTCTCTGTAATAGTTCAGCATGCTTTCACTTTCGCATTCAACATGAAATGCACACTTACCAGCATACATCCTACCATACTCATAACTCTGTCTTCAAATAGCCAGATATTCCTATTACATAACCATAATACACTGTGATATAGCCGGGTTCGTTTGTTCGTTGGATCAGTGCTTTCTCACTACAATCGATTCGCTCGTGAGTTTGTTTCAATCATGTCGAGACCACCTCATTCAGGCAGTCTTGGACCGCTTGATTTGGCACGGATCCGAGCGCAATTTCGGGTTTGCCAAACGAAATGCACTAACTGGGGAAACGAGCGGTTCTGAAACAAACGTCTAGGTTTGAAAGCACTCTAAGCTACACATTAGCTAAGTATTTCCCTTTTAAAAAGAACGAATGTAGTCTCTGTCTGAACGGCTCTGTTGAGCAACTATACTACAAAATTCTTTGGTATTTTCATGTTTCTCTTTGGAGTAGAAATGTGTATCTTCCATACAAAGTATGAAGCTGATAGTCAGTTCTTGTCACATGACTCGTGGTCAGCTTGCAGCATTCTTTCAACTAGGTGTGCCTGGAAAGCGTGAGCATGTCATGTCACGTGCGCGTCGATCCCAATATGCCACATATGACAATAACAAACTTGTGCACACAAAAGACGCGTTATGTGAACAGCTCTTAGTTAATAGCCTCAGTCATAGTTAATCCAGTGTACGTGGTTATTCGCCTCGGTGTACAAGCTCGAAACTTTAACTAGTGCAGCAGTTTTGTACCGTGCAGAAACGTGGTGTTGAGAAGCCTTTACGATTAATTAACCGTGACGAATCAAAAGCACTTTCCCAGTACTGCAGCTGGAAGGGCATCCACTGTGTAAAACATTTGCTGGATAAGTTGACGGTTCATTCCACAGCCTCTGATAAAGCTAAAGGAAATTGAATGAATTAAAGCATGGTTAATAGTGAAATTGGTTAATCGTTGCATCTCTACCTCACACTCAAACCACTATACGCTAAAAATACGACTATGCAATATTTTAATTTTGTGATATATACTGTGATTTGAATATAACTTCACTTGATGCCGATTGAAGAGCTCTATTTGGAAAGACTTTTAAAAGTTTAACATTTACACAACTTATGAACTTGCTAACTATGAGTAGGTTTACATGGACACTAGGGCTGCACAATATATCATTTAAACATCGCAATGTGTGCATCTGCAATAGTCACATCGCAGGATCTGCAATGTTCAGACGGAATTATCGTTGACCTGTGATTGTGTGCGCACTTAAAGCATTCAAGCACAATAAATGATAATGTTTTTAACTTTAGGAAAGATTTATTGTATTTAAGTATATGTACACAAAATGAAAACTACACTGTTATTTCACATTTGATTACTCAATTTGTGTACCTGAATACTGCAGGACCTCCAAGTTGTTGTTTTTTTTTTCATTTATATCTTCGCTCTATTGTTTTTATCAATAATAGTGATTGATAAAATCCAATTTCACAAATCTAATTAGTTCACAAATGAAGTTGTGCATAACAAAATGAAATGACGCAGGGAAGTATTGAACACACGAAGGGAGGTGTAGAAAGGCAGTGAAAGCCCAGACAGCAGCTGAAATCTCTCAGTAGTTTTTCAGCAACCTTCTGCCCTTCCTCAGTGTAAGTATTTACTTTTAAATTTTGTATTCTCTATTGGATTCGGGGTCAGGTGATTGGGTGGGCCATTCTGCAGCTTGATTTTCTTTCTCTGAAAGCATCTGAGAGTCTCCTCGGCTGTGCTTTAAATCAGTGTCTTGCTGAAATGTCCACCCTGGTTTGATCTACATCCTCCTGCTAATGTAGATGTTGGACTGAAGCAGCTGATATTCATTTACACAGAGGAAGGGCAGAGGGTTGCTGAAGAACTACTGAGAGATTTCAGCTGCTGTCTGGGCTTTCACTGGAAGAATACACCTCCCTTTCTACATGTGTTCAACACTTTTTCTGTGTCTCAGTTGAACTCATTAGTAGACTAATTAGATACGTTTTTAATTTAGATTATTTTAGTTGTGATTAACATCTGGTGAAAATTTCAAGTCAACAGCACCTTTAGAAATATGTTTTCTGAGAAAAAGTGTGACGTGTTCAATACTAATTTTCTCCGCTGCATATAAAAACTAAATATTGCAATGTCAGATTGTTCCCATATCGTCCAGCCCAAGTATATCTAGATTTCCTTCACAGATCACCTTTAACTCTCTCTAACCTGCTCGTCCTGTCACACACTCTCAGGTCTGTCCTATGCTATGGTTGAGTCCGGGACAGCAGGGCAAGACAGCACCACTGGGTGTAACCACTAATGGTACGAAACGCCTTGTTTTTTTTTGCCAAGAAACACACAAAAGCTTGCAGTCCTCCGATTTGTGGAGGAACGGCAGTGTGTCAGCGCTCTGCAGATGAAGTGCAGATTCAGCTCTCTGTAGGGACTCAACCTGAACAGCACACTTTACCACTGTGCACTAGGGGAGAACAAGATGGAGATGAAATGGAGACTCGTACTGCACCTGAATACACACACACACACACACACACACACACAAACACACACACACACACACACACACACACTCATGTTTTAAGATACAACGTGCATTTTCTGTTATTAGCAACACCAACAGGAACTAATATATGAGATTTAGAGGGATTAAGTTGAGGAGTAACATTCACAATCCGTAAAATAAAAAAATAACAGCTGCTTTAATAAAATAATTAAGAAAATAATGGTTAAATGAAATAAAAAATAAAGAAATGATAATGAAAAATAATTAAAAATGTAAAATAAAATAATAAACAAACAGCAACTAAAATAGAAAGTGCATTTCTTAAAATTAATTACAAATACATTTTTGATGTAAATAAAAAAGGGTATTACTAAAATAACAATAAAAAATAACAGTTATATTAACGTTTATATATTTGTTTATATATTAAGTAGATAACAAATAAATGAATGACAAAATGTATTCAAATTAAATTCTAAGCTGTGTACTAAAAGCTAAACTAAAATAAACCATCATTAAGATGATGAACTAATGAAAAACTAAAAACACAAGCTCACATTCATAGATTTTATTTAGAAATTTCATATAAAGTCACACTGTAAAAAATGGTATGATCAATTAGTCCTGACAGCGTATGTTTTTAGGTCATTGTAACTTATTAAACTAAGTTAATCATGTTCTAAATTCATTTTATAAGTTATGTAAGCTGTGTTAAGTCAGTTTAACATAATAGAAGTTCAATGGACTCAAAGTTAATTTATTTCAGCTTAAAAATTTAAGGCAACCAGGATTTTTTTACAGTGCAGTATTAATATGTTAATAGTTGAATGTAAAAATATTACTAGTTAAAATAATACAGAAGCTTACATTAGGAATATCATCATCAATAAAATTAATTAATTGTTAAATAAATTAATAAATACAATAAATAAATAAATAAATAAACAACCAAAACAAATTGCACTTATTTTAAGTTCAGGAAAAAAATAAAAAATAAAAATGACAGAACTTCACTGTTCAGCTCTGAAAGCATCATTAAATTAATAATAAATGTAAAGAAATCAATAAGTAAATGTTATTGATTTTTTTTTAATGAATCAAATTTTAAAAATATGATCAAAAAATAAATGTATAAATTCAATTAAATTCAAGTTCACTTCTGTAGTGCTTTTTGCAATAATTGTCATTTCAAAAATTCTATTTATTATCTTTTAGTATTACCTAAAAGATCCTGTCAATAACTAAACTGCAGCTTCTAATGACAGACTAAAATATATTTGCAAAATACAGAATAAACATGCTTGAATAAACACAGCTGAAACAACAACAACCACCAACAAAAGCACTCAACGTTTCCACATCATTTACATCTAATACGACATTTGTTGAGACGTGCAAAACAAAACAAAAAATTAAAATAAAGAAACAAGAGGCAGTCAATGAAAAAAAACTCTGTCCAAAATACACAGTTCATCTGCCTGCCAAATGGGGGAGCCGTGGGTCACATGACTGAAACACTCCCTCCCAAAGAGAGACAAACACACACCCTCTTCTAGATGGTTATAAATGAATAATTGTAAATATATTGAATATCAGTATTTATTATTACCGCTTTATCCTAAAACGTTGATTGTTAAATGCACTGTTTATTCAGATTTAATACAACTATTTACTGTGTTTACTATGCTTTTATATGCATGTTCTTTTAAATGTAAACTTTATAAATGCTTTGGCAATACATTTGTCATGCCAATAAAGCAATTATTTTTATTTGAATTTGATAGAGAGAATCTGATCAGCACTTTTAGTTTAGCTTAGCATAGATCATTGAATCAGATTAGACCATTAGCAAGTTTATTTTTCCTCTTTTTATTAACCTTCATAAAACAAACTGTATATAATAAACAGAAAACGTCAAGGAAAAAATATATAAAAAATTGTGTTGAAATTTTGTAGTTTGTATTGTAACTGGTTTAAATTTAAATGCATTATCTTTCTATTTCAGCCTGATCTCATGAGGAAACGTGACTATTTTACGTTTTGTCAGTTTAGTGGCTAATTCATACGAGTTTAGTCATATGCAAATGTACGATTTTAATAAGAGGCGTGGCATCCAACCCCGCCCCTAAACCCAACCATCATTGGGGGTTGAGCAAATCACACTAAATTTTTACGAATGAGATCATGTGAATTCATACGAATTAGCCACTAAATCAAAAAGTTACGAATTCGCGTGAAATTGAGTCGTTAATTCCTAAAGATGCTTGATTAATATAGCAATAAAACAGTTTAATAAAACATTTGTTTTAAAAGCACCATGGGATATATATATATTTATATGTATGTATATATGCATGTATGTATGTATGTATGTATGCATGTATGTATGTATGTATGTATGTATGTATGCATGTATGTATGTATGTATGTATGTATGTATGCATGTATGTATGTATGTATGTATGTATGTATGTATGTATGTATGTATGTATGTGTGTGTATATATATATTCAGTGTTTCCTCTAGGATTTTTCCAGCTGTGGCGGCAGGTCTTTTGATCTACCAACTACTTTTGGCATTATTTCAATGACGAATGACGAATGTGATGCAGTCCGAGATCGGATTTGATCGAGCATGCAGATCTTTTTGCTTGCGCTAGGATTTCCCCTGTTCGTGCACAAAACTTCTTGCACGCCCTCAAATATACGCTGCTAAAGTGCAATTTAGTGCGTTTACGTAGTGAATTTGTCTCCAACCTTTATTAGATTTGCAAGGAATCTTTATGAAAGTCTCCAATAGACCTACAGAGCGGCATTAATGCGTCCTGATGTAAAGTGAAACGGCTTTAAACTCCAGCAAGATCAAGTCTTTGTTTGCTGTATGCAGAGCCACAGACCTTTATCTATAAATAAAGTATAATTATGGAAACTGTTCATCATAACTGAAAGCTATACGTCGTGTTTGCTGGCCTCACGCATCACACACCTGTCAGTCAGTCAGTCAGCATGTCACCTTAAAGGGTTAAACAAATATCGTACAGCACTACTACAATTACAGAAAAGTTTGCGCTGTTATAATTCACTTACCTTTTAATACGTTTTGGTGCGATTATAACCCGCTATTTAAAAAAAACGACAATGTTTTGAATGAGAAGCTGTAACGTAGCCGTGTCGGGAAGAATTTTGGCGTGGCGCCCCGCCATGGTAGAATGAATGTAGCGGAAAACTTTATATATATATATGTATATATACACACACACACACGCACACACCATTTAAAAACAACTTAATATTGTCATCGTTATTACTATTATTACATTTAGCAGACTTTTTTTGTCCAAATCTTTTTACAATTGAGGCAGCATTCAGCGATTCATCAAGAGGCAATAAACACAACAAGTGCTAATTACACAGAGGAATATTATATTATTGTCTTTT
>LR812528.1:54394089-54397388 GCA_903798195.1 Danio kyathit | reverse complement strand
TCTATCTATTCATCCATCCATCCATCTATATATCCACCTATACATCTATCCATCTATATATCCGTCCATCCATCCATCTACCCTATTTACCCATCTATCTACCCATCTATCTACCCATCTACCCATCTATCTACCCATCTACCCATCTATCTATCTATCTATCTATCTATCTATCTATCTATCTATCTATCTATCTATCTATCTATCTATCTATCTATCTATCTATCTATCTATCTATCTATCTATCTATCCATCCATCCATCCATCCATCTATCTATTCATCCATCCATCCATCCACCCATCTATCTATCTATCCATCTATCTATCTATATATCTATACATCTATCCATCCATCCATCCATCCATCCACCCTATCTACCCATCTACCCATCTATCTATCTATCTATCTATCTATCTATCTATCTATCTATCTATCTATCTATCTATCTATCTATCTATCTATCTATCTATCTATCTATCTATCTATCTATCTATCTATCTATCTATCCATCCATCCATCCATCCATCCATCCACCCATCTATATATCCATCTTTCTATCTATACATCTATCCATCCATCCATCCATCCATCCACCCTATCTACCCATCTATATATCCATCCATCTATCTATCTATCTATCTATCTATCTATCTATCTATCCATCCATCCATCATCCATCCATCATCCATCCATCCATCCATCCATCCATCCACCCACCCACCCTATCTACCCATCCATCCATCTATCTATCTATCTATCTATCTATCTATCTATCTATCTATCTATCTATCTATCTATCTATCTATCTATCTATCTATCTATCTATCTATCTATCTATCTATCTATCTATCTATCCAAATTCATCTTTAATGAATTTGTCTTTAATGTCTGTCTATCCATCTGTTCATCCATACGTTCATACATCTGTCTATCCCTCTGTCCATCCACCCCTCCATCATCATTTAATCTCCATCTGTCCATCCATTTATACATCTATCCATCTGTCCATACATCCCTCTATCATTTCATCTCGATCTGTCTATTCATTCATCCATCTGTCCATCCATGCATCCAACTGTCTGTCAATCCATCCATCTATCATCATTTAATTTCAATCTATCCATCCATCCGTCTGTCTGTTTGTCCATCTGTCTATCCATCTGCCCATTTATCCATTCATACATCTGTCTATCCATGTCCATCCACCCCTCTATCATCATTTAATCTCGATCTGTCCATTCATCCATCCGTATCTATCTATCTATCTATCTATCTATCTATCTATCTATCTATCTATCCATCCATCCATCTATCTATTCATCCATCCATCTATCCATCCATCCATCCATCCATCCATCCATCCACCCATCTATCTATCTATCCATCTATCTATCTATATATCTATACATCTATCCATCCATCCATCCATCCATCCACCCTATCTACCCATCTACCCATCTATCTATCTACCTATCTATCTATCTATCTATCTATCTATCTATCTATCTATCTATCTATCTATCTATCCATCCATCCATCCATCCATCCATCCATCCATCCATCCATCCATCCATCCATCCATCCATCCATCCATCCATCCATCCATCCATCCATCCATCCATCCACCCATCTATATATCCATCTTTCTATCTATACATCTATCCATCCATCCATCCATCCATCCATCCACCCTATCTACCCATCTATATATCCATCCATCTATCTATCTATCTATCTATCTATCTATCTATCTATCTATCTATCTATCTATCTATCTATCTATCTATCTATCTATCTATCTATCTATCTATCTATCTATCTATCTATCCATCCATCCATCATCCATCCATCATCCATCCATCCATCCATCCATCCATCCATCCATCCACCCACCCACCCTATCTACCCATCCATCCATCTACCTATCTATCTATCTATCTATCTATCTATCTATCTATCTATCTATCTATCTATCTATCTATCTATCTATCTATCTATCCAAATTCATCTTTAATGAATTTGTCTTTAATGTCTGTCTATCCATCTGTTCATCCATACGTTCATACATCTGTCTATCCCTCTGTCCATCCACCCCTCCATCATCATTTAATCTCCATCTGTCCATCCATTTATACATCTATCCATCTGTCCATACATCCCTCTATCATTTCATCTCGATCTGTCTATTCATTCATCCATCTGTCCATCCATGCATCCAACTGTCTGTCAATCCATCCATCTATCATCATTTAATTTCAATCTATCAATCCATCCGTCTGTCTGTTTGTCCATCTGTCTATCCATCTGCCCATTTATCCATTCATACATCTGTCTATCCATGTCCATCCACCCCTCTATCATCATTTAATCTCGATCTGTCCATTCATCCATCCGTATCTATCTATCTATCTATCTATCTATCTATCTATCTATCTATCTATCTATCTATCTATCTATCTATCTATCTATCTATCTATCTATCTATCTATCTATCTATCAAATAATCTCGATCTGTCAATCTGTTTGTCTGTCCGTCCGTCCGTCCATCCATCCATCCATCCATCCATATTTATCCATCCATCCATCCATTTGTTTGTCTGTCCATCTATCCGTCCATCCATCCATCCATCCATTGTCAAATAATCTCGTTCTGTCTATCTGTTGGTCCATCCATCCGTTCATTTGTCCATCCCTCCATCCATCACTATTTACCTTTCCATCTATCCATCCATCCATCTCCCTTTTCTATTTATCTATCTGCCCATCTATTTTTATTCATCTTTAATCTCAATCTGTCCATCTGTTTATCCGTCTGTCTATCCATCTACCCATCCATCCGTTCATACATCTCTCTATCCATCCCTTTATAAGCGTTTAATCTCGATCTGTCCATCCATTTATAAATCCCTCTATCATGTTATCTCAATCTGTCTATTCATTCATCCATCCATCTGTCCGTCCATGCATCCACCCAACTGTCTGTCAATCCATCCATCATCATTTAATCTCAATCTATCCATCCGTGCGTCTGTCTTTTTGTCCATCTGACCATCTATTCGTTCATACATCTGTCTATCCATCTGTCCATCATTTAATCTTGATCTGTCCATCTGTCCATTCATCCATCCATACATCTATCCATCCATCCATACATCCGCCTATCATCGTTTAATCTTGATCTGTCCATCTATTCATCCATCCATCCATCCATCTGTCCATCCTTGCATCCAACGGTCTGTCCGTCCGTCCATCCATCCATCATTATTTATTCTCGATCTGTCCATCTGTCCATCCATCC
>LR812528.1:54376589-54389089 GCA_903798195.1 Danio kyathit | reverse complement strand
TATCAGAAATAGGAGATATATTCAGGAAGGCGGCATTTTTAAATGTAAAAAAAATTGTTCATTTGCTAAAAATTGATCAAAATTGTAAAAAACTGCTTTCTTATTGTATGTAGTTTACATGACATTATTACTCCAGTCATTATTGCTTTTATTACTATTAATAATGATAATATTAATAATAACAATAATAATCATTAATATTAGAGGGATTTCTGAAGGATCATGTGGGTCTAAATACTAGAGTAACGAGGCTGAAAATTCATCTTTAAAATCACTGGAATAAATTATTGAATTAAGTAATAATCTACTTTTGAACAGTTATTTTATAGTGCAATAACATTTCACAATTTTACAACTTGTACTGTATTTATGATGAAATGAATGCAGCCTTGGTGAGCAGGAGAAGCTTACTTTAAAACATTTAAAATTCACACTGACCTCAAACTTTTGACGGGTAGTGTATACACACACACACACACACATACACACATACATACACAGTTGAAGTCTAAGGTATTCACCTTCTGGTGACTTATTTTTCTTTTTAAAATATTTCCAAAATGATGTTGAACAGATTCAGGAAATTTTCACAGTATTTCCTCTAATATTTTTTCTTCTGGAGAAAGTCTTATTTGTTTTATTTTGGCTCAAATAAAAGCAGTTTTTTAATAGTTTTAAAGCCATTTTAAGGTCAATATTATTAGCCCCCTTCAGCAATATTAGTTTTGGATTGTCTCCAGAACAAACCACTGTTATACAATGACTTGCCTAATTACTCCTTGTTAACCTAATAATGTATATGCAGAAGTACTTAAAATTTTGGTAACACTTTACAATAAGGTTCATTAGTTAATGCATTTACTAACATGAACTAATCATAAACAACACTGATACAGCTTTTTTTTAATCATAATTGAACATTTACTAATGCATGATTAACATCCAAGTCCATGCTTGTTAACATTAGTTAATGCACTGTGAGTTAACATGAACTAAAAATGAACAACTGTATTTTCATCAAAATACAAAATGTGAGCAATTCCAGCGTTATGGATGTGACATTTGCAGTAAAAACTGGAAACATAAATTCACATAAAAAGTTTACATTAACATTATATTGAACCATCTGTTTATATTTTACAAAACTACTGACCACAGAGTTATAAGATCAGAAAAATATCAGTCTGTAAACATGTTTTGTACTTTAAATGAGGAAAATAAACATGCGCTATGGATGTGACAAAAAAAGTCTGTGAGTTTACAGTATACAACATACTTAGTAGAAATTCTGTCAAATAAACTGCACAACCACCCCAAAATTATGCTAATCAACAGGATAAGAGTTGGCTCTAAAACAAACATCATTGATTTTATTTCATGTAATATTTTTGCATTTATGAGGAAAAAGCTTCGTTATGGATGTGACACCTCTGCGTTACGGATGTGACCGATGTGAAAGTGCCATTCGTGTGACTTTGGTAAAGCAAATTAAATTGTTCAAAAACAATGACAGAGACATTTTTGAGTATGTTTAAAGTACTGTAAAATACTTACTTACACAAAAACACAGAAACTGTTTCGGTATTTTGTTGAAAACTTAATTGTTTTCATGGCAAGGTTGACATTTCCATGGAATTGCCCATATATATATATATATATACACACACACACACAGTTGCAATCAGAATTATTCAACCCCCTGAATTATTAGCCCCCGTTTATTTTTTTCCCCCAATTTCTGTTTAACGGAGAGAACATTTTTTCAACACATTTCTAATCATAATAGTTTAATAACTCATCTCTAATAACTGATTTATTTTCTCTTTGTCATGATGACAGTAAATAATATTAGACTAGATATTCTTCAAGACACTTCTATACAGCTTAAAGTGACATTTAAAGGCTTAACTAGGTTAATTAGGGTAACTAGGCAGGTTAGGGGAATTAGGCAAGTTATTGTATAATGATGGTTTGTTCTGTAGACTATTGAAAAAAAAATATAGCTTAAAGAGGCTAATAATATTGAGCTTAAAATGGGTTTTAAAAATTAAAAACTGCTTTTATTCTAGCCGAAATAAAACAAATAAGACTTTCTCCAGAAGAAAAAATATTATCAGACATACTGTGAACATTTCCTTGTTCTGTCATCATTTGGGAAATATTTAAAAAAGAAAAACAAATTCAAAGGGGGTTCAATAATTCTGATTGCAACTGTATATATATATATGTATGTATGTATGTATGTATGTATGTATGTATGTATGTATGTATGTATGTATGCATGTATATATGTATGTGTATATGAAGAGTTCAGATGCAAAAGCCGCTAAACGCCACCTCCGCCAAAAATGAGCTAATGACACTGAGTGAATGCTTTAGGGTTGTAGTACACCATCAACAAATCGATTTGCTTCTCATCATCCAATTATCAGCGTCAGCACATTCAGAAATAACAGTTTGTAGGCAAAAGCCGCTAAACGCCACTTGCCTTTGACAGCAAAAGCCGCTATATCCCGAGAACCAATCAGAAGGCGCGAATCGAATCATATGTGTTCAATGTAGCAGCACGCTGTTTTATTCCGCTTACGATTTTAAAAGATGAAGTTTGATGAAATGGATGAGCCTCTCCGACTGTCAGTGAATGACAAATGAAAACGTCCCTTCCCTCAAAACTCTGGTCACTATAAGAAAAAGAAAACACACCATACAGTCGGGAGTGCAGCATGCATTCATAATGCGTTTTTGCGCAGCGATGCTACTTTGAATGAGTCTGATTTACTATAAATTAAACGGCAACAACGTTTCACGAAAGACAGAGTTAAGATGTCGTTCTTTTATCCCACATGGACACTATGAGGATAAACAAGAGACCAAGACCTCAAGTATGGTGAGAATGAATGAATGAATGACAGCTGCTAAAAGTGTCTGAGGCACCCACTTTCCCCCCAGTAGGTCTACCTTGTGCTTTATTAGCTAGTTTAAGCTATTTTTAAAAGATAAATATAATGTATAAAACTAAACATTCTTTGTAACACTTCTTATATTAATGGACAATGCACAGATATTGATGTTTCACAATGTTTTACACTACATTATTAGAATCTACCAAGCTTAGTTTACAGTGTTTACATTGCTCTACTTACATTAAATCGAAATCCCAAATATCAGAAATGACCACAGATTGTTGAGATTTAATTAATGTCAGTTTTTATGTTAGTGATTAATGCACTTGACAGAGTTCATTCATTCATTTTCCTTCTGCTTTGTCCCTGGTTTATCACAGCGGAATGAACCACCACTTACTTGACATATTTATATATTTTTAATTTCAGGTGGTCTGTGTAATGTGTTTTATGTTTGGTAAAATGATTTATAATTAGCATCTTTAGTGATTTTCAACTAGTTACACTGTCTTGTCCCGATGGATTTAGAGGTTTTTGCAGAAAAAGCAGACGTGGATTCAGCTCGTAGATGCAAAAGAAAATCTCTCTTGTTGAAAACCAAAGAATTGTATAAAGTGACATTTATGAAAAAAAGGTATTTTATTTACCAGCTAATAACCTTCTCATTACCTATAAAATGAAACTCCTGAACCTAATCAGAGGAGCCTGATAGTAGAAAATGCTCATTTACAAGAAAAGAGGCCTGATGGATTTAGAGGGTTTTGCATCTGAACTCTTCATATATAACATTACTGGAACACCTAATGCAGACGTGTTCACTTTAAACCCCTTAATATTTGTGGTATTTATAAATTGAATGAAATATGAATAATATAGTTCATTTCCCAATCATCTGACACAATACACTGAATTATATTACATCTACAGCTCTCTGTGTGTGTGTGTGTGTGACTTCAGACGTGCCACAGTCACATGCTCTGGAGGTACTCGGAACAATGTTTCCATGGCGACTCCACAGTCACTTAGAGACAGGAAAGAGTAACGATGCCAAGGGAGAGGGGTGTGTGTGTGTGTGTGTGTGTGTGTGTCTCCTGTTTTCTGTGTAACTGGATCAAACCAGATCGCTCTCAATAACGGCTCTCTCCATCTTTCCATAATTAGCAGCACTACATCATCATCCTCATCCTCATCAGAGAACAGGCAAGCGTGCACATTCAGTATCGCTGCTTTAATTGGACATGAATGACTGTAATGAACATCTGAGAAAACAAAGCTCTGTGGAAAAACATGCAGCGGCTACATGTGAATGAAGAGCTCCACCCTCCACTGCCTGTTTACACTGGGGTCACATTAAATGCACGATCTACAAGGTGTCTCCCATGTGAAAATGAGAAATGTACAGATATGTGCTTTATCGTTTCTTTGTTCTGTAAACTACTGATGACATTTCTTCTAAATGTCAATATTAATGTCATTTAGAGATGTCATTTAAATGACAACTGATCAAAATAAACAACACAACACGCCGTTTTTCTGATGTATACATACATTTTACGTTGACATTCATTTTTAAACCACACTAAACCTTAATATCCGGTGGATTAACTCTGATTTCCAGTTATGACAAATGAAAAATATTGTGATTCTGATCAATTGTGATTTAAAAAAAAAAAAAAAATGACAAATTTACAAAGTTTGATGGCCAGTCATTGATTTTTTTAATAAATCTAACTATTTTTACATTTTATAAAGTCTTAAAATGTATTTTATTTTAAAAATATCAATAAAATCATTAACATATAAAATATAAATAAATCAAAATGTAAATAACATGCTTAAAATAACACATAAAATAGAGTTTGATGGCCAATGATCTTAGTGCTCTATAGGGTTGGGTCGATTGACTATGACATCGATAGACATCACGATGCTGAGCCGGCATTATGATCCTCCACCCTGCCCCCGTCGCAGCAGCAACCCATTGGCAAAAAATACACACGGCCTTGTTTACACTAATACATCTTAGTGTTAAAATGAAATTTTAGAACGAAAACAATCCACGTCCACACTGGCTTTTTTTATTTAGCATTTCTGAAAATATCTCTCTGTCCACACTATACTGCTG
The DNA here is from genome assembly GCA_903798195.1 of Danio kyathit. Taxonomy (NCBI): domain Eukaryota; kingdom Metazoa; phylum Chordata; class Actinopteri; order Cypriniformes; family Danionidae; genus Danio; species Danio kyathit. The sequence continues at coordinate 54,384,061 of LR812528.1, read as the reverse complement.
AAAACACACATCACGTGACCACACACACACTCTGGCATGCGCTGCAGCATATGCGCGCGTCTGAGCTCCAGCAGTCAGCAGGTGCTTTGAGCACAAAACCCCAGAGAGCAGTGCACGTCGGACAGTTTATCAAGGATTTAGCGCTGGATGGCGTCTTACTATAGCTGTTAAAGGTGATCTTTAATTAATCCTGTCTCTATCTGACGACTCTTCGGTCTTTTGAATCTATCAGGTAACATGTCACAGCGTCAGTACACTGCTTCAGTCTTTCGCTTTCACGCTTGTACTTAGTCATTTCAGCGTAAACCTCAGATACTGTTGGTTGGTTTCTGTTGGTTGTGCACCTTTTTACCAACCAAGTTTGTGGACGCCATTATACTGACACAGATCACTCCGCCTATTCATGCCAGAGTCCTGTGGAAAACGTGATTGACAGGTGGTCATTTGTGTGTAAGTTTTCTTTATTTATTTATGATTTGGTTATGGGTAAAACAAAGACCATGCGGGTCAGGTAGTTGAAAGGGTAGGCTACAAATAATTAATTAGTTATGAATTAATTAATTATTCATAAATAATGAATTCACTGCCACCTATGACGACGATGTCATCGTCCATCGCGATGTTTCACATTAGACATAGTACGATGCCAAATTGGTCAACATCGCCCAACACAATTTGCACTTTACTAAAACTATGTTAAGCTGCTTTGACACAATCTACATTGTAATAGCGCTATATAAAATAAACATGAATTTAATTGAAATTTAAATAAATAAAACACACAACATACAGTTTGATGACCCGTCAAGGAGCTTCATTCTCTATAAAATTAATAAATGAATAAATAAAATATATCAAAAATAAAATAAAAAGCTCAATTAAAACATCATAAAAATGTTTTTTTTTTAATAATAAATGATAAAATTTTTGTACTATAAAATCAGGAATAATTAATAATGTATACATGACAATATATAATGCACACAATATAGAGAGTTTAATGAGCAATCATCCAAAACTATATAAAATCTGAATAAATAAACTTAAAATAATGGTAAAAAAAAAATAAAATTAAATAAATAAATATATATATATATATATATATATATATATATATATATATATATATAAATAAACATTTTAATGAGCACCCATCATAAATATTTTATTATATATAAATCATAACCAAAAAAAACATTTAAAATATAAATAAATATAAATTAAATGACAAATATAGGTTTTGAATAGTCAAAAACTTTGATTCTATACCATAAAATCATCAATAAAAATACAGAAAAGTCTAATTAAAAAAATGACACAAAATAAAAATCAATAAAATCATTTAAATTATTAAGTGAAATAACACGCTTAAAATAACCCACAAAACAGAGTTTGCAGGCCATTAAATGATCTTAATTCTCTACTATAAAATAATTAATAAAAACATAAATATGAATAATTAAAATAAAATAATCCACACAAAAGGTGTAATGGCCAGTAATGATCTTAATTCTATTAAATAATAAATTATACATTACAAACATAACATAAATAAAGTACAATTAAAACTAGCCACAAAACAGAGACTGATGGCCTGTAAGTGACCTTCATTCTCTACTATAAAATAATTATAAATAATAAACATAAAACTTAAAACGACACACAACAGAGTTTGAAGGCCAGACATTGATCTTAATTATCTACTATAAAATAATAAATAAAGACATAAATATGAAGTAAAATTAACCCACAAAAAAAGGTTTGATGACCAGTAAATGATCTTAATACTATCAAATAATAAATTATACATTACAAACATTAAACACTGAATAAAGTCAAATTAAAATGATCCACGAAGCAGAGTTTGATGGCCGGTAAATGATCTGAATTCTCCGCTCATTGGCAGGAGAGCTGAAATCTTGGCCTCTGAATGGGATTATTCCAGGTGAAAGTCACCCAAGCGGCAACAAATCCAGAGTATCATGAAAATGAAACCTGTGAAGGTTTATGGAGCGATAATAAGTTTCTCTGACCCGAGACACCAAACACTCGTCTCTATACAGAAGAAACAGGAGATCTGGACACTTCTACAGCTCCAGTGGAGGAAAGAGCACTGAAAATACTCTAGTCAGAGCTGAAAATGTGGTGCAAGCAGAGTAAATACAGTCACCGGCCACTTTATTTGGTCCTACTGTTCGTTAATGCAAATTTCTAATCAGCCAATCATCATTCTGATGGCCACTTCCAGCAGGAATCTATGCCACGAAGAATTAAGGCAGTTCTGAAGGCAAAAGCAGGTCCAACCTGGTACTAGTAAGGTGTACCTAATAAAGTGGCCTGTGAGTGTATATCTGTTGTGAAAGCATGAGTAAAAGCAGCACTTCTTAAAGAGTTTGACACTGAAAATGACTCCAGATGCTGATTAAACGTGTTTTAAGGGTGTTTCCAAGTGTAAGTTACATTATTTATCATTCATGAGCTATAAATGTAAACCGTGAGATTAATTTAACATGAGAACACATTGCATTAATATATGCAGCTATAATAAGATGCGTTTACATGCGGAGTGAAATCTGTGTAAGCTAAAAAATCTAGCTGTGCTGATATTAACATCATGCAAATGAGGGGTTTGAAGGGGCTGAAGGGGAGTCATTGGGATAATTAGGTAAAAATAAATGCATATTATAAAAAAAATAGAGTTTTTTGACCTTGCAGGGATAACAGCCTGCTGTTGGTCCCATAAAACCACAATATGACCTTTTATAATGCAAACTAGGGGCTCTTTAACATAAAACAATATATCTTTTAGTGTTAGAGCATAGTGTAATAGCCAAAAATCTAGCAGTGCTAATATACTAACGCTCAGGTTATGACCTTTGACCCCTGAATAACAAGCTAGGAGCGTCCAGCAGGTGGTGCCACAAACCAAACTCCTGCAGCACTAAGAGAACACATGCAGTGTGTGTGTGAAAACGTAATATTCTGTAGTGCATTTGCCTGCAAACTGATTATGTACGTTTACTGCATTTATAAAGCGTACGCGTCATATTTCTAAGCAATTTGATTGGGTGGGAATCACAGGACTTATTATTCTATTTAGCCAATCACAGCAGACAAGAAAAAAATAAACAAATAAAGTAGTGATTGAAAGTTGAAGTAGGGGAAAAAATGCAGTAAAAGTACTGAGCGCGCTAAAAACAGTAAACCAAACACCCGCAGGACTCATGCTGCGTTCACACCAGACGAGGAACGCGCGGCTAAATCACGATATTCGCGAGTAAATAGACGCGTGAACATTTGAGTTTACTCGCTTCATTCGCGCGTCAAACTCCGCTTCATTCGCGCGTCAAATTCACTTCAGAACAGACGCGGATTTGCGTCATGGGCAGGGCTTCTGTCTGCTCGGTGAATGTAGCTTCGTTGCTAAATGGCTAACATGGATTTTATTGATAAAATACCTGTGTTTATGTGCTTTATGAAGGCTGAAAAACAGCGTCGATACGTTTGGAGCAGTGTCTGAGTCCACTCGATACTTTCAGAGGTGCAGCCAGCTCGGTGAGCTCATAAACTCCTCCAGAATCTTAACCTGGATGACTGGGGCTTCCAGCGGTGCTTCTGACTGAGCCGAGCCCAGTTTGATGAACTGTTGTCGGTGTCGGCTGGAGGATTTCCCCCGAACACCAACAACAGGGGCTACGTCACAATCATGCTCCCACAAGAGCAAGCTCCTGATTGGTTAACGCGGCGCGAATGTCCGCAGAAGTTCAGATATTTGAACTCAAGCGATTTGCGCGTCAAGCGCGTCAAACGCTCAATTCGCGCGTATCGCGCCATTCGCGCAATTCGCGTCATTCGCGCGTATCGCGCCGCAGGATGCCTATTCGCACGTTTGCATTGACTTAGCATGTAAATCACTCGCGCTTGACGCTTCTTCCGCGTCTGGTGTGAACGCAGCATCAGAGAACACATGCAGTGTGTGTGTGAAACGTAATATTCTGTAGTGCATTTACTGATTAAGTACGTTTAACGCATTTATAAAGAGACTTGATGTCGGTATGTCTGATATGATTTTTATAAGTGCCATTTGATTGGACGAGAATCACGGGACTGATTCAATTTACCCAATCACAGCAGACAAGAAAAAAATAAATAGTGATTGAAGGTTACAGTGGGAGGAAAAAAAAACGCAGTAAAAGTACTGATAAAGCACTGTAAACTAAACTCCCACAGCACTGAGAGAATAAATGCAGTGTTTACTGATTGTTTACGGCAGTGTTTCTCTTTTCACGTCAGACGTTTGCTCTAACAAAGTGGACTCTACAGGATATTTCACCATGATTTCATTTTCAAGGGAGCAACTTTTATTCAAATGGCATTTTTGATTGTGTGATTGTTCATTTATATTGTATTTATTTACGGAGGTATATTAGGTCACGTAAAATGGCGTTCAAACTCAATTTAGCAGCATTTAACTCTGAATAAAGTGTATAATCTGTCCTTGAGGTGATCACCGTCTTCGTTTACGTTTTATTTATTTGTTTATATATAATTGATGTTGTTGTTTTGCTGTGACGTCATAGAAATAGAAACCGTTTTGAAAATATAAATTCATTTTAACATGTAAGATACCATTTATCGAATGACGTGGCACCCTGTCACGTGTAAGGGGCAAAAATCTAGCTGTGCTGATATGCTAACGCTGAGATTATGACTTTTGACCGCTGACTAACAAGCTAGAAGTGTCCAGCAGGTGGCGCCACAAACCAAACTCCATCCATACAGTTTGCGTGTGAAAACGTAACATTCTGTAGTGTGTTAAGTGCTTATGTACACATTTACTGCATTTATAAAGCGCTCATGTCTTGAGGTCTGTCAGATGTGATATTTCTGAGTGATTTGATTGGACGGGAATCACAAGACTGATTAATATACTTTAGCCTATCATCTTAGAGAATTAAAAAATAAACAAAGTAATGACTGCAGGTTGATAGAAAATAGCACAGTAAAAGTACTGATACAGCGCTAAAATCAGTAAAGCAAAATCCTGCAGCACTGAGAGAATACATCCAATGTGTGTGTGTGTGTGTGTGTGTGTGTGTGAAAACGTAACATTCTGTAGTGCATTTACTGATTGTTTATGGCAGTGCTTCTCTTTTCACGTAAGGCAATTGCTTTAAGTCAACAATAAGTGCCCTACAAAGTGGACTCTACAGGATATTTCACCATAATTTTAGTTTGTAGGTAGCATGTTTCTTTTAAATGGCATTTTTTATTGTGTGACTATGTTTATTTATATTGTATTTATTTACAGAGGTATATTAGGTCACGTAAAATGGCATTCAAACTCAAATTAGCAGCATTTAACTCTGAATAAAGCGTATAATCTGTCCCTGAGGTGATCACTGTCTTTGTTTTATATATGTGTTTATATATAATGTTGTTGTTTTGCTGCGACGTAATGAAAATAGAAACCGTTTTGAAAATGGAAATTTTGCGCATCGTTGTTGCAGATAATTATGACAAAAACTAATTTTAACATGAAAGATACTAATTATCGAATGATGCGGCACCGTGTCACGTGTAATACGCAAAAATCTAGCGGGGCTAAAATAATAACGCTCAGATTACGACCTTTGAACACTGCCTAACAAGCTAGAAGTGTCCAGCAGGTGGCGCCACAAACAAAACTCCATACATGCAGTATGTGTGTGAAAACGTAACATTCTGTAGTGCATTAAGTGCTTATGTACACATTTCCTGCATTTATAAAGCGCTCATGTCTTGAGGTCTGTCAGATGAATTATTTCTGAGTGATTTGATTGGACGGGAATCACAGGAGGGATCAATATACTTCAGCCAATCATTTTAGAGAATGAACCAATAAACTAATAATGTAATGACTGCAGGTTGATAGAAAATAGCACAGCTAAAGTACCGATACAGCACTAAAAACGAAAGTTTACATAGTAACATATAATTCCTAAGACACACTAACATCAGTAATTTAAGCATTGTAATTGGTTGGTTTATAATATAATTTTCTTAAATAAACAAACCCGAAGGTCAGGCTTTCCATAAGACGCAGAGGTTTCTCTTAAAGCTCCTCAACAGGAAAACCACCAGAAACCCCTTCTCTCAAACAGGAAACTGTGGTTTCAGAGTCAAACCTTCAGCAGCCAATCAGAAGCTGAGAAACACAGAAGCCAATCAAACGCTAACACTAGAGCAGATTGAGAGCTGGGTACAGCTTTAGTTTGAGGCCCAATGCTTGATTTATCTTCACTTTTTCTACATGTTCAGACTGTTTGCATCATTATCGCCTCTAAAGCAATATAACTAATACATAAACATCAGTAAAAGTTAAGTAAATGTGACAAATACACGAGGTTAAAGTATACAGGGGTTAATTACAAATAATCCTTTATTAATTTTCCTTCGGCTTAGTCCCTTATTTATCAGGGGTCACCACAGCGGAATGAACCGCCAACTATTCCAACTATTTCTGCAGCGGATCAAATAATAATAATCAAATATAAAATATATATGTGTGTGTATGTGTGTGTGTGTGTGTGTGTGTGTGTGTGTGTGTGTGTATATATATATGTAAAGACAAATCATCTGTCACACACATCTGTCTTTTGTCTTTTTCATGATGAGAGTACATAATACTATACTAGATATTTTTCAAGATACTAGTACACAGCTTAAAGTGACATTTAAAGGCTTAAGTAAGGTTAATTAGGTTAACTAGGCAAGTCATGGGACAAGAGTGGTTTGTTCTGTAAACAACCGAAAACCTTTTTTACCCACCGATTGCAGATGTTTTTACATTAACAAGAAATCATAATAAATTAAACATGTAGTTATTTAGTTAGATTAGCTCCAGATTTGGCTTCAGTGCTAACTAATTTAATGTATATGCACAAATATAATATTGTAAAGCATCCTGTAAAAACCATTCATTTAAAATGGAGATTCATGAGAGGTCACTTTAAAGTCTCATCCACATGTTGGGTTAACAATAATAACTCCTAATACACTCCAAATAACCACAAAGCAGTATAAACAGCAATTAATCTACTTCATGTTACTGTAAATCACTCTGTGACTTCTTATTTACTTACACACTGAAGCTAATCTCAGCTTATCCTACAAAACAATAACACCACACGGACTCCCTGAAGCTATTTACAAATGCTAGTTACAAAAATAACATGCAAACAAACCAACGTAAAATGTTTCTCCTGTTAGCAGAGCAGGATGTGTTCAGAGAGCTACCGGTGGGTGACATACTGCAGCAGATGTACTGACCTGTGCGGCGTTGGAGGCAGGGCAGGTTTCATGGAGTTGATGGGGTTCATCGGAGGAATCTAGGGGTCTATGGGACACCCCGAATCTCCTCAACCTAGCAGGCAGTCTGAGGGGAAAAACAGAAAGAGAGACACATGTTAGAGGAGTGTTTATCATGCAGA
>LR812528.1:54346589-54371589 GCA_903798195.1 Danio kyathit | reverse complement strand
CGCGCTGGCACTACCATACACAGCCACATCTCGTAGCACATTAATTTGCAACTTTGTTGCATAAAAAATAAGCTAAATAACAAAATTTAATTAACAAACAAATGAAATAAAATTATTTGTAAAAATGAAACTACAGAAAAAAGAAAATGAAAAGAACTGAAACTAGCTCAAATGTTCTGTTCTGAATAACAGGTGTTGCGATCAAATTAATTCGATTGAATGATAAACACAGACAGGCGCATTTTTCAGAAAATAGCCTATTTAATTTTATTTAAAAATATGTTAGGCCTATATTTATTATATATATATATATATTTTTAAAATAGCCTATATTTATTTACCATTCATTTTGGCTTTAACGAATTATTCAACAGATTATTAATAACTTATCAAAAAACATTTACTGAGCTCAGTGTCGGCCGTCACCGGATAAAGTCCAATCTTTCTTTAATTTTTTGGACTTTTGTTTGAAAGCTTAGTGGCATTGTAGAGGTCCAATTTACTGTTGTTTGATTTAAATTGTTTATGCGCCAATAAACAAGTCAAAGGAATGAGTGAATTAATAAAATTATTTTTAAATGTCGATATTGTTTTTACTCAAAAAAATAACAAATGTTTTATAAAAAATGAACGAGCAATTTTCATCATTTATACGATTCAGTTAAATATAAGTTGGACATTTATGGGGCCATGTAACATGTTTTTGTGTTTGTTTTTTTGTTCTCGGTGATCTTTAATATATACTGGGTAGCTACGCAAAATATTTTCTAAAATGTCAAGCAGGAATTTGTCAATAGCTTTAATTATGAAGACAAAAAAATATTAAAAATAACAAAAATAAAATGATAAAAAATACAAAGATAAAAGGAGCAGCATTTTGCTAAATATAATAGTCCTTTATATGCTTTAAATCCTGCTATGTGTTGTTTCATATTCGTTTTTATTTCACTTGCTGCATTAGTTATTTAATGTTTGAATGCTGAAAGAAATAACAGCCGTCCTTTAAATCATTATTTTACCATTAAAATGTAGTATATTTTATATTATTATCAACTTTTGATATAAAACCGCTGTGTAATTTAATTGATTGTTAAAAATGAAATAATTGTACGGCATAACAGTGTTTAGTTGCTTTCGCTTTCGTTTTTCACGGAAGCTGTAACAGAAGCGTGTGCCGCATTCACCTCTGATGTATAGGTTACTCAGCCTGTAGCCTAGTTTGGGATTTTTCGTTGTGACGATTAAGCAAGGATCATAATGCATTGCATATTCGGCTCATTTTTCAGTAGCCTCAACACAGGCTGGTAGCCTAGACTTAAACGGATCTTTTATAAGAATGAGCGATTAATAGATCAATTGATCGTTAATTTAAATGATCATTGATCACAGGATTTTGTAGAAACTGACATCCCTAGTTCAAAGTAAAAAAAAAAGAGAGAGAACATGCTTTTATTATGTTAGTTTTCATACAATAAAAAGATTTCAATCAGAGAAATCCTCTGGCTTTTTTCCTTTTTTTTTTTTTTTTTTTTTTTTGCTGTATCGAAAACATACCGAACCGTGACACCACTGTGTCGTATCGAACCGAACCGTGACTTTTGTGAACCGTTACACCCCTAATGTATATATATATATATATATATATATATATATATATATATATATATATATATATATATATATATATATATACACACACACACACACATGAAATATAAATGTGATATAATCAAATGAAAAATATAAACCCAAATTATAAAAAAAAAAAATATATGATCATATCACCCCAATTTTATCCTCCTTACACTGGCTGCCTGTTAAGTTTCGTATTGATTATAAAATATTGCTTCTTACCTATAAAGCTTTAAATAATCGAGTTCCTGTTTATCTAACCAACCTCCTGTCTCGCTACAACCCAACCCGCTCTTTAAGATCTCAAAATCAGGGCTTCTGGTAGTATCTATATTAGCAAAGTCCACTAAAGGAGGTCGAACCTTCTCATTTATGGCTCCTAAACTCTGGAATAGCCTTCCTGATAATGTCCGAGGCTCAGACACACTCTCACAGGTCTAAGCTAGAATAAAAACCTATCTTTCTTAGTAAAGCATACACTCAATGCATCACATAACGGTATGATGCATGAGTGTGCTCCACGCAGGTGAGCAGGCTTGACAAACCACATGTAGGACACACTCCTCCTGTCTTAATGCACCAGACATTCTGTTAGAAATACTTATATGCTTTACATGTTTGTTTAAATAGCAGCTCTTTTCATTTATAGCACTTCATTATCACATTGATATTTAATATCTCCGGTTTAAATACACTATGAACAGCAGCTACGCTTATTATTTTCTTTGTTCTCTATTTCCCCCTGCGGATACTCATCCTGAGGCCTCTAGAGATTGTGCAGTGCCACTGATGTGATCCAAGACCTGTGCAGAGGTGATGCCAACCATCTAGAACTTCCAGGACAACACACACACACACACTAAATACACTTCATTAAACATGTACAGACATCACCTATATACTATATAAGTGCAGTATAACCATGTTTATATATAATTACTTTAACGGTTAAAAGCTAGTTACTTGGTAAATAAGTAAAGTTATTAGTAACTAATAGAGTTATGGTAACTAATAACCTTAACATCTTGATTGTAATGCAGTAATGTGCGCCGTCTGTAAAGCAGCTTTGAAGCAATAATTGTGAAAAGCTCTATACAGATAAACTTGAATTGAACACATTTTCTCAAAATAATTACTCAAAATAAATAAATAAATAAATATATAATAAAATATCATTATAATATTGGACAAATGTAATTTTATTTATATTTTTTATTTGATAATATTACATATACATCTAATATATACAATATTTTAATATAAATGTGTAAATATTTTTTAAAAAATTACATGTTTAACGTTTTTGCTATGATTGACATAATAATTAACATAAATAATAATAAGAGTAATAATAATAAAAATGGATAAATCAATAATCTACATATTTAAGCCGACCAACAGCTTCATCAATGACAAAATCACTACATGATAAACCCCTCATCAAACATTATAAAAATATAATAAATAGGTGCAAACATGTGGAGTAAAGAAATAGTATTTAATATACTTTTTTAAATTGAATTTTAGCATAAAACATCAAATAAATCCTAATTGATTAATGCAGATGCAGTTGTCAGCATCAGTGTCTGCTGCACTCTTCTCCTCTTTCTGCCAGATGTAGGTCAGACGCCCCGCGGCTGGAGCAGAAAGGTGGATGAGCTGACACACACACACACACACACCTACAGTGATAATGAGAGGATGGAGGACAGAGAGGCGGCGGCTGCGTCTCAATCTCATCCTCATTCTGCTGTTTTGATGAGCACTTGACTGAAGCAGGCTGAGCAATATTTACACGCTCGCCTGCTCATTTACATTAGCAGTTACACCAGTTACTGTGTAAAGAGCGATTATTAATGCTTTCATTCCACAATAGCAATACTACACTTGGATTTGCCTATTTATGGTTTGTGCATGCTTTTATCATTAGGGATGCATTATATATGTACTGTAGGTGATGAAAATATACACATGATACAGATTTATATATTAATATAATTTGAACAGGTTGTGTACATTCTATAATACATACATTTAATGGAGATTTCTTTTGTTGTCATTAATTGGATAAAAAAATAGTAAATTAAATAAATAATTTCATTAATGATGAATAAAAAAAATATTCATACCTTTAATTTTTTTTTATATTTAATTAATGCATGATAAATTAAATAATAGAAAACATTTTTTATTGTATAAAAATATGAAAATATTAAATAGATAAACTAGTTTAATAAAATTGTAAACAATATTACAATGTAATAAATGTAAATATACATAATACACATATACAGTATAAATAAATTCATTATACGCAAAATCATCTAAATATACTAAAAAAATATATATATAAAATAATATATACAATAATATAATAATATATATAAAATAATAATTGCTGCAGGAGGGACTGGTCCACTTCACAGCATAGATGGCATCATGAAGAAGAACATTATGTAGAAATACTGAAGCAACATCTCAAGACATCAGCCAGGACATTAAAACTTGGCCACAAATGGGTCTTCCAAACAGACCATGACCCTAAGCATACTGCCAAATTAGTTAACATGTGCTTTAAGGACAACAGAGTGAATGTTTTGGAGTGGCCATCACAAAGCCCTGAGCTCAATCCTATAGAGAATGTGTGGGCAGAGTTGAAAAAGCTTGTGCGAGCAAGACAGCCTACAAATCTGACTCAGTTACAGCAATTCTGTCAGGAGGAATGGGCCAAAATTCCTGCAAACTATTGTGAGAAGCTTGTGGAAGGAGACCCAAAACATCTGACCAAAGTTATACAGTTTAAAAGCAAAGCTAAAAAAATACCAAGGAAATGTGTGTAAACTTTTGACTGACTAGAAATTAATAACAAATTCTCAAAAAAAAAAAAAAATCTCTCATTATTCTGGCATTTAGCAAATGTGAATGATTTAGGTAATCCTAACGCACCTAAAATAGTAAACATTCAGTATGATTTACCATCAGACATTTTAAAAAAATGGTTATGTTCCTTTTTTTAGTGTACGTAAACTTCTGGTTTCAACTATATATCGGTGGCCATATCGTTATTGGCCGATAAATGCTATGTAAGATCGTATTCAGTTTGATCGGCATGTTCATATTGATTATAACGAACACACGTGATGGCTATCACAGCGCGCACACACACACATGTAATGCTAGTGATCTGACCAAGCCTTCACTGCAGCAGGGGAGAGGTGTGCCAGTCACTGAATCTTGCATAGGGGTTCTCAACTCACTGCTAGGCATGGGCCGGTATAAGATTCTGACGGTATGATAACCTTGGATAAAATTATCACGGTTTCACATATTGTGATTTACTGCTCTAAAATATATTCTTTTTAAATGTCTGGGTAAAAAACAAAAAGTTTTTTCCCTTTAAAAAACAATATATTGTATTTTTTCACAAATGTGTAATATTTTGGAGCAGTAAACATGTCAAATGAACATGTCAAATGAATCATAGACTTCTGCTGTCTTTATTTGTTTTAAAAACACAGATTCCTTTACAATTTAAAAAGGCATCTTTGGATATATTTTCTGCTGGAAATACTGTTGTGATAAAAAAAAAAAGGAAATAAAAAAATAATCACACATACCTTAGGAATGGTATTACAGAAAATTTTGGCGGTTTTAAAACCTTGACTTTTCCAAACCGCGGTATACCTTGAAAACGGTTACCGTCCCATGCCTACTCACTGCCACATTCTGTCTTTATATTATGCACGGTGTTTGTCATCAAGTCATCTGCGCTTTTCGCTTGTACGGTGGCTCTGAACTGTCAAAACACCTCTCAAAACGCCTTTTCGGACATTACATCTTTCTACACATGTACTTTACTGTAACATGTTTTATTCAAGAACATTTGAGCTGCTTTCAGTTCTTAGTTCTTTCATTTTCACTTTATTTAAAATATATTTAACTTTGTTAATTAAATCCCATTTTGTTATTTAACCAGGTATTTTTATGCAACATAGCATGTTAATTTGCTATGCGAAGAAAAGGAAATAATTCATTTTTGGCATGCTGATTTATGTGAAATCGTTAATATATGACTATATAATAACCTTACAATTTTGAAATAGTTTTTTTTGCTATTCAGTTCATAAAATCAGATCAAACTTTTATAAAGATTTTAAAGTAAAATCAGTTGTTTACTGTATTAAAATAAAACATTTCGAACTAGTTATTGGCCTATATATATATTATAGGTGGGCATAGATTACATTTTTTAATCTAGATTAATCTCACTGTAATCTTGGAAGTAATCTAGATTAATGTAGATTAAAATGGCTCATTTGAATTCTGCTGAAAGCATTCAGAATATGTGTGCTGCCCAAATAATGACTAAAAGTTAGTCTTTGAGAACGGGTTTCTCAAGCCAGGTGGAGCATTAGACCAGGGGCTCATCTCCTGTTTCCAAAATGTATCACAAACTGCTTGAGGAACTGTTCTTCTATGATAATTGGTGATGAAAATAAATGATGTTCAATAAGATGTACTTGTGTTTACTCACTGTTTATTCAGTTCAACATCAATGTTGAGCTGTAGGCCTACATAAACTCCAAACAGTGATTTCTGATGACCTTAATCTGACTAAAGTCATAACTGAACTAAACAGAAATGGAAGACATGGAGTATGCAGATATTAGTGGCATTATTGAAGTAAACACCACCATCAAACTATTACCGTCATGGAGGACTTTGACATATTTTGCCACAAGATTCACACACACAGCTGTAAAGGACCACACACACGCGCACACATCGTGAAATGCGTAAGTCTTTTCATTCGGGTGCGTTATTAAACTCCATAACACTCTCACCAGTCCTTACTCCTTTTCTGCGTCTAATACTCCAGTTTGTCACGGGGCATGAATGAAATGTTCATGAGTGAAGGTGTAACTGCAGAACTGCAGTTAAAGTCACCCGAAATGACAGGAAACTCTTCCATGAAAGCACTTGACGTAAACACCTTCATTATATTATTGTCTGTTAAGGCAAATAACTAGATTACAGATGTCCATGTAAGTGTAGTCAGTAGTGTCTTCTAAGTAAGTGAAAGATCCAGAAGGGCATCCTGCTGATTTGATTCAGAAGGGCACTTTTTGGTCAGACGGCTCACCGGTCAGGTATACATCCGCGCTTAAATATCAAGGTGAAAGTCGTCATAGCTTGTGTAGAATAGACCCAGCTCCCAACCCAACTTTGAGAATAGATATTTTTTATGTTAACGCCGATAACGGCCCACCACTAATATATAGGGGTGTCAAAATTAATCGTTTCTTCGGTGCACCGCGATGCACACGGGGACAATTTAGTATCGGTTCGGTAATAATCATAACCGGTTATTATACTGACGTCATTTATCTCACATGCGCTATGTCACCGTACCTTACTATGGCAACGGAGGCGAGCCGCGAGCGCGATTATTTACAACGCTCTAACTACGAAAAACACACAATGTGCACAATTTCACTGCGTGTGTGTTTGCTGAACACTGCTACACTGAAACTTACAGCAGAAGTCCCTATTTCACGGCGATTAAGAGAATGAAAGTAATCTCCATTTCTCTCTCTCTCTCTCACTGTGGCCCATGAGTGCATCTGTGTAGAGCGCCAGCGTGTAAGAGCCAATCGCAGCCCTTTCTGTTGAGCGCGTGACCAATCAAAGGGGTGTAAGAAATAACTTGGTAGACAAGGCTCAGAGAGGGAGCGGGATATTTATATTTGTTTATTTGCTATAGACCATTTCAGTGTGGTCATGTCATTGGCCCATGAACATTTCCTGTTTGACGTTAAACTATTTCCTAACTGTAACAAGAGGCAATTCAATCATAACTTGATTTTAAATCAGCCGTCATAACACTATTGATCAATATGTGGACCTTTTTGGATTCTCAGAAGCAATGGAAACTAAAAATGTAAAACAGGAAATACGTTAGGACCATTGTTTTTGTTTACATCCCTCAAAATGGTCTATAAATGCTCGTGTTGTTTAAAGGTACAGTTTATATATCTGACTGTTTGTATTAAAGGACAAAATTGTTTTACAAATAGTAAATAAATATATTTATACATTTTAATACAATAATTGTTGTGCTGTGAAGAAAATATAAAACTGTGTATGGAAAGAATCGTCAATGCACCGTGATGCACCGAGATATCCAATTGAACCGAATCGATGGCATGATAATCGTAACCGAACCGAACCGTGAGACCAGTGTAGGTTCACACCTCTACTAATATATATATATCGGTTATCGGTCTCCAAATCTTAAGAGTTTTCGGTTATTGATATCGGCCCACATTGGTGCATCCCTAATTATTATTGTTATTACTATTATTATTATTAATTATTTATTATATTAATTATTAATATTAATTCATAATTATTATTAATTATTATTAATAAAAATAAAATACAACCATACAAAGTTTTTGTTGTACATGTTTTACAGCATTTATATATCAAAAAGTTATATATATATATTTATTTATTATATCCTCTTAAGGCCCAAGATGTTTTTTACATGCATTTTTAATTTCTCTTTGCTCTTGGGCTTATTGGAACCTAATTAGAATAAAAATCCAAGTATGATCTTTTGATATGATGTACTCTTAGAGAAAAATGATGTCCATATATGTGGACTCGTGGTCGGAATTTACAGAAAACACTTTTTACTGACTGTTTTTTAATGCATATTTTTTTTCCTATCATTTTTTCCCATTTTGGACAGTTAAAAATAGAGTTTGGGACATTTCATATGCTGCAAAACAGTTGCAGGATGACACTGTATGTCTGTAACAAAATATAAAACAAGTATTTTAAACAGCCACTTAAGAGCTAAAATGTGCTGTCCACGTATGTGGACACTCGGGCCCTAGGAGGTTATTATACTAAAACATGAGCTGTAACGTGGACAAAATCCTTCTGTGCATATGAACAAAAAACATCTGCAAGTGGTGTTGAAAAATCCTTACAAATATACAATAAACATAAAAATACTGGATCTATAATAAAATGCTGGCCTTCAGTAATAAACAGCAGTGTTTGCCCTTGACACATTCACAGTGTGTTGCTATGCAGTTGCTAGGGCAATCGTTGGTTGTTTTTATACTGGTCAAGGTAAAAAAAATGGTACAGTCCAATCCCTCAATATGTAAGCTCCTGAATAATTATCAGCTAATAATTATCAGTACTTCTGGAGTCTTAAAATCAAATCACCTTTAGCTCTCCTGATTAATTAACAGCTGATGGAAGAGCATTAACAGTGTTTAATTAGCCCAGAGCCGCTCAGCACACCCCTATAATCAGTCAGATCTCAGAGTGGAACAATCCGCCAATGAAGAGCAGCTATTCATACAGCAGACAACTGTACAACACACACACAATATGGTGACTGTGAGTCTGTGGGTGTCTGTTTGACTACACACGCAACTGTACACACACACACAGTCTAACACGCACAACTGCATGTACACAAACTCACAAAGTTCTCAAACACACAAAAATGCCATCACACACACATACAAACATTTACAACTGTACTCTCACAAGTACACTCACAAACACTGTCTAACACACACACTCACAATTGAAAAAATACACAAATGCATGCACACAAACTGACAAATGCCCTCACAAACACGCACACACACGCAAAGACACACACACACACACAAAATAACAAACACACAAATGCACGCACCCACTCACCAATGCACAAATACACTCTCACACATACCTTTACAAATGTGGTCTCTCACACACACACACACACTTACAATTGCACTAACACACACACACGCTCAAACACACGCAAAGACATACAAATGCATGCATATACGCACACACAAACACACACAAATAAACCCACAACTGCACACACACACTTATCAACGCACTCAAACACACACTAACAAACACAAACCTTTACAAATGCGCACACACACACACACACTCAAAAATACACTACAACACACACTAACACAAACATGTGCAAACACACGCACACACAAACAAATAAACCCACAAATGCGCACACACAATCACCAACGCACACACACAAACACACACTCTCACACAAACATTTACAAATGTACTCACACACACTCACAAACACACACTAAACACAAACACGCGCAGACACAAATGTACGCACGGACACACAAATGAACACACTCACCAATGCACTCACACACAAACATTTACAATTGTACTCACACACACACACAAACACACTAAAACACACACTAACAAACACAAACACGCGCAAAAACACATAAATGCACGCGCACACACACACACACACACAAATAAACAAACACACAAATGCACACACACACACACACTCACCAAAGCACTCAAACACACACTCACACAAACATTTACAAATGTACTCAAACACACTAAAACACACACTAACAAACACACACACACACACACACACAAATGAACAAACACATAAATGAACACACACACACACTCACACAAACATTTACAAATGTACTCAAACACACTAAAACACACACTAACAAACACACACTAACAAACACACACACACACACACACAAATGAACAAACACATAAATGAACACACACACACACTCACACAAACATTTACAAATGTACTCAAACACACTAAAACACACACTAACAAACACACACTAACAAACACACACACACACACACACACACACAAATGAACAAACACATAAATGAACACACACACACACTCACACAAACATTTACAAATGTACTCAAACACACTAAAACACACACTAACAAACACACACACACAAATGAACAAACACATAAATGAACACACACACACACACTCACACAAACATTTACGAATGTACTCACACACACTCACAAACATACTAACAAACATGTAACCATGCATACAATCACATACGCACATACACACACACATATATGGACAAACATGCACACACACCAACAAACAAACAGTCTCTCTCACACATACACGCACTAACTTATTCTCACTCCCTAACACACAAACATACATACGCACTTACAACACGCTCAAAGCACTCAGACACACACACACTAGGGGTGTAACGATACACCAAAGGCACGATTCGGTTCGGTTCACGGTTTTGGAGCCACGGTTCGGTTCGGTTGGGTTTCTGTTTGCTGTGGGGTTAGGGTTGATGTCATCTTAACAGTAATGCTAAGGAACAATAGATTCACTTAATAACAAGAACAACTAAACTTTTTCTTTATTAACTTTGCCATCACATTTTAGTACAGTCAGGATACCAGAGTAAACAACAAAAATGAAATAAATACCTCCAATATAGAGTAGTCAGAAAAAACAATTCTCTTTAGTGCAGCCATCTTAAGAAAGTAAACTCAAATTAAATAAATAACTGCAGTGTTGACTATGGTGAAAGATAAACAGGCTTGTCCTTTCTAAGAACATATGAAATCTTCAGTTAATTTCAGTTAAGATGAACACAGTTTCCATAATTATACTTAACTGATAAATGTCAATGGCTGTGTATACAATGACTTTATCTTGCTGGAGTCTATAGCCGCCTCACTCCACCCCAGGACGCGTTAATGTCGCAAAACGCACTAAATCGCACTTCAGCAGCGGTTGTTTGAAAGCCCATATAAAGATCTGCACTTGAGCGTGTATATTTGAGGGCGTGCAAGAAGTTTTGCGCAGGAACAGAGGAAATCGGCGCGCAAGCAAAGAGAATACACTGCAGTTTTGTCTGAAACTAATGTTACAGTTCTAGCTGGTTGTATTTTAGCCTCCCGTTCGCTCTCGCTCTCTCTCTCGCTCTCTCTCTCACTCTCTCTCTCTCTCTCTCTCTCTCCGTGCCTGTCATTTCTGTATGTCCACCTTCACGACAGCTGATTGGTCAGGAGACCGATCTATCATCACTGGGCGTCGTGGCGCGGGGATATAAAAAGCCCGTCAGGAAAAGCGGAGAAGAGCGCATGTTCCTTTGATCTCGTTTTTCGTGTATTTTTTCAACATGATTATGATTTTCGTTGTTTTTGCTTAACTTTCGTTTGGGCAAAATTATTTAGCATTACTTTTGCCCACTTTGAGATATTTTTGTGATTTTTGTACATTTTTATTTTGATTGATTTGTTTGTTAGTTTTTGGCTCAGCTATAGTTGGTTATTTCCCGTTACATTGAGCTATACCTCCTCAAGTTAGGGTCTTATGACTTCCATTTTGCAAACACATAGAAAATGTAGGCTATTGTTAAAGATATCAGGTAAGAGGTGAACGTCATATTTGTATTTATTTCATTCTACAGTTCAGTATAGGGAAGAATGCGGTGCACGGCGCTGAAAACTGCAATGTCAATATATTGCCTGCGCGCCTATTCTCTCCGTCCATGCACTAAACTCCTGCGTGCCCCCATATATACTCCGCTCAAGTGCGCCTTAGTGTGTTTATGTAACATGTATGTCTCCAACCTTCATTAGATTTGCTAGAAATATTTATGAATGTCTCCAATAGACCCGAGCGGCATAAATGCTCCCTGAAGTAAAGTGAAATGGCTATAAACTCCGTCAAGATAACCTCATCTATACATTTTAAAGTATTATAAAGCATTATCTGTTATCTATAAAGTATAATTATGGAAACTGTGTTCATCTTAACTGAAAGCGGTCGTATTTGCCAGCCTCACACGCTGCATGCACCTGTCAGTCAGTTACTGATGCGTGATGTGTAAACACACTAAATTGCACTTCAGCTGCGTGTTTTTGAAAGCGCACTTGAGCAGAGTATACACGAGGGCACGCAAGAATCCCGTGCACCAACAGAGAAAATCGGCGCGCAAGCATCAGTCAGTGGCGGGGTGAATGTTGGTGTGGCGCCCTGCCATGGAAGAATGAATGTAGCGGAAACCATGCAGTAGTCGAGTGATCGCGCACTCACATGACATGACATGCACTTGGAAAATACTAACTTTAGAATATAATATTTAGAACAAAACCTCATTACTAATACAATTTAATCAAATGTGATCAAATAAATATGTGCTTAAATTTGGTTTAATTAGTTAGAGACAAGTGACGTCAACCTCAACAATGGGCAGCAGGGGGCGTGAGAGTATCGCGGTACGCCACGAGAGTTTCGCGATTCGTATCGTGGTTGGTGTATCGCGATATTTCGGTTCGGTTCGAAGTATCGTTACACCCCTAACACACACACACACAGACACAAACACAGACACACACACACACACACACAAATACAAACACACAGCTGAATCATGATTGGCTTCTACACAAATGAAACAATGTTGCGTTCTTAATCAACAAAGCCTGTGATTGGATAAAAGCTTCTACACACCCCTGAGTGCAGGATGAGTCATCAAAAGGAAACGGTTTGTTCTCTCAGCAGAGAAACAAGAGTCCAAATCAGATTGTTGGACTGTGGAGTTTTGACAGATCCAACTCCCTGACGCCGCACACGTGGACAGACCAACCACAAGACAAGCTTTGTGGAGACGACACGCTCTGTTCTGAGGCACCACATCTTAATTTGTGCTGTAAAATATAAGGCAGTTCAGCACCTTTTTTTTCTTGTCTGTGTGACGGAGAACAGCACACACAGTTCCTGCTCAGGAATGAACAGAACACACTGTTCTCCAGCTAAACTAAACCCCCTCCTCTGTTTTCCTCCAGATCCACCTCTGGCCTACAGTGACCCGCTCCGGCTCCGGCTACGCTTCCCTCCCTCACTCCAGCTTTTACGAAACACACAGACCGTTCTCACACTAGGGATGCAACCATTATAGATTTTGGTTGTGTGATTATAGTCTGAGGAATGATCACGGTTCTCATCATTATTATGCATTTATTACTCTTAAAACACTACTAGTTTAGTAAATCACATGAAAACTCCTTCTGTTTTACAGGGTTATTTATTGCGGCTCGTAACTAAATAATACAGCACTAAATATTAATAAAAATAAACAATAGTCCATTTCTCTTTGGACTTAAAATAAGTGAAAAAAAGTTTTGGCATTTAAACACAAGTAATAATTTACACTGAAAATAAATGACAGAACAATGAAGAAATAAATAAATATAAGAATAAATAAATCAATCAATAAATAAAATTATCTAGTCTAATTAGGGCTCGAAATTACGACCATTTTGTTCACAAATGCAAAATATTATCTATGTGACCTCAAAATATATTTGGGAGCATTTGTGCGATAAAATTGATGTCGTGCGACCAGTTTTCACAGCAAAATGTTCACCACATGCGCAGAATAAGGAGGCATTCACGCATTAAGCATCTTTGCACCTAAACACACCAAACGCAGACATCAGGAATAGTTTATAACAGTTGACATGTCAACTTACTGCAGTAAACCAAGACTGCAATGCTTGCCCCGCCTTCAAGCTCTTCTTATTGGCCCACTGCGCTAGAACAGAACGCGAATGGATTGGTTAATATCAGCTGTCAATCACTCGGTTCCGACGACAGGAAGCTACAGCCACGAGAGAATGAAAACAACACCGACAGATTTAGTTTCAGAAACACCCTAAAAATACTAATAATGGCAGATCTGATCAGTGATCATGTGCTGAATGTTAATCCAGCATTTACACTTTTCCAAGAGTGGATAAAAGACTTCCAGAGTTTAAAGTCTGCTATAAACATGACTAAAGCATTCACCGTAAAGCCGGGGGGACGGAGTTTTCAGGTAACAGTGTTTGACACTGAATAATTAATAATAATAATAATTCCTTACATTTATATAGCGCTTTTCTAGACACTCAAAGCGCTTTACATATTGGGGGGAATCTCCTCATCCACCCCCAGTGTGCAGCATCCACCTGGATGAATCTACACATTAAGCAGGAGATGTTCTGACGTTATTTAATCCTTCATTTAATCGTCACGATGCGTTCACCATCGCTAAAGAGCATGCATTCACCGAGATGACACTAATATTGCAGCTCATAAAAAGACCGGTACTGCTATTCCGATGACGTATGCAAATAATAAGTCATAAGTCAATATCATCTGTGCAATATCAGACAGCACCGTGAGAACAGCACAGTTATTATTGTTAACTCAGTTCATCTCATTCACGTCAGGCAGCGTGTGCAGGGCCGGTGAGCGCATGCAGAGTTTTGTTTGTTTGTTAGTTGTGGTTAGAGTCTTCATATATAATAGAATCTGTTCATATAAAGCGTGTAGTAACGGTGCTCATAGGTTTTGGTAGGTGCGACTAAATTTTGTCTGGTGGGCCTAAATTTTTGAAGTTAGGAGCACCGGTGCTACCAGGAAAAAACGTTCATTTTGAGCCCTGCTAATGTAAATCTAAATCAGGTCGCACACCAGAAGCGCCGCTCGGCGACGCGCCACGCATTTCAGAATTCTAAAAATAGATTTCAATCAGAGTACACACACCGGCGCCGCAAGTCGGCGGCTGTCCGCGGCGCCCAGCCACGACTCAGGACACTGTTTATATTTCTGTCGCGCCACAGAGCGCCATCTGATTAGTTTCGTTTTAAATAGCCTGCAAATGTGCGCGTCTGGTGTGTGATACTTTCAACTGTCATGTGCGCGCTGTGTCGCGGCGCTGAGCGGCGCATCCGGTGTGTGACGGCCTTAAGGGTGCGTTCACATCTGTAGATCGATTGTTTTGTTCCGGAACAGAGATAAAATTGTTGCAATGTTTATTTTTGTTCTTGGTGCGCTTCGCTTTCACACAGCAAAGTTTCTAAACGGACCAAAATAGTCAAAACAAGTCACATGCGAGTAAACTCTCCTCACATTGGTCAGAGTTTCAGGGTTTATTTTTCAGGCTCCCACGGATTCCACTCAGCTGTCGTACATTGTTAATCTATGATGATGAGTAAAAAGACATTATAAGCGAAAATGTGAACTTTAATTTCGACCACAGACATCATCACCAGATATAAATCACAGAGGTAAGACTCATTCATAGCCTCATTTCAGTTGTCAAGGGTTGAACAAATCTATCTATTGAATAAATCTATCTTCAAAAGAAAACAAAAACAAAAAAAAGGCTGACTAGAATTATGCATAAGCTTAAATGATAACAGATGAGCCGAGACTGCAGTCAGATCATGAAGCAGATCAATGCTGATCTTTCTGTTGAGGTGTCAGCGCAGAAATATTAGAAGATTAAAATATGGAGAAAATATCAGATTCAGTTCAATTCATCTTTATTTCTATAGCGCGTTTACAGTGTAGATCGTGTCAAAACAGCTTAAAAGTTCAGTTCAGTTCAGTGTGGTTTAATTTTCACTGCTGAAAGTCCAAACACTGAAGAGCAAATCCATCCAAGCAAGCCAGTGGGGACAGTGGAGGAACAAACTTCACCAATGATGGTAATTTCACTAAATGCTCCTAACAGCTCTCTGTAATAGTTCAGCATGCTTTCACTTTCGTATTCAACATGAAATGCACATTTACCAGCATGCATCCTATCATACTCATAACTCTGTCTTCAAATAGCCAGATATTCCTATTACATAACCATAATACACTGTGATATAGCCTGGTTCGTTTGTTCTTGGATCAGTATGCTTTTTTACTACAATCGATTCGCTCGTGAGTTTGTTTCAATTATGTCGAGACCACCTCATTCAGGCAGTCTTGGACCGCTTGATTTGGCACGGATCCGAGCGCAATTTCGGGTTTGCCAAACGAAATGCACTAACTGGGGAAACGAGCGGTTCTGAAACAAACGTCTAGGTTTGAAAGCACTCTAAGCTACACGTTAGCTAAGCATTTCCCTTTTAAAGAGAACGAATGTAGTCAAAGGCTGCTGAACCTCTGTCTGAACGGCTCTGTTGAGCAACTATATTACAAAATTCTTTGGTATTTTCATGTTTCTCTTTGGAGTAGAAATGTGTATCTTCCATACAAAGTATGAAGCTGATAGTCAGTTCCTGTCACATGACTCGTGGTGAGCTCGCAGCATTCTTTCAACTAGGTGCGCCTGGAAAGCGTGAGCAGGTCATGTCACGTGCGCGTCGATCTCAATATGCCACATATGAAAATAACAAACTTGCGCACACAAAAGACGCGGTATGTGAATGGCTCCTAGTTAATAGCCTCAGTCATAGTTAATCCAGTGTACGTGGGTATTCACCTCTGTGTACAAGCTCGAAACTTTAAACTAGTGCAGCAGTTTTGTTCCGTGCAGAAACGAGGTGTTGAGAAGCCTTTGCGATTAATTAACCGTGACGAATTAAAAGCACTTTCCCAGTACTGCAGCTGGAAGGGCATCCACTGTGTAAAACATATGCTGGATAAGTTGACGGTTCATTCCACAACCTCTGATAAAGCCAAAGGAAATTGAATGAATTAAAGCATGGTTAACAGTGAAATTGGTTAATCGTTGCATCTCTACCTCACACTCAAACCACTATACGCTAAAAATACGACTATGCAATATTTTGGTTTTGTGAAATATACTGTGATTTGAATATAACTTCACTTGATGCCGATTGAAGAGCTCTATTTGGAAAGACTTTCAAAAGTTTAACATTTACACAACTTATGAACTTGCTAACTATGAGTAGGTTTACATGGACACTAGGGCTGCACAATACATCATTTAAACATCGCAATGTGTGCATCTGCAATAGTCACATCGCAGGATCTGCAATGTTCAGACGGAATTATCGATGACCTGTGATTGTGTGCACACTTAAAGCATTCAAGCACAATAAATTATAATGTTTTTAACTTTAGGAAAGATTAATTGTATTTAAAGTATATGTACACAAAATGAAAACTACACTGTTATTTCACATTTGATTACTCAATTTGTGTACCTGAATACTGCAGGACCTCCAAGTTGTTTTTTTTTTTTTTCATTTATATCTTTGCTCTATTGTTTTTATCAATACTTGTGATTGATAAAATCCAATTTCACAAATCTAATTAGTTTACAAATTGAGTTGTGCATAACAAAATGAAATGACGCAGGGAAGTATTGAACACACGAAGAAAGGAAGATGTAGAAAGGCAGTGAAAGCCCAGACAGCAGCTGAAATCTTGCAGTAGTTTTTCAGCAACCTTCTGCCCTTCCTCAGCGTAAGTATTTACTTTTTAATTTTGTATTCTCTGTTAGATTGGGGTCAGGTGATTGGGTGGGCCATTCTGCAGCTTGATTTTCTTTCTCTGAAAGCATCTGAGAGTCTCCTCGGCTGTGTTTTGTATCAGTGTCTTGCTGAAATGTCCACCCTGGTTTGATCTTCATCCTCCTGCTAATGTAGATGTTGGACTGAAGCAGCTGATATTCATTTACACTGAGGAAGGGCAGAGGGTTGCTGAAGAACTACTGAGAGATTTCAGCTGCTGTCTGGGCTTTCACTGGCAGAATACACCTCCCATTCCTCATGTGTTCAACACTTTTTCTGTGTCTCAGTTGAACTCATTAGTAGACCAATTAGATGCGTTTTTAATTTAGATTATTTTAGTTGTGATTAACATCTGGTGGAAATTTCAAGTCAACAGCACCTTTAGAAATATGTTTTCTGAGAAAAAGTGTGACGTGTTCAATACTAATTTTCTCCGCTGCATATAAAAACTAAATATTGCAATGTCAGATTGTTCCCATATCGTCCAGCCCAAGTATATCTAGATTTCCTTCACAGATCACCTTTAACTCTCTCTAACCTGCTCACACACTCTCAGGTCTGTCCTATGCTATGGTTGAGTCCGGGACAGCAGGGCAAGACAGCACCACTGGGTGTAACCACTAATGGTACGAAACGCCTTGTTTTTTTTGCCAAGAAACACACAAAAGCTTGCAGTCCTCCGATTTGTGGAGGAACGGCAGTGTGTCAGCGCTCTGCAGATGAAGTGCAGATTCAGCTCTCTGTAGGGACTCAACCTGAACAGCACACTTTACCACTGTGCACTAGGGGAGAACAAGATGGAGATGAAATGGAGACTCGTACTGCACCTGAATACACACACACACACACTCATGTTTTAAGATACAACGTGCATTTTCTGTTATTAGCAACACCAACAGGAACTAATATTTGAGATTTAGAGGGATTAAGTTGAGGAGTAACATATTCACAATCCGTAAAATAAAAAAATAACAGCTGCTTTAATAAAATAATTAAGAAAATAATGGTTAAATGAAATAAAAAATAAAGAAATAATAATAAAAAATAATTTAAAATGTAAAATAAAATAATAAACAAACAGCAACTAAAATAGAAAGTGCATTTCTTAAAATTAACTACAAATACATTTGATGTAAATAAAAAAGGGTATTACTAAAAATAACAATAAAAAATAACGATTATATTAATGTTTATATATTTGTTTTACTTTATTAATAAGTAGATAACAAATAAATGAATGACAAAATGTATTCAGATTAAATTCTAAGCTGTGTACTAAAAGCTAAACTAAAATAAACCATCATTAAGATATATGATGAACTAATGAAAAACTAAAAACACAAGCTCACATTCATAGATTTTATTTAGAATTTTCATATAAAGTCACACTGTAAAAAACGGTATGATCAATTAGTCCTGACAGCGTATGTTTTTAGGTCATTGTAACTTATTAAACTAAGTTAATCATGTTCTAAATTCCTTTTATAAGTTATGCAAGCTGTGTTAAGTCAGTTTAACATAATAGAAGTTCAATGGACTCAAAGTTAATTTATTTCAGCTTAAAAATTTAAGGCAACCAGGATTTTTTTACAGTGCAGTATTAATATGTTAATAGTTGAATGTAAAAATATTACTAGTTAAAATAATACAGAAGCTTACATTAGGAATATTATCATCAATAAAATTAATTAATTGTTAAATAAATTAATAAATACAATAAATAAATAAATAAATGAACAACCAAAACAAATTGCACTTATTTTAAATTCAGGAAAAAATAAAATAAAAATGACAGAACTTCACTGTTCAGCTCTGAAAGCATCATTAAATTAATAATAAATGTAAAGAAATCAATAAGTAAATGTTATTGATTTTATTTTAATGAATCAAATTTCAAAAATATGATCAAAAAATAAATGTATAAATTCAATTAAATTCAAGTTTACTTCTGTAGTGCTTTTTGCTATAATTGTCATTTCAAAAATTCTATTTATTATCTTTTAGTATTACCTAAAAGATCCTGTCAATTACTAAACTGCAGCTTCTAATGACAGACTAAAATATATTTGCAAAATACAGAATAAACATGCTTGAATAAGCACAGCTGAAACAACAACAACCAACAAAAGCACTCAACGTTTCCACATCATTTACATCTAATACGACATTTGTTGAGACGTGCAAAACAAAACAAAAAATTAAAATAAAGAAACAAGAGGCAGTCAATGAAAAAAAACTCTGTCCAAAATACACAGTTCATCTGCCTGCCAAATGGGGGAGCCGTGGGTCACATGACTGAAACACTCCCTCCCAAAGAGAGACAAACACACACCCTCTTCTAGATGGTTATAAATGAATAATTGTAAATATATTGAATATCAGTATTTATTATTACCGCTTTATCCTAAAACGTTGATTGTTAAATGCACTGTTTATTCAGATTTAACACAACTATTTACTGTGTTTACTGCACTTTTATATGCATGTTCTTTTAAATGTAAACTTTATAAATGCTTTGGCAATACATTTGTCATGTCAATAAAGCAATTATTTTTATTTGAATTTGATAGAGAGAATCTGATCAGCACTTTTAGTTTAGCTTAGCTTAGCATAGATCATTGAATCAGATTAGACCATTAGCAAGTTTATTTTTCCTCTTTTTATTAACCTTCATAAAACAAACTGGCCTTTTTAGCTTCTATTGTTAAATAAGAGTATATGCAAGCAGTATATAATAAATTAAATAGTACAAATTAATAACATAAATACAACTTTAAATCATAATAATAGAATTAAAAATACATTCAGAGAGGGGTCGATTCATACAAGTTGACAAAGAGCTTTGAGGCACTTTACGCTTTTACATGTTTTATGGATTTAAATCAAATTGTTTAATAATTAAATTTTTTTATTTAACTAATTAATCCCATTTTTAATTAATCACGCTGTGAAACAAGGAGAAACTTTAACAAAGCTAGATCTGTGCACATAAAACTGTGCCTCAATCAACATATTGCACAAAAATTGCACAGAGATGTGTGATGTCTGAGTATGGTCAGAGGGGTCCAATTTCCCTGCATGTACACTGTAAAACGTTTCACATTGGTTAAACTTACAAATTCGAGTTCACCAGCTGCCTTGAAAATGTGAGTCAACTCAACTTTCTTGAGACAGATTCTGTTTTAACTTAAGATGTTGAGTTTTAGTTAATACATCGTGAAACTCAACAGCTTAATTTGAAACAAAGGATCTCTCTCAGAAAGTTAACACATCTTTAAGGCAGCTGGTGAACTTAAGTTTGTAAGTTTAACCAATGTGAAACGTCTTTTTTTTCATCATCATCTCTTTGTTTTTTATGTAAGAGAGAGATATTACATACTGTGTTGATCATAAATGAGTCTCACAGATCTCTCACTTACAGTAGTGTTCTCTCCAGGATGCTTTTTTTTTTCAATTCATCTAACAACAACAACAACAACAACAACAACAAAAACCTGAAGATCACAGTCCAAAAATTACAGCACACAAACTAATATGCTGGGGGAAATAATAAATAAATATAATAAACAGAAAACGTCAAGGAAAAAATGTATAAAAAAATTGTGTTGAAATTTTGTAGTTTGTATTGTAACTGGTTTAAATTTAAATGCATTATCTTTCTATTTCAGCCTGATCTCACGAGGACACGTGACTATTTTACGTTTTGTCAGTTTAGTGGCTTATTCGTATGAGTTTAGTCATATGCAAATGTACGATTTTAATAAGGGGCGTGGCATCCAACCCCGCCCCTAAACCCAACCATCAGTGGGGGTTGAGCAAATCACACTAAATTTTTACGAATGAGATCATGTGAATTCATACGAATTAGCCACTAAATCAAAAAGTTACGAATTCGCGTGAAATTGAGTCGTTAATTCCTAAAGATGCTTGATTAATATAACAATAAAACGGTTTAATAAAACATTTGTTTTAAAAGCACCATGGGATATATATATATATTCAGTGTTTCCTCTAGGATTTTTCCAGCTGTGGTGGCAGGTCTTTTGATCTACCAACTACTTTTGGCATTATTTCAATGACGAATGACGAATGTGACGCAGTCCGAGATCGGATTTGATCGAGCATGCAGATCTTTTTGCTTGCGCTAGGATTTCCCCTGTTCGTGCACAAAACTTCTTGGACGCCCTCAAATATACGCTGCTAAAGTGCAATTTAGCGCGTTTACGTAGTGAATTTGTCTCCAACCTTTATTAGATTTGCAAGGAATATTTATGAACGTCTCCAATAGACCTACAGAGCGGCATTAGTGCGTCCTGAGGTAAAGTGAAGCGGCTATAAACTCCAGCAAGATAAAGCCTTTGTTTGTTGTATGCAGAGCCATAGACCTTTATCTATAAATAAAGTATATTATGGAAACTGTTCATCATAACTGAAAGCTATACGCCGTGTTTGCTGACCTCACGCATCACACACCTGTCAGTCAGTCAGTCAGTCAGCATGTCACATTAAAGGGTTAAACAAATAACGCACAGCACTACTACAATTACAGAAAGGTTTGCGCTGTTATAATTCACTTACCTTTTAATACGTTTTGGTGCGATTATAACCCGCTATTTAAAAAAAACGACAATGTTTTGAATGAGAAGCTGTAACGTAGCCGTGTCGGGAAGAATTTTGGCGTGGCGCCCTGCCATGGTAGAATGAATGTAGCGGAAACCTTTATATATATATACACACACACGCACACACCATTTAAAAACAACTTAATATTGTCATTGTTATTACTATTATTACATTTAGCAGACTTTTTTTGTCCAAATCTTTTTACAATTGAGGCGGCATTCAGCGATTCATCAAGAGGCAATAAACACAACAAGTGCTAATTACACAGAGGAATATTATTATTAAATGTCTTTTTCCTGCTATGTTTGATTCAGCAATATGTACCCATGTTTGTCAGGCCAATAAAGTGAATCGAATTGAGAGAAAGAGAGAGAGGCTGGGGGCTGGGAAGGGGACGCAGGATTAGGAACCACAGGAAGGCTGGGCCTGATAACGCATTCCTCCACACACACACACACACACACAGCTCTCTAGCTAAAAGCGTCTCAGCAGCAGCAGCAGTGGAGCCGCAGTAAAGAATGCAGGGCTGAAACTGTGAGCAAGAACAGAGAATAATGAAGATCATTGTGGATATAAAAAGACAGAGAGAGAAACGAGTCTCACAGAGAGCGAGAAATCAAGGAGAAAATGAGACGCCGCGTTCCTGCACACCTACAGACTCTGAACGGCACTGATGGCATCTCTTACCTTAAAAAAACCTGAAACAAAATGACCCTGCGGTTTTCTCAGAGATGAAAATATAGGAGGCGCCGCAATAAATGCATCACTGCCTCTGCATTACTACAATAAAAAGTGTGTTAAAAACATGCGGTGACTGAAATGAGTCTGTTTTAAAGGAACAGTGCAACATTTGACCATTCTCTAATCTGATCGGCACTTTTTGTTTAGCTTAGCATAGACCATTGAATCGGATTAGACCATTAGCATCTGCTTCAAAAATGAGCAAAGAGATGATATAATTCTCCCATTTAGAGCTCGACTCTTCTGTAGCTCCTCTTCATGTAATAAGACTGATGGAAAATGAATAGTTGTTGTTTTCTAGGCTGATATGTCTGAATTACTCTCATTCTGGAATAATAATCAAGAAACTTTACTGGCTAATGCAGCACAATGATATTATACAGTAGCTGAAAATAGTTCTCAATCGGCTCTCATAAATGTCTACATGATTGCCAGATTTACAGATGGTGCTTCACTGAAGTCAGGGTTTAATAAGGAAAATTATCAAAACTCATTCATTCATATCCTTTTCAGCTTAGTGCCTCTATTAATATGGGGTCGCCACAGCGGAATGAACCGCCAACTTATCCAGCATATGTTTTACACAGCGGATGCCCTTCCACTTGCAACCCATCAATGGGAAACACCCATACATTCATTCACACACACACACACACACACACACTATGGACAATTTAGCTCACCCAATTCACTGTGTTTGGACTGTGGGGGAAACCCACGCCAACATGGGGAGAACATGCAAACTCCACACAGAAACGCCAACTGACCCAACCGAGGCTCGAACTAGCAACCTTCTTGCTGAGGCAATTGTGCTACCCACTGCGCCACTGTGATGCCCATTATCAAAACTCTTTGGCCATTATTAAGTATGATGCTAATGGTCTAATCCTATTCAATAATTTGCTAAGCTAAGCTAAAAATGTTCCTTCTTGACCCAGAGATCAGCTGAATGATCGCAAAACATAGTAAAACTCAGCTGTTTAACTTTAGGTGAGTGTAAAATGAGTCTACTTCCAAAAAACAAAACAAAAGTGTGCTGTTCCTTTAAGAGCACATCAAGTGATGTTGCATTCAATGCGACGCCCTCAAGGCAGAACATTTCCTCCACCCATGCACAAAATGCGTAACGGTAAAGAAAATGTCATTCTTTTCTAAACTCATACAGGCCTCATTATAAGGCCAACATAGAATCTGTAAACAAACATCCACAGACTTTTTTTCAGCTCATCATTGAGTCTTTTTATTTACTTATGTAAATCTGTGCAAATATATACTAATTTCAGTAATTTGATTAAATAATATGTATATATTTGGCATCTTGGTGGCGCAGTGGGTAGCACAATCGCCTCAGAGCAAGAAGGTCTCTGGTTGGAGTCCTGGCTGGGTCAGTTGGTGTTTCTGTGTGGAGTTTGCATGTTCTCCCTGTGTTGGCGTGGGTTTCCTCCGGGTGCTCCAAACACATGTGCTATAGGGGAACTGATCAACTACATTGGCCGTAGTGTATGTGTGGGAATGAGTGTGTATGGGTGTTTCCCAGTAATGGGTTGCAGCTGGAAGGGCATCCGGTGCGTAAAGTATATGCTGGATAAATTGGCGGTTCATTCTGCTGTGGCGACCCCTGATTAATAAAGAGACTAAGCCGAAAAGAAAATGAATGAATGTATATATTTATATAATTATTTCTTTTGATTAATTTTTCTTTCTTTGTGTTTTTAATTAATTGGATAAAATTTTACTTTTTTATTTGATGTTTTGCTATATAAAACCATAAATCAAGAGATTACGTTTGACTTAAAGCCACACATCGAGTGAAGTGATCTTCAAATGTGACATTTTAAACCTT